>JARQZK010000047.1:440000-515000 GCA_030704885.1 Cynegetis impunctata
CTACGCAAAAACACCTGGATATTGTTGCTGTATTGAGTTTGAAAAAAGATACTACACCACTAACGTAATTTTCATTTGGATTGAATTATTCCGAATAATATTCTTCAGAATGGCACATATTAAAAAACTCTATCGCAGCGAGCTGCATTAGAATAGCAGGATTTCATAACGTATCCAGTTTACAAAATATATTCATTAAATTATGAGATTTTTCCAAATTCAAGGAAAAATGCTCCCTCTAATGTGTAAACAATATTTATTTCCTCCTCGGAGGATCAACCCCCCAACCAATTCGTACCAAAACCAAACACATCCAAGGTATCATACGAAACTTCCTACTTACAAACTTTCAACTTCATTTCTATAAAATTGCGCTCTTTATCGTGTAAACAAGATTTATTTACCCCTCCAGAGGGTCAACCCTCCAACCAATTCATATAGAAATAAATAGCATCCAAGATACCGTACGAAACTACCTAACTACAAAGTTTCAACTCTATGGTACCAAAACTGCGCCTTCTATCGTGTAAACAAAATTTATTTTCCTGGGTGTCAACCCCCCAACCAATTCGCATTAAAACTTATTCCATTCAATATATAATACGAAAATACCTACTCGCAAACTTTCAATCCTGTTTTACAGCGCTTTATCATGTAAACAAGATTTATTTCTTCCCCCAGGGGGTCAACCCCCCAACCAATTCGAACTAAAACCAATCCCATTCAAGATATCATATGAAACTACCTAGATGAAAACTTTCAATCCTATTGCTTCAAAATTGCGCCCGTTATCGAGTAAACAATATTTATTTTCCCCCCAGGGGGTCAACTCCCCAACCAATTCGAACCTAAACAGTCCCATCCAAGATATCATACGAAACTGCCTATTTACGAAGTTTCAACCCTATTGCTTCACAATTGCGCCCGTTATCGTGTGAACAAGATTTATTTTGCCTCCAAGGGGGTCAACTCCCCAACCAATTCGAGCCAAAACAATCGCATCCAAGATATCATACGAAACTACCTATTTACAAGTCCCCAACCAATTTGAACCAAAAACAATCCCATCCTAGATATCATACGAATCTACCTATTTACAAACTTTCAACCCTATTGCTTTAAAATTGCGCCCGTTATCGTGTAAACAAGATTTATTTACCCCCCAGGGGGATCAACTCCCCAACCAATTCGAACCAGAAACAATCCCTCTCAAGATATCATACGAAACTACCTATTTACAAACTTTCAACCCTATTGCTTCAAAATTGCGCCCGTTATCGTGTCGAATTTCGGTACACATTTTCAGCCTTCCAACTGAGTTTGGAGTGGCAGTAGATATGCGCAATGCTCGAAAACCTTCAAAACCCGATTAAATTTCAATATAACTGTGCTGGAATAAGTTAATTGAAACCCACCATATACACCTTCCTAATATAAATACTATCTACATAGGTATTAAATGTTAATCCCTCAACCCAACCAGCAGAAGCTATGGATGTGGGTAAATTTTCAGAAACTTAAAATGGTGGCGGTTACCAAAATTATTTAAAACTACTACAAAGCATTTCCTAAATATTAGCCCAATCCAAGAATCCAACGAAATTTCAACCCTCTAACATAATCTGGATGAGCTGTGGACTTGCGTAAATCACAAAACACCACGAAAAAATGAAGAAATCTCTACATAAAAATATGGCGATTAGAAAAAAACGTATGCACCACTAAAAAGCAATTCCTCAGCTATAAACCAATCTATGAACAAATTTTCATTCCTCTAACTCAAAATGGAGAATGTTTGGGGCTGCACAAACCCTCCAAAAACATGTGTTCTAAAGAGCCCTAGGAAGCTAAATTTCAGATATTTTTCCATTACTGTAGATTTTCGCTTATGCATTTTCATGTCACTACCTTGCCCAAAGTTTGATGATGCCAAAATTTTTACCGATTCACCCAAGTTTTTAGCGCATTTGGTACGATGATGGGTGCAGCTGTAGATTTTTATTTATTTATTATATTCTTTTTCTAGTACATATCTTCAGCGGCACCCATCAGACCAAATGGGTTGAAAGGTGGTATCTCCGGTAATTCTTGATATATATATATATATATATATATATATATATATTATATATATATATATATATATATATATTATATATATATATATATAGATATATATATATATATATATATATATATATATATATATATATAGATAGATAGATATATATATATATATATTATTTATATATATATATATATATATATATATATATATATATATATTTATATATATATATATATATATATATATATATATATATACTTAATAAGTTTCTTAAACCTTTTTATTGAAATATGCTTAGATGAAGTGTTAGTGGGTATTGGGGTTTATTGATGTTCACTTAGAAATTAATCAAAATTTACTCTCAATTTTGTCTACGTTTCGGCTAGTTTCCAAGCCTTTTTCAAAACATTAATTTGAACACAAACAAAAACATTTCTTTTCACGATATACAATATGTAACACATAAATAAATAAACTGACATTGAAAAAGGCTTGGAAACTAGCCGAAACGTAGACAAAATTGGAAGTAAATTTTGAATAATTTCTAAGTGAACATCAATAAACCCGAATACCCACTAAGACTTCATCTAAGCATATATATATATATATATATATATATATATATATATATATATATATATATATATATATATATATATATATATATATATATATATATATATATATATATATAGCAGGGCCGTAGCTAGCATGGGGCAGGTGGGGCGGTGCCCCAGGGCCCCCGACGAGAAGGGGCCCCGAAGGAGCCCCTTATTGTCGACCAATTTTTGGCCCTGAAAGAGCCTTACCCCGGGAAAGACTTTAGGGGCCCATGAAAATACCTTAAATCGAATAATTTTTTTCCAAAATAAAACAACTTAACATTTTTTTTTTTTGTAATTTTATTGGCTGATGCGCAAAATAACGTATTTTCGTTCATTACAACAAATGCTAGTATCTAAATCAATGAACAGTGTCAAAAACGCCGCTTTCTCGATTTGCATGTCGCAAATTCGTTGATTGTTTCGCTGAAATCGATCTGTCTCGCTCGCTCGTTCTCAATCGATAATAATGCCAATCCGGACAATCGCTCTTGCCCCATAGAGCTTCTTAAATAATTTTTTATCAATTTCAACTTCGAAAAAGATCTTTCCGCCGTTGCAACTGTGACAGGAAGTGTCAAGAACATGATACACGCAGTGCATACATCAGTGTAAGTTGACGTCAAAGAGCTGTTTTCAATGATAATCTATTTGGCAAGTTGTTTCACACTATCAATTTTGACTTATTTTTTTTTTCTGAACGCTGATCGTAAAGCGAGTAATTGCGATGGAAATGCAGAAGAAATGTGATCGTGGAAAATTTTCACAAATTTTTCGGCTTCTAACGAAATTTCTTCGTCAGTGGCATTGATCATGAATTTTGGTTGAACAACTTTGTAGACTTCTAGAACAGATTTCATACCTTCAAATCGATACTTTAGTTGAAAACAAATCGTGTCCACTAAAGGATAAAAAATAGTCACTGCGAAGTTTTCCTTAGGATCCGAAAGTCTTTCGTCTACGCATAGTTCATCAAAATGTTTTTTTCGTTTTCTGTGCACTTTTTTTTCTGAAAACTGTAAAGGAATGCCAAGTTTCAAACATAAATCGCATGCTTCCTTTGAAAATTCTTCGAACGACTGTCGCATGGAAGAAACTTCGATATGCGCATTTTCCAATAACTCATGAGCTATCATCAAATCTGTTGTTTCTGCTTGAAGAGCTTTTGACACAATATTAATTTTTTCAAAAACTTTGCACAAAACGACTAAACAACAAACAAAATCTAGAGATTCAACACGTTTTTGAAGCCCCAACGCTTCGTTTCTTTCGCTAGACTTCTTACTAGTTAAAACAATACGCGATAGATTATTGCAGATATCAGGCAATCTTTTTTTCAGAGCGTAAATCGAGTCATGAGTGCCTGAAAAACGTGTTGGATTCAATGTTTTAATGGTTGTTTTGGAGGTATTTTCATTGGATGACAACCAATTCACAATTTTCTCGGAAATCTTTTTTGCTTCATCTTCTTTTTTTCGTTTTGCTTCTCTTTTTTTCGCCCCACTCAAATAAACTCGTTTCATGGTGCAGACCAACGTCACAATAAATTAAAACACATAGAGTACTTAAACATACTGTTGAAGCTGTCAAATTATACGATTGTCTAAATAAGACAATTATGTAAGACCTTATGTAAGCAGCAGATTCGCGCCGATCGAGGTATCGAGCGGGGCTCGGATCGGAGATCGGAAACTGGGAGGGCAATCCCCTCCCGGTTTCCGATCTCCAAGCACTGGTGCTCGCGATATCTCTATATGCGCGGGAAATTCGAACGTTCTATAGACAACCCTAGGTGTATTTCAAAATTTGAAAACAGAATTTCGTAGGGGGGCCCCAAATTTACTTGTTGCCCCAGGGCCCCCGAGACTCTAGCTACGGCCCTGATATATAGGTATATATATATATATATATATATATATATATATATATATATATATATATATATATATATATAATATATATATATATATATATATATATATTATAATATATATATATATATATAATATATATATATATATAATATATATATATATATTATATATATATATATATATATATATATATAATATATATATATATATATATAATATATATATATATATATATATATATATATATATATATATATATATATATATGTATATCTCGCTAAACTCGTGGTACGCTGTTGACATGACATTAAATACAGTTTATTATTTTCGTGGAAAATGACGAAAACAAATACAGCTTCATTCCATGATTATCTCTTATTCATGATACAGACAGATACTTCATTGAACATAGCACGAAAAGTTCCGAAAATAAAATATGCTCGTTATAAGATACCGATATAGTATAAGTTTGGAATGGTAGTACCTACTAATAAACTATTTTGTATCCTTGTGGTTTCACTCACATTCTTCTCGTATGATATGTCCGAAGTTCAGGTGATCAGCTCTCCAAAAATTATTGAGTGATGCGAAAAATAAAAGAAAGTAATATTCACTTCAAACAACATTTGAAAAATAAACAGATTCTCCCGAAGTTTCCATCTATTCGCTCTTTCAGGGTAGAACAATGTCATAATTAGGAATTCTCTGTGGCATATCTCAGCCTTCAGAACTCCAATTTAGGTAGCTATTCCCAACTTTTCTCGAATATTGATTGGTCTTGTGAAGAAGCAGTGTTTACATAATAAGCACAAATCCAGATGCCTGTATTCAACTTATGAAGTCAAACAGAGAATACGAACGTTTTTCCCCTAGTACAGATATTCTATAAATTGACAGTGACAAATGACAGCATATTTCAAAACAATTTGGGGATTATAATTGATTTTTAGAAGATATATTTGACAAATTGGTCTAACAATATCATCGATGATGAACATATTTTCAATAGTATTCAAGTTAAAAAGAGAAAATATTCAAATTCACAATTCTTTGAAAAACTTCCAAAACAAATTATATTTCATTATGCATAAACATGGTAAAAGCATAAATTTAAACTCTCCTTCATGGATTGTTCTTATCGATATGATTTCCTAGAATAGATAAGAGAAATCAATAATGACCTGATCATGCAGCACTCATTAATATATCCAAAAGATGATGCTCATATAAAATTGACATTTAATTTTCTCCTATAAGCTAATTGAGAAACCTTAAATTTTGCATACAAGAATTGAAAAACTGAATTTACTCTATACTCTAATGCATATCATGAGGGGTTTAACAATCAACTAATTAGCAACTAATTTAAAATCAGTAATTTCTACTGTTCGTGCCAAAAATTTATGTGACTATGCCAACTTAATCATAATCTGACATTAGACTTTTTTCAATGGCTGGATTAACAAAAGCATATTGTTTTATAAGGAGTGAAAGTGATACTTTTTGTAGCGAGACTAAATGTTTAGTCTCGCACAATTTTAGATGAGCCACAAAAAGTGCTTTTCTCCGAATAAAACATGCGTTTTTTTCCGCAAACGGTGTTCGAACGATATAATCAAGATAATATTTTCAAAAAGGATTAAATGTAATAAAACATAAAACTAAACTGATTTGCTTACTGGTTTTGTAGGTGTCAAGGCAACACAAATTTGACAATTCAACAAAATAATTGTCAGAATAGTATATTGTGTATCTAGTACGTGAAGTATACTTTTTTACGCGAGTGTGGAAGTTTGTGGAACGAGCCGCAGGCGAGTTTCACAATCCGCACGATCGTTAAAAAGTCTTCACGCACGTGGTGCACACTATACTTTTTCTACGAACTTTTACTTAGAGATTGAATTAAAGGAAAATTTGACTAATTTTCTTTATTACAATAATAATTATTATGAACAGTTATATTGCAATTTTGTAAATTGTCAAAATGTACATTTACTTTCTCTTTCTCTACAAAATTAGAGCTGCTTGTACTGTTGGTATTGACAACATAACTACGATTATTCTCAGTTGTTAAGATTTTATTGCAGACATCTATCTTTTTAGTTAGGGATTCTTCCACGTAGGCTTCTGCCACTGAGGATGATTTCCAGCCGCTGTGTTTTTTTAGCGTTAGGAGATCTCCTCCACCTTCGATTAATAAAGACGCAGATGAACACCGTAGGCTGTGCCCAGTAAGTTCATTGGGATTGGGGAGTTTCAAAAATGTGGCAACTTCTGAAGGGACTTTTCCTATCTCATTTATACCAATCACTTGCCGAGTACATTTCCCTCGTTGATAATTAATAAAGAATTTATTTTCGGCATAATCCTTGGGACGAAGAGCCACGTATTTGTGATATATGTCCAAGTATTCAGTAACAGTGAATTTTCTAGAAACCTTAGTCTTCGTATCATTAACTGACACAATAAGAACTGTTCCCAAATTTTGGATGTCATCCATTTTTAATTTATAGAGCTCATCTCTGCGCAGGGCTCCAGCTACCCCACACAACAAAATAAGCTAAAAATTTAAAGATTAGTATTTATCGATATTTATACAAATTGACTTACTTTGGTTAATAAATATTTTTCATCGGGTGCCTCTTTGAGAAATTTTAATACGTGTTCCTTTTCCAAAACGCGTGATTTTTTAGGAATGTATCCCTCGTTTTTCCGTTTCAAGAAAGCGCGAACTTTCGGATAATCACCAATTTGTACGTTGTACTTAACACTAAGGGTGCTTTTCAACATTTAGTAGTGACTCCATAAGGTAGAAGATTTAACCTTTGTTGATAATTCAGATAGGTAGGCTAATATTACCCTTTCGGAGAATGATTGGACGTTATTTGTATTGCGCCATTGCATAAACTTTTCCAAAGTGTTTTCGTAAATTCCCAACGATTTTTGTGGCAATAACGATGAACTTGCTTCACTGGCTGCTAACGTTATATTTGGAGGAGTTGATGGGAGTACTTCAATGCTGTCCATCAAGAATTTGCGTGAAATACACGGCTAATCGGTTTAAATCAAAATTTCGTCGTACTATTTATTAATTCAGAGGGTAATTAATTACTACTTACGGTCTATTAACTGATGTAACTCTGAACTTCACTCTGCGGGAACTGTCATATTTGTCAATTTCTCTCGCCACCGCTACCTAGACCAGCGACCGGTGTGTGAATTTGTATTGACTCTTATGGCACCGGTGCGTGAAATAAATCCCATAAAAAAAGCATGGCACTTCACACACCGATTCGTGAAATGAAGCTTTACACATTTTTATCGATGTGTGACGTTAGTAACTCACATACGGGAGTAGAAAAACATTTAAAGTCACTTATCCAGCAAACGTCAAAAAATGACGACTTTTTAACCTCAGTTCTTAATGTTGAAGTTTGATTTCACAGACGACAATTTGTTTTTACTTTTTTGTAAGCTCACGGCAATTTCAAGAACGTCGGGCGGCATACAATTGTATTCGATTCCGAATCCGACATAATGTAATCTGTAAGAAAAATTTTATAAATTTCACTACAATAAGTTATTTCTTAATACTACTACCAAAAACGCACAGTCCTATAATGCGTAGATAAGTGACTTCAAATGTTTCTGACAATTATTTTGTTGAATTGTCAAATTTGTGTTGCCTTGACACCTACAAAACCAGTAAGCAAAGCAATCTAGATTTATGTTTTTTTTATATCTAATCCTTCTTAAAAATATTATCTTCATTCTATCGTCTGAACACCATTTAGAAAAAAACGAATTTTTTATTCGGAGTAAAGCACTTTTTGTGGCTCGTCAAAATTGTCGGCCTAGCAACTAATTAGCAACTAAATGTTAAATGTTCTTGCTGAAATTTTATGTGACAACGCCAACTTAATCCTAAGCTGGCATTGTCTTTTTTAATGGCTGGAGCAACAAAATCAATTTTGTTGTAACTAATTAGCAACAAATTTATAAGTGCTGCTATTTCAACGCTCTAACTCAACCGCGGCGTTCGGGAAAACTAAACTAAATTTTAATAGTTTGGTTCTACCTTTAAAACAACTTCAGATACCAAATTTTACGGGGAATATATATATATATATATATATATATTTATATATATATATATATATATATATATATATATATATATATATATATATATATATATATATAGTTATATATATATATATATATATATATATATATATATATGTATAAATATAAATATATATATATATATATATATATATATATATATATAATATATATATATATATATATATAATATATATATATATATATATAATATATATATATATATATATATATAATATATATATATATATAGATTATATATATATATATATATATATATATAAATATATATATATATATATATATATATATATATATATATATATAAATATATAAATATAAATATATATATATAAATATATATATATATATATATATATATATATACATATAAACAGGGTGTTAGGCACATGAACCATAAACATTTTTTGGGGTATTGTTGGGGTCATTTCCTACCTTTTCACCTTTGGACCCTGGGTCGTAAGACTCACAGTTAAGAAGATAAAATTTTCAAAATTTTGTTTTCTCAATTACCCAAAATCCCCCCTTTAAACCGTCATAAGTTTTTTATTAAATCCTGTAAAAGCACCAATTTTTCAAATGAGTGTTCTGTCATTTATGCTCGTTTTGAAAGTTAATAATTTCCATTACAACTGACAGTATGAAAGACACATACAAGGATAAATTAGTAATTTTGTGAAAATAAATCAACTTCAAAATTCAATGTTGAAAAAAGTAACAACAATTGAAAGCTTCACTCTCTTTTGAAAACTTCTCTATTTAATGGTCTTTTCAACGGTATGCTACACATTGATAATATATATATATATATATATATATATATATATATATATATATATATATATATATATATATATATATATATAGGTGTATAGCAGAAAATGAAAATTTTTGAGGTCGAGAAGGTCTTAAATAGATAACAAAAACTACTCCCGCATCTGACTGCTGACTCTGGTATAGTCTAGGTATTATTTCGTTGACGTGGATAGAGAAAAATGATAATTACAATGAAGAAGTCAATAGAAAAGGGCCAAATAACATAATTAGTTCTTCTTTCTCAATGAAATAAAATGTTTTTAATATTCTCGTGTTCAAAATTATTCATTCTGTATATCAATTCGAATATCATTTGATTTTAACCTTGTTGAACTCCGTTTTACTCTCTGCATATAATCTGCGTATCTGATGTAAGATATAACCGACTTCCATCTCACAAATAAAAAAAGCTGAAAATTGCTGATTAATAATGAACGACTCCTTTCAGATGGTTGACGATAAGTGATCTCTTTTTTTTTGTGGGCGTATATTAAAATTTTTAGTTGACCGATTCTGTCGGGGTTACGTACAATGAAGTATTCTGAACTGAAACTCTGGTGCCTGCTTATTCGCAACGAGCTTCATTCACTACCCTGCACAATAGCTGAATAAGTACTTGCACTATGTAAAATATCCCCTTAAAAAACCACTTAAAGCTTTTATTCATTGTCCTACTCGCTCCACAAAAAAGAGAAAGAAGAATAGATTTCTGCATCTCAAATCACTCTTGAAGGTGAAAAACGCATGTAGTATTGATCCAACCATCGGTAGTGTATATTAATTCCCTTAGTTATAACTCTTATGTTTGAAAATGAACTAAGGTTCATTTAGTCCCAAACAAAATAATCGTCAAGATTGAATTAGTCATTTGATAAAACACAAAATCTCAACCCTTTCGTTGTAGAAAACTCAATTAATTAAACCCGTAATATATATATATATATATATATATATATATATATATATATATATATATATATATATATATATATATATATATATATATATATAGGGTGAGTCAGTTTTCTGTAGGAGGACTTTAACATTTTTTATGATGAAAATCTTGTAGGAACATATATGCTTAGGAGCTTAGTTTCTGATATACAGGGTGCCAAAGTTTTATATTTTTCTGTTTCCTCCTATAACATTCAGAATAATGGAATGAAATTTGGCACACCTATTCCACTTCAATAGCTCAATATTTGGGGCTATTAATAATTTTTGCATATCTACAGGGTGATACACTTTTGGGGGTCGTACCCAATTAAACCCTTTCGAACTTTTATGCGTGCCGCCTCTGCTTCCAATGATACATCAATTTAAATTTTCTCTTTAATTTGAATACTTTTTAATCTTCTGTAGGTTTTTCGAAAACTGCATGAATGTCGAGATAAATGCGAAAAATAATTAACTTGTGTGAAAAAAGATTTTATTTGACATTTATTAGTTAATGACTAAAAAAATTAAAGATGAATTGAAACTTGGCAAATATATCACACTTCAATAACTCAATATTTGGGGCTATCAAGCATTTTTGAATACCTACAGGGTGTTAGACTTTTGGGGTCCTACCCAATTTAATCCAGTGAATGGAGGAGGATTACCCTACAAACGGTCCGGTAGTTCAGAATTTTTGATATGGTGTCTAGGATGGTTAGTTAGTAGGTATTTGAAATGCAAAATGCAACTTCCCCCCTCCGCGCCTACAGCGCGGAGATTTTGTGATTTCTAATATTTGAAAAATTGTACTCTATTTTCTTAGAACAAAGCTTTTAGTCTAAAGAAGAGCAGCTCCTAATTTGTCACGTATACAGGGCGTTCCACTTATTTCACAACTAACTGTCGATATTGATAAACAGATTGACACTTTCTGTTCCTACGGGGGGAAATGTGATGGCCATTAATGTTTATGATTCACATGTACCACTTAAACAGCGTGTTACAATTTTTTTAAAAGTGACTGTTTTTCATTTTCAATGAGACAGAAAAGGTTTGAAGAAGATAGTGTTGGTTAAAAAAGATGAACATGCATTATGTATAGGTAACTAAATTCCCTACAAATTTTATTCTGTTACTTGTTTTCCTAGAATATGCCACAACTAAATTACAGCGTTCTAAGCTTAGAAGTTTGAAAAATTTCCAGAAAATGCGACTTTTTTTAAGTGCAAATCTCCATAACCATCGTTCCTAGAATCCAAATTTGAACCGTAATTTATAAAACTATAAAAAATTTCATTCTTCACAACATTGAGTGGGACTGTTTCGTAGCTATAAAATTCACCAAAACGAAGATCTGAAGAAAGAGTCGATTTTTTTTCGGTTCATTCAGTATGGCGGCTGGCGCGAAGCAGGAAAAATTGTGCATTTTGCATTTCAAATACCTACTAACTAACCATCCTAGATACCATATAGAAACTTCAGAACTACCCGACCGTTTGTAAGGTAATCCAATTATGTAACGTGAATTCCCCTTAAGAAACAATAAAAAATGAATTTAGATATTATACAAAATTAAATGCTCCGACTAGTTCAATACTTAATGCAATTTACGTTACACTTTACCTGATTTACTTCTATGAGACAATGAAACAAGGAAACTTTGCTAAAATATCTATTAGTTATTCTGAAATTTGTTTCAAAGATTACAATTTAAATATAAAATAATTGAATGTAAGATGGATAAAGTTAGTTTGATTTCGTTCTTTTCAGTATACTGATCTGATTGTATTCAGCCTCCTGATGTTTTTGGAGACACAGGCCCTGCAGTCTTTGAAATTAGGGCTTCATTGGTTTTGAAACTACGGCCGTTTTGGAAACTCCTACAGTTTTTCAAACTCCTACCATTTTTCAAACTCCTACCATTTTTCGGAATCAGGGCTCCTGCGGTTTTGCGCTTCCTAGCGCAAAGATATTTAGCAAAAATTTATCAACTTCGAGATTACTATAAAATGAAATGTATTATAATTCTTACGATGTGTTAATCTCTCGAACTCTCTAGTTGAAAAGAAAGATCGTTTAGAATAGCGTTCCGAATTTGACAACTTATCCCTTCTACTACTTGAAGTGACGCTAGAAATCACAGTCTTCTTTACTTACTAATCTCGGCTAGAATTTGGTTTAGCCAGTGGACGGTATTTCATAACGTTACACATCCCCCTTACCAGAAAAAAAATTTTTCAAAGAAAAATTTTGTAAGATCAAAAAAAATTTTATGAACTGAAGTAAAATTTTGAAGTCTCAACATACTGAAGTTTAAATAAAAGCTTAGTTGTAGGTAGTCAGGAAATAGATACTAGAGGAAAATCAAAAATCAAGATATAGAAGATAAAAATATTGATGGGCTAGTTAAACTGAAATAAAACTAAAATTCAAAGTGAATTGGAGTAGTCTAAAACTTTAAAAGAAAAATATGTAGATAATTATTAACTAATAACCAAGATACTAAATCACAAAAGTTAAATTGAAAGATATAAGTTAAAGTTACTGAAGAAAAATATATTTAAAATTGCACTAAATAGAATAAAGCTTCGCACAACATAAATAGAACATCACAAAAGTTAAGCAGTGTTATTTACTGAAGGCCATCCTCCAAAGAAGATGGGGTGAGAGTCACAGCAATCACCTAAATAACACTGATGCATGCCCAGCACTCGACTTGTCGATAACCATTATACTTTGAAAACATTTTCGGTATGAAACAATATGAGTTTCATTCAAAAATAAATAGGTCAGCCTCAACGAAAAAATAAAAAGGTTATGAACAGTTGTATGTTAGACAGACAACAGGCCAAAAATAGAAATAAAAAGAGAATTCCATAGTCACCCGAGACCAAGGATCCATATGGAGGGAGGGCATGTTGGTTTCTGATATTAATAAAGTCTCAAAACCACAAAAAGACTTCCATCACCACTCTGGAATATCAGAAGTGACGATGTCCAATCCGAGAGAAAAATAAAAATAAAAAAGTCAAAAATCAGTAATCTGTGTCCGTTAAGAAGGTACGAGTTCTCATAAACTCAAGATATACTGAGTGCCTACACACTAGATAAAGATAAGATATGTATGTGGACACACCAGCAAAGATAAATCTCAACGCAACACAAGACTGAAAGATATTTGAAGATATGTGTCTATAAATAGACAAGTCAAAATCGGTAAATACATAGCTAAACTATGAAAACATCAAAGATATTTAAAGGTAAACCACAAAAAAAAAATTATTGAATATGAAAATGTTGAAAGATAAGTTCGATGTTCAAAATGTAAATGACAATCATAAGTAATGACTAGTAGATGTAGTAGTAATAGATGAATAGATATTCAATAATAGGTTTCGAATTCGACATCTCAGGAATGAAAAAAAAATGTGTTGACCAAAACAAATTGAAATTCTTAATTTAATCAATGAACGAAATTTTGAAATTAATTTGGAAAAGGAATTTTTAGAAAAACTTTAAATATGAATCTACAGTATAATTGAAAAAAGAATTCTCTAAGTATTGTAAGAAAGTTAAACAAAATAATTGACTCTACTTGATAGCAATTAAAAATGAAAAATCAAAAAAAATTATTATGTCTAGTTGTTATTCGACATTTATGTTTGTGTCCCACCCAACCAAATGTAGTATGACTGCGTCAACCTACATCGCCTGGAGTTTCAAAAGAAACACCACAGGCCCTATAACACAAACAAAGAAACAAAAATCAACACATCATTCAAAAGAGAAATCGAATCAGAAAAACTACAAGATAATTTAAATTATTTCAATAGATCAATAAATTAAGGTAAGGAAAGAAACGATGAGAGGGCGCCATCCAAAGATATTCAGTCTTTGGAAAGATATAACGGAAAGAAAAAGGAAAATTTTTTTTGATGTACATTACAGCATCTTAAAAAGACACAAAAATAGTTTAAATAAATTAAGTAATTAATATAACAGAATCTTCAAAAGATCCTCAAATTCAAAAAAAACTCTAAAGTAAATTAACAGCTACACACAAATATGTATTTAGGGTTGCATAGCAATAATAGACTTCAGAAAATTAATAGGCAATTAGATATACATGCTCTCGTTAAGACTTCTTGCCTCGACAAAAAGGTAAGGTAAGATACGAAAAGATATATATGTCGAGCAAGAAAAAGATAAGAGGTAATAAACGAGAAAAGGTAATAGGAATAGATAAAAGATAATTAACGAGAAAGGTAATTGTATATCTATGTCATTGCCAACAAAAATAAACCTAATAGTTTGTACACCAAAAAAAATTAAAAATGCGATATAAGGTAAAGTTCAAAATAGGAATGAATATAGGAAATAATTAATCTATTGAAATATCATCATTACTGTCATTTAAGTTAACATCGTCCTGTGTAATATCGAGTTTAATGTGGGAGACATGGAAATTCCCTAAATTATTTCCATCCAAGTCTTCTAAGTTGTAAACTACTGGAGACAATACCTTTTTCACAATACAGGGTATAAATTTGGGAGCCAATTTAGCAGCAAATTTGTTTGCAGCATCAGACAGTACAAAGTTTCTCTTCCACACCCTATCACCTACACGAAACCGTAGATCTCTCCTTCTTAAATTGTATCGGTGAGCATTCACCTTGTATGCATGATGGATTCTCTTTTGAACATATTCATATAAATCAGGCAGTTTTTCTTGAACAGTAGGATCTAAAACCTTATTTGTAATTAAGATATTATTATCTGCATTTTCTGAAATATGTCCAAAGAAACCACCATTAGTAGGCACATTTCTGGTGAAACATAAGAATGAGGGAGAAAAACCTGTAACTCCATGTTTTGCTAATCTAATAGCTTGTGCTATTTGATGGATATTCTGGTCCCAAGTTTTATGATCATCGTGAATAAACGATCTTATTGCAGTGGTAATTGTCCTATTTACTCTCTCAGTAGGATTTACTTGAGGAAAATATCTGGCATTGTACCAAATCTTTTGTACATTATAACTTTTAATTAAGTTCTTAAATTCGTTGGAGGTAAACTGTACTCCATTATCCACTACAATAATCTGAGGTACTCCAAATATTAAGAAAACTTGATTTTCAATAAATTTACAAACAGCTTTAGAAGTAGCTCGAGGTAACGGTTGTACTAATACAAACTTAGTAAACCAATCAGTTACAACTAATAAGTACTGATTTCCATTCTTAGATCGTGGGTAAGGTCCTAATAAATCAGCTGATATCAATTGGAAAGGAAAATTTATGTTTCTATAGTTGCCTATACGACCAGCCTGAGGTAAATTATCAGCTTTACAGGATGCACAAATTTTACAATTGCGAATATGGAACACTACAGATTCCCGCATCTTAGGCCAATAATACAACGAAGATAGTCTCGACAACGTTTTTGAAACACCTAAATGACCAGCTGTAGGTTCATCATGAAATTTCTTAAGTAATTCTAATCTATTGCTTGTAGGTACCACAATTTTCCACTCATTTACATGATCTAAGAACTTCGAATTACACAGTATATGTTTATACAAAATATTACCAACAACTTTAAAATCTGCATAAAGATGTGGATTAGTAGTCACTTTATTCAACATCTCTCGATACCATCTATCAGGTTTGAGTGTCGATAAGTCCAAAACAGCGATTTCCAATGCTTCAGGAATACGAGATAGTGAATCAGGAAACATTAATCAGCACTGCAGAACGATGAACTATGTCAAACGCAAGACTTGACAAGTTCAGAAGCCATCTGGCTATTCTGGGTGATGGAGTTTTCATCGTGCCGAGCCAAATAAGGCTTGAATGATCCGTAATCACTGTGAAGCGAGTTCCCTCGATATAAGGACGGAAACGTTCAATGGACAACAATATAGCAAGGAGTTCCTTTTCAGTGGTAGTATACTTCCTTTGACATTTATTTAATGTTTTACTAAAATATGCGATAGGATGTTCTACACCGTCATTCTCTTGAAACAACACACCCCCCACGCCAACGTTAGATGCGTCACATGCCAAAAAGAACCTTTTTGAAAAAATCTGGACTAGCCAAAATTGGTGTTGTTGTTAAAGCTAACTTAATTTTTCGAAATGCATCATCTGCCTCTTCTGTCCAAACTATAGACTGTCCCTTTTTCGTCCTTTCAACAAATCTGAGATAGGACTACAAACAGTGAAAAAGTTCTTGAGGAACTTCTGATAGTATCCAACTGATCCAATGAGTCTTCTTATTTGTGTGGTGTTCGTAGGAGTATGATAATCTAGAATAGATTTTACCTTATCTGGATCTGTTCGGAGTCCATCTTGGTCCACTAAAAATCCTAGAAACTTCAACGAGAGACGGCAGAATTTCCATTTCTCGAAATTCACAGTTAGATTGGCTTCTTTTAAACGTTTAAAAAGTCTTCTTAACGTGGCTACGTGGGTATCAAAATCAGGTGTAGCAACAATAATATCATCGATATAATAGAAAACATAGGGCTCCAACGAGGGTCCTATAACCACATCCATCAGCTTACACATAGCCTGGGCTGAATTATGGAGGCCAAAAGGAAGAACATTAAAACAAAACAAACCTCTACCTTGCACTGAAAAAGCAGTCTTCATTTTAGATTCCTCCTCAAGAGGTATTTGAAAGAAAGCAGATTTCAAATCTATTGAACTCAAAAATGAAGCACTCTTTATCTTGCTAATTATTGTGTCAATCAAAGGCATTGGATAACTATCCGGCATAGTAACAGAATTTAATTTCCTACCATCAAAACAAACACGATGAGTCCCATCTTTCTTATCCACCAACCAAAGTGGAGATAACCACGGTGAACATGTAGTCACTGGTTTTATCACTTCCAATTCCAACATTTTATCGATTTCTTTATTCAAAATTGTTTGCATAGCAGGTGATAAAGGATACTGTCTTTGCCTAATTGGGCCACCCTGTGTTAAAATAGTGTGAGTATATAGGTGTGTCCTGCCAATTTTATCTACTGGACCGATAGTTCTGAAGAGGTCAATGACATCATCTAACTCCTCTCTTTCAGAAGGCAACAAATCAATAACATTTCGTATGGTGTGTACAGTTGCGGTAGATAGCAAACACATATCATAAGCAAAACGAGAAAAATCAACTTTAATATTGAATAACTTCAAGAAATCTACACCCAAGATCATTTTCTGTGGAATGGATGGTACTATGAGAACTCTAACATCCTTAACGACATCATTTAACATAATAGGAAGGGACACATAGCCCAAAGTAGTCTGTACTTTGCCGTCTGCAGTTGTTAGACTAACAGAGACATCATAATCAATAGACAAATTCAAAATTTTTAAAATATAAAGAAACGAAGAACCAATAATAGAAATGTTACTGCCATCCTCCTCTCTTCACTGGATTAAATTAGGTACGACCCCAAAAGTGTATCACCCTGTGAGTATTCAAAAATGCGTGATAGCCCCAAATATTGAATTATTGAAATGTAATATGTGTACCAAATTTCAATTCATCAGTAATTTTTTTTAGTCATTAACTGATAAATGTCAAATAAAATGTGTTCACGAAATGAAGTTTCATCAAAATTCAATTATTTTTGGCCTTTATCTCGACATCCATGCAGTTTTCGAAAAACACACAAGAAAGCAAAAACTATCTAAATTAAAGAGAGAATTCAAATTGATGTTTTATTGGAAGCAGAGGCGGCACGCACAAAAAAGCGAGAGGGTTGAATTGGGTACGACGCCTAAAAGTGTTTCACCCTGTAGGTATTCAAAAATGCTTTATAGACCCAATTATTGAGCGATTGAAATGAAATAGATGTGCCAAATTTCATTGAATTATTTTGAAAATTATAGAAGGAAACTCAGAAAAAACAGAAAAATATAAAACTTTGGCACCCTGTATATCAGAAACGAAGCTTCTAAGCATATATGTTTATATAAGATTTTCATCATAAAAAAATGTCTTACACAAGATGTTGAAGTCCTGCTTAAAAAAACTGACTCACCCTGTATATATATTTTTATATATATATATATATATATATATATATATATATATATATATATATATATATATATATATATATACATATATATATATATATATATATATATATATATATATATATATATATATATATATATATATATATATATATATATATTAAGAATGATATCAGTTACTGTCGGAAGGTGTACAAAAGATTTTAAATAAATATGTATGAATAAATATTGGTTATATATGTATGAATTAAAATTAACTTCACATATTGCATCAATTTTTGTCGACGATACTGTGATCACTTTTGTGATTCTCTCCAGATTTTATAAGTAAAATAGTTTTATTTTCTCAAATTTCTTTCGAAAATAATATTTATTTGAATTCAAGTGTTGACAGGGTCCAAATACTAATTTTTTATTGTCACAATTTCTACTAAATCTAAGAGTAAATACCTCTGTTTAGTACACTGTGTACTGTCAGAAATATTATTATGAAGTTCGGAGAACTTTGTTTTAGTCTAATTACGAATACAATTAATTGTATGTAATGAGTCACGTACGTGCTATACCAGATTATCTCTTCTTTCGTACTCATTCTGGAATTTCATATCTTTGTATTCAGTCTCGTATTCCACATGCGGATTCATTAATTGGAACGCCCGAGAGAGAAATAATGAGAATGTTATTTGGAGCGGCATATAAACAAGTCAGTGTACTTCTTGTAGTTTGTAAAGGCGTTCATTATGTGCTTGGACTTCAACATTTCGGTTACCTAAAGTGCAATCGTACTATAATCATAAGTGGGTAAACAACCTTCACGCTCATGTTTAATTTCATTGGCTTCTATCTAGACTAAGATTATGTGGATAATAAGGTAAATTTTGAATTTCAGCAATTTTTCGCCTGAATTGAATTCATTTAAGGACATGACTGCAGAGATCCATGCGTCAGAAAGTCGTCTTATGAGAAAGTCATGAGAAGATCCCTTATATTTATTTTCGTCACTCTAAAGTCTAAAATATAATAAATTTCAGGATCTTTAAAATTTTTGGAATAAATTGACTAGCAGTTCAAGGGAGATTTTATTATGAGAAAAAAGTGGAACATTGACAGTTGTTAATAACTAACCCTTTGTCGACGTTACATCAATACAGAAGTACCTACATAAAATCATCCTAAAAGTTTGGTCCATACTCATCGATTCAAAAATAAACAGCAATGAAAAATTCGATGTAACCACAGACAATGTTGAAGTGAAAAACTGGAGCTATACTGTACTTAAAATATCACCAGTGTATATGCAAAGTCATATCGTACATCGTATAATGTGTACATCATTGAAGGGAGTACGATTGAATTTGACAGGGCACGACGCTAGAGGATTATGGTTGGACGATGAGGCTATTGGAATGTACACCACCAAGCAAGCCATGAAGAAGGTCTCTGTCCAGCAGTGCACCTGAAGGGCTCATTAATGATGATGGTTTAGGTACGCTAAAACGTACCTAAACGTGAGCTAAATCAATACCTCAAAATTCAGACATACCTATAATAAAATTAAAAATACTCTTCATATTTTGTCGGCATTCTGGGTTAAACGAATATTGTTCTATAGAATAGTCTAAATGTTCAATTCATATTATTGACGATCAAATAAATATTTGAATTGGAGCATCTTCAGGCGCAGAACATGTTTTATCACTTTGTGATATATTTTGTTCATCGGAAATGAAAAGAATTTGCGTTACAATAGAAAAAAATAAATAAGTGTTTAAACAGAATATCACCAAAATTCATGTTAATCATGTTAATATTGAAATAATTTGGATCGATAACTTTTCTGAATTTTAACGAATTTACACAAAACTTTTATTTCTTTTGCCACAAACTTTTTTAAAGATAAAGATTACAGAAATTTAAAAACTTTTCGAATGTCGAAATACTCATAGTAAGGACTTAATGCGTTATTTCGTTGATAAAATATTGTTGTTCAATTCAAAAATAATTTTATGTTTTGATTGTTCATATATTCATAAAATATTTCCGTTTTTTAGTGAAAAATGTAATTTTTATAAGAGAAGTTTCTTCTATTAGGTTAATTATTTCGGGTCATGATAACACCTTTCAATCTTAATTGAAATATAAATTGAATTATTCAGGAATCTGAGGAGGAACTGAAATTCAACAATTTCATCTTGGTAGGTACTTGCAATTTTCATCAGAGTTTTTCCAATTTCTTGATGATTATTGAAAAATTAGAGAAAACCTCTTTTGATTATTCTATCAAAATCGTTATACTTTATTTTTGATCGATAATAATTTATCTTCATGGTGAAACTGAATATTATTTCATTCCGCATTCAAATACAACGAAAGTAAGAAATAAAATAAAATATTTTTTGTTATAATGACTTGATTGATTATGAAGGATATTGATGAATTATTCATTTCATGGAATATAAATGAACCAAGTTTTGTTCGTATGTTTTCCACTTTATTTTCAATCAAGGTACGACCGGTTTCGAATACTGAATCAATGAATGAAATACAAGTGGATGCAGATATTTAATATCTCATTCTCATGAAAATGACTTAGTCGTCGAAACCGGTTCTATTTTTGTTGAAAATAAAGTGCAAATAGAAAATGAATTTGTTCAATTTATATTGTTATTAACTTGATCAAATGATGTTTTTCTTCTTCTAGGTTCCTATACATTTTGATAAGTCTGTTGAACGGAAGAAATGCTTCACTTTTGAGTTAGGGCGTTGATGAGCTGCAAGATTCTGGACTTTCCACAGAAAATGTGAAATACTCAGGAAACCGCTTTCTAACTAATAGGAAGTTGAGAATTTTTTAAGTATATTGATTTTTATGAAGTTTTGCGAGCAAGACTATAAAAGTTCATTATAAAAATAGGGAAATTTTATTCATTATTTTTGTTTGGAACCCTACGTGAGTTTAATCGTCTTATTATTGCAATTTTGCAATGAAGATTCGGGAAATGGAAATTACAGCAAGTTTGTTATACAAACTTATGAAAGTAAGTTAATAAAATGTATAACTTCATACAAGTGTCTAATATTTAAATAAAATCAGGGCAGGATTTAACAATAGGCTGGAGTACGCTGCAGCCTATACGCCCCCACCACTCAAGTGGCCCCCACCAAAATTGAAATTTGTGAAGAGAAAATTTTGAAATGATTATTTACTACAATGACTGATGCAAATTTGAATGATAGACTCAGCGATATAATTGAAGATTTTGCTAAAAATAATTCTAGAAAAGTTGTAATTTAGTATAACAAGTGGTGTTAGTACCTATTGAGCATCAAATTATTAATTAATATATTCTACTATTATAAGGGCGCTCTATGCAAGCCAGAGCTCTGGAAGAACAGAAACATATATTTCACATTCTGAATTGATAGAGTAAAGTTCAAGATATAAAAATTAATAAATTAAAAGTTTTTTAAAGCAAATTCATCAATTTCTTTTACAGTAATGAAGTTTCTAAAAATGCTTACACGTTCTCTATAACACTTTAATGTGAACACGTGCACATGAGGCACTTCGATACTTTTGAATCTCGAAATTCAATTTTTTTATACTAAGAATAAAAGTCATGATAGGGAACCATGAAATTTTTGGATTTTCGTCCCCTTAACGAGGCCCCCACTACTTCTCAGCCTATAGGGGCATCCATTAATTACGTGAGGTGTTTAGGGGGGGGGAGAGTCCAGAGAAATTTCACTCATTCTCACGTGGGGGAGGGGGTGGTCTCGGCAAATATCACGTAATTTTTTTCCCTCAAAAAACGGTATAAAATTGCGAGAAAACTGGTTAAATTAAGTGCAAAATGGTTCTTCACTAAAATATGGCTAAATCATACATAACAATATTCGTCGCGGCTTAATTATGCACTAATAGAAAAATTTATAGACTACAGATAAATCACATTTGTTTGGAAACAATTCATTCATTTATTAAATAAGAGCAACTATTCTAACATTATTCGTTGACTATTAATGAATATTTATTAAAAGTGACTAAATTTTTTTTTGGAAAGAATATTTATGTTTCATATACAGTACAATGGGAAGATTATTCATAAAAAATGATGCTATAACCCTTTATAATAAATATACATCAAACACTCGGCTTACTGTTTCACAAATATATATTGAAAATTAATAAAAATTAACAAAATGTTGTCAACATGTTTCGGGTAGAAAACTTGTTCTCAAGACTAAAATTTTAGTCTTGAGAACATGTTGACAACATTTTGTTAATTTTTATCAATTTTCAATATATATTTGTGAAACAGTAAGCCAAGTGTTTGATTTGAATTAATAATATTTAATCATATTTCACCAAGACTTAAGCGAGGATTCAATCTCATTTAATAAATATACGATGCACTAATAATTTAGACTGAAAAAAAAATTTTGTATAGCTTATTACAACAAATGTTTTATTATTAATTGTATTCTCCCCACATTTCAATGAAATATTACTAATTTAATTGAACTTTTTTATTGAAGTTATGGCGGAATAAAAAGTGATAAAGTAGTATTCAAACTCGAGATCAAACATGAGTCTCCGTTGATGGAATTAGAGTGGATATTTTTTTACAAATTTATTTGAGTAGTTCCTATTTAGGTATTTTATTGTTGAATCTCATTGTGATTCTATGCTGTCATAAAAATATTAAATACTTGAATAGAAAAAATTATAAGAAAAAATTATAAGAAAAAAATAGGCGTCTTTAAATAAATCTAATGGAATCGAGCACAGATTAACTCATTTACATAATAAAAACTCACGTGAGATTCGAGGAGGGGGAGGGGGTCGCGCAAAATCTCACATCTCACCAAGGGGGGAAGGGGGGTTCGAAAAATCGCCAAAATTGTCCCACGTAATTGATGGTTGCCCCCATAGGCCCCAAAATGGTTAATCCGGCATTGCATAAGCTTAGTGTACACGCGGTTCGAGTCGTCAAGAAGAGTATCGAAAATGAATTTTTTTTTCAATAATGAATATGTTGAAAATATTTTATTTCGCTCATTCTTTTCAAGAGTAGTTAGTGAACAATACGGAAATTATTCCTGAAAATATATATTTATTATTTCCATTAGCGAAAAGACAAATTTCAAATAGTATCACGTGATTCTAAGGTTCGAGCATAATCCTAAATATATTTATTTGTATTAGAGACTCAAGCCTAGTTGAGTGGCCGTCTTTGATGTGTTATCCTTTCTGCGCACACCTTATTGACATCAAATCTAGGATGATCCCTTATATCCCATAAGCAGTCAAACGTGAAAGATATTTATAAATCTTGGAAGAAACACTGCATGATGTTTTTCTCCTGTCGTCACAACAGTGAAAAAATGTTTTGAGTAGGATACCGCCGTTTATTATTGTTTACCAGAGACTTTCTATAAATACGTAACTTGCATTTTAAGGCTACAGAGAGATTAATTTGTCGTAGTAAAAAGCACGAGTCTTTGAACGTCATCTATTAGGTATAACATGACGTTTTTATGTAGTGTTGGCACATAAAAGTTTTCAGTATCTGTTTCGAAAGATTCAGTTTCGATAAGGAAAATGATCTGCCCTATTGAGAAGAATTAAGTTACCATTAGGAATTCCTGATTAATTTGTACTGGGAATACGGAAAAGTTTCAGGAATACTATTGGATTTCTAAAATTGGTGACGATACTCTTTTTGAGATTTTTTTATTAGCTTGAAATGTATGAATCTATTTATGTAACGGAATCTTTGAACGTGATTTTCATCCCTTTCAAAACTTCGGATTGATTTGAAACTTTGCACACTTATCAAGGACCGATGAAAATGCAATAATTTAAAAATTTTGTCCTGTTATCCTGATCATGACCTCCAGGATTTTTCGAATGCGATACCCGGTATTGTCTTTGTGTAGGGTTGCCATCACCTAAATTGCTGACGCAGGACAAAAACTTGAAAAACCCCGGACAAAACATTTTTTTAAACTTTAAACCGCTTGTTTGCGATATAAACGAAACAACAAAAAACAAATAAAATATCTTCTAATATAACACAGTTTACAATTTTCTCTTTCATTCAAATATAATGAAAGTAAGAAACAAAATAAAATGTTTTTTGTTATAATGACTTGATTGATTATGAAGGATATTGATGAATTATTCATTTCATGGAATATAAATGAGCCAAGTATTGTTCGTATGTTTTCCACTTTATTTTCAACCAAAGTACGACCGGTTTCGAAGACTAAATCAATGAATAAATAGTTGATGCAGATATTTAATATCTCATTCTCATGAAAATGACTTTGTGGTCGAAACCGGTCCTATTCTTGTTGAAAATAAAGTGCAAATAGAAAATAAATTTTTTTTTATTTTTGTTTAATTTATATTGTTATTAACTTGATCAAATGAGGATTTTCTTCTTCTAGGTTCCCCATACATTTTGATAAGTCTGTTGAACTGAAGAAACGTTTCAGGATTTCATTTTGTCCAATTGACAAAATATATGGGGCTTCCCCGAAATAACAGATGGTTGTCGGCACGCTGTGAAAGATAATATTGAAATAGGATGTTAGTTATGGCGTTGATGAGCTGCCAAGATTCTGGACTTTCCACAGAAAATGTGAAACACTCAGGACACATAAAACTTGTTTGCGATATAAACGAAACAACAAAAAACGAATAAAATATCTTCTAATATAACACAGTTTACAATTTTCTCTTTTTGAGGTAATCAGGTAACAAAAATAATCAGAAAACCTTTTTTTTCTGGTATCATCAAACAAAAAACAACTTATAATGATAATTTTTGGTAGATCAAAATAGATCAAATATACTACATTCTAAATTGTAAAAACCAAAAGCCTAAATCATTTATCTATCAACTATAAATTAAAAGTAAGTAACAAGTTTTAATTTTAACGAGATCAAGTTCTTTTTACAAATTTAACTTAACTTGATATTTTTTAGACTTGAAAATTTCTGACAAAATGTCTTCATTTTGCATCAGGAATCTTTAAAAGTTTCAAATCTTTGAAATTATACTTTATTTTGGTCAGAGGAGAAACCGTCTGTGTATTTAGCAAGTTTCTCTCTGGATTTAGCTTGTAGGCGGCCTAAGATTATAAAATTAATCTTTAACTAAGATTTGTTTCAATATATTGCTCATCTTTCAATCAATCGGGAATCCCCTGACATAAAATTTGTCCGGGTTTTACTCGGACATATTTTGTATGCCCTGTCCGGATGACCTCCGGACGCCCCCTTAACTAGGACAAATCCGGGTAATTCTGGACGGATGGCAACTCTATCTTTGTGCCAAGTAAGCGTTTAAAATAAATAATAACTAAAAAACACGCTTTTGTAGATAAGCGAACTAAAAAGTAGAAAATAAATAATAATTTGAATAAACTATGAAAACAAGCTTTTGTACGTAACCGAACTAAAATGTTGAAAATAATTTTCAATAAATTTAAATAAAGAATATTGTAATTAACAACAGAATTTCTTTTATTGTAGAAAAGTGTGGGGTGCTTGGAGTCAATTGTTTCAGTATTTTAATGACAGGTGTTAGTAAAAGTAGTGTAATTATGGAAATATCTTAAAAAGCACCCAACTCTTACTATTACAATCGAAACCACAATTCTGTTACAAATATCTTTATTTTTATATAAACTGTTCACAAGACATCATTACATCATCATCATCTTTGTCTGTGCTTGAAGTTGTGGATTGGTTCTGCTACTGATACATATCAGAATTAAATTTTGCATACATAGCTTTGCTAGCCTCAAATTATTTACAGCAAATTTCATTTATTTCCAAGTGGGATCTAATAGTCACAACTGAATTTAAAATATTTAGCATCATTTTATTTCGAATTTTACATTTAACAATATAAATCAATAAAAGCATCCTTTCCACGAATTAATTGGATGACGGTACCCTTAGAAGAGTAAATACAAAAGAGCTAAATCTTCAAACATGAATTTGTAGGCTGCATTTTTTGAATCTATAATCTTCCTCCAAAAAGTGCCTCTATGATATTATAAACTTCTATAGATATATTTATTTGTTTATATTTAATGATGAAAGTAGGTACATTTTTATTTTTTTTAATATTTTTTATTTGTATTAGTTTTATTTATTTAGAGTTTTCTAGGAGAGATTTTTCATTTATTATTTTTATTAGAATAAATGTTTTCATTTTTCCAAAATGTTTTTCAATTAATATTCGTTTTCCAGTACACACTTCTAGGTAAAAAGACAGATAAAGCTGTATATATCTTTTTTCACCTATATTTATTTTAGTACTATGTAAAAACAAACCCTCTCAAGAATTTGTTCAGCCCCCTCTAGAAACCAGTGCTGGTTACGGCCCTGTTTGCAATTATTACAAAACAGGTTCATGCGTATTTTGAAAGTTTTTGATTCATTTCTATCTATAACAGACAATAAACTCAATGAGGATTTCAGTGTAGATTTCAGTGCAAGAAGAAATTGAATTTATCTAACATAGCTATAATTTATAAAATCAGAAATATACTGTTACCCGCCTACTTTTATATGTTTCTTGTGTCTAGATCAAAAATGCATCAATATGATGTTGGAAACAAGGCATTTTACAACATCGATTTCTTTAGATGATGGACTAAGACTTTTCGACACTACTACCAGAGGAAGTAATAAATTTGCCTAATAGCGTGAACATTTTTAAGAATATAGTAAAACACTTATATTTAAACATTGAAATATAGATCATATGTATGTGAATTAATATTTCATTTTCTATTGTAAATATTTTATAACTAGCAAATGCTAATGAAAGAATAACGAAAACAATAAAGTATATTGAATAGTGAATTCCATTAAATGGAATGGCAAATGATATCCAAAATTCACAAATTTCCCAATTTTGAAATTACTTTTTCCTAAACTTAAGAATGCATTAAATGAAAAGAGTCCCAAATATGTGTCTGTTACTGTTTTTAATGAATTGTCATCATTTCTTACTATAGCATAAAAAGTATTATGAAGTTCAAAAAAGAGCTAAAGCGTTTTCTATTAAGTCATACATTTTATTCATTCCAAGAGTTTTGTTCCACAGAGTTGTTTGCTAGTGTTTGTGAATTAAGTTGTAGATATGCAAGTATGTTTTTATTTATGTGTGTATTTTCAGATTTTATTTATATTATTGTGACGTGTACATGCTTGTTTTAGCCAACGTATGAATAAAATTTATTATTATACTTACATACATATATATATATATATATATATATATATATATATATATATATATATATATATATATATATATATATATATATATATATATATATATATAATATATATATATATATATATATATATATATATATATATATATATATATATATATCTAATATATAAAATTCTCGTGTCACGCTGTTAGAAGTTAAACTCCTCCGAAATGGCCCGACCGATTCTCATGAAATTTTGTGTGCATATCGGGTAGGTCTGAGAATCGGCCAACATCTAATTTTCATCCCCCTAAATTTAAAGGATGGTCCACCCCTCAATATTTTTATGTTATTTTTCAGACAAAATTTTCTGTCCGATTTTTTTATGATACAGCATTCAAAAATTCATTTCACCGCTCTACGATCAACCTCTATTTTTTATTTGTTAAACTCCTCAAAAATGGCTAGACCGATTCTCATGAAATTTTATGTGCATATCGGTTAGGTCTGAGAATCGGACTACATCTAATTTTTCATCCCTCTTAATTTATTTTTTATTTTTCAGACAATATTTTCTGTACTATTTTTTTTATGATACAGCATTCAAAAATACATACAACCCTAAATTTTCAACCCTCTACGATCAATTCCGATTTTTTATTTGTTAATTATAAACTTCAATTTTTTTGGCAAGATTTTTATATTATTTTGTCATGACTTAGAATTAAAAAATTCATATTACTCTCTTTTTCTACCCTTCTACGATCAACCCCCTATTTTTTCATCGCGATTTTCATTTTTTTAAATTTTATCCACAGATTCGCAATAGGATTGCAAGATGTCAATCGAAAATATCAATAGTCGGTCTGAGAATAGGTCGTAATAATATTTTTCATACCCCCAAGTTATTAGAGTGATTCACCAAAAATATTTTCATAAATTTTTTGGAAAAAATTTTTTATTTTTATTTTTTTAAGATGTTGCATTAAAAAATACATTCAAATTTAAATTTTTTTTTATTAGCCATTTTCATAATTTAAACAACGTTTGCCGGGTGAGATAGATAGATAGAAAGATAGATAGATAAAAATAATTTATATGGCAGAACAACGTTTGCTGGGTCAGCTAGTATATATATATATATATATATATATATATATATATATATATATATATATATATATATATATATATATATATATATATAATATATATATATACACATTGGGTAAATTTCTCTGACCGCCGCCATTTTTAAGTAGAAATTTCTTGTTTTCATATACATATTTTTCTCGGTATATATTGGCATCTCCAGCGGCCCTCTTCGAACTAATTGAGGTAAGATTTGGTATCTGGAGTTGTTTCCGAGGTAGAATTAAATGATCAAAATGTGGGTTAACAGCCGCTATTTTGACGTAGATATTTATTGATTTATCGTTGTTTTTTAAAATTTGTAGATTGGGTTAGATAGTAGACGGTTGAAATTTGGTACGAGAATTGGGTTTATGTTGAAATACGATCCTTTGTGGGATTAAATCCTTTCGTCAACTGCGCTGCACTTCGTGGAGACTATTCAGTTCGAATCGCATTTAGACCTACATCACGATCAGTATGTACGCGATGCACATTTTCAGTTTTTTTTTGAATAAAATAAATCATTCTCTCATTTTCTGATTCTTATTCTAGGTTGTTATAAGAGCATGTTTCTTCAGTATGCGATGCAATTCGCGAATAATTTGTTTTTTCAATGAAATAAATTATTTTTTACGGTCACGCGTGTATTTTCTAACAACGCATTTTTTATATTCGTAGAAAGTTCATCGTGCGCTTTTTGCTTGTTTTCAAGCATGGTGCATTTCTTCAGCATTTCAAAATATTTGTACGTTAAAAACAAAAATTAGGGGAAACTACGACGTTAGTGATAAAGCTCCGCTGCTTATCTTTTTTTTTCATCGAATCGTGCATATATCTGCAATTCATCCAAATTGTGTAATTTTGAGATAAATTCATATGAATACTTGATGGAATCCGTCGTTAGTACGTGATAATTTAACATGATGAACAAAAACAAAATTTACTACGTTCATTACAAAAATACTTTGAAGAATATAAAACTGCGACTAGACCATCATCGAGCAGATATAGTTAAGAACCAAATCAAATCAAATCAAACTGTTTATTTTGCCAAATTACTTACATTACTTCAAAACAATTGTAATTACAATTTAACTTTATAACTATTTGACAAAAATGGACTTCCTCGCGATTATAAAAAACCGATAACATTTGTCCCACATAAAAGTAAGGCAAATGGGAGAAAGCCCAAAAAAAAAATTAATATTTAAACTTAGAAAATACAGCAAAAGAAAAAACAAAACAAAGGAAAAATAAACATGACAGGGGTTATCCAGGAGTACAGGGGTTCATCTAGCCCGCTAATGGAGTGAGGGGTAACAGCCGTAAACAAACCGTTCGGGGAAGGAGAATATTATAGGCATGAACAATTCTGGCTAGCCAACCCTCGATTCCAAATGCAACCGGCGAAAAACAATCAAAATAATAATCAAAAATTTCAAACAACAAATGAAAATCACACCCGAAGGTATTTAAAAAGAATGTTGCGTCTTACAGACTCTGTTGCTCTTGTAAAAGTTTTTGCTTAATTAACTTCGAGAAATGCCTCGGTCCCGAATCTTTCACATGGTTTGCCAATTTATTCACATTCTAATTGCCACAAAGGTAAAGGACCTCTCATATGCCGCAGTTCGATGTCTAGGTATCAAAAATGCTGATTATTTGCTGTTCTTTGAGTTCGTGTTAAAGATAGAAATTTAGTTTCAAGTACTTTGGTTTACCACTTTTCTGCAATCTGTAAATGAGTGTATACATATGAAGTTTCCTTCTGTTGGCCATGTTCAAAATTTTATTACCATTTAGTGATGCGTTATATGATTTCGGAATGGTATCAGATACGAAAATCTCATGCAAACTATTCTGTACCCTCTGGATAGACCTACTCATCCGAAAGGATATAGCATCACCGTAAACAATATCACATAGTCAAATAAGGAAAGTACTAAACTCTGGCATAAATAGAACTTTTGATAAGGTGCAAGAAATTTTTTTACCTTGGCTATATTTTTCAATCTCAAATATGCTGCAGTTAACTTATGTTTAATATGATGTACAAAAAGAAAGTGAACTGTCAAAGATGATACCGAGGTGCTTGGCCTTCGGAACCACTGAAATTTGTTTATTATCAATATAAATTTTTATATTATTTTCTATGAACTCTCTTGATTTTACGTTCTTGCTAAAGATTATGGCCACAGATTTTCAGAGTTTAGTTTCAAATTATGTTTACTTGAAACTCGTTTATGTTCTGTAGGTCAGAATTCAGTTTTCTTTGTACTACCTGCAAGTTTTGTTTATTTAAGGTATATTCAGTGCACTGTCGTCTGCGTATTGACCGAATTCAGAATTACTCACCCAATTTTTCATATCTGCCACATAAATCGAAAAAAATAATGTAGAAAGCACCGAACCCTGTGGTACACCTCTCTTAACAAGTTTAAAATCTGAATAGTCTGTTCCTGTGCCACTCTCGACCGAAAACACAACTAAAACGACCTCCCAAAAGTTCCCTGGCCAGATGCACAGAGTCCAGAGAGAAACCCAAAATAGCTCAATTTTGCAGTAACATTTCATGACTGATAGTATCGTACGCCTTACTGAAATCCAACAAAACAGAACATGTGCTATTCCGCTTTTCTTCGTTTTCCCTTATATTATTCACAAGATTCACCAAAGCAGTACTCGTGCTATAACCTTTCTAAAACCTGACTGACAGTCTGGGATTATTTTATTTTTATCCAAAAAACTAATTATCTGACTGTACAGATGCTTTTCAAATAATTTTGACATGGCTGGCAACACACTGATTGGCCTAAGATCTTTAATAATCTTTGGGGTTGCAGTTTTTCCTATTGGCTTAATAATCGCTTTTTTTTTCCAGATTGAAGGTACAGTTTTTGATAAAATAACATGAATTTATAACATTTTATAATAGGCTTTATAGAAAAAAGGTAGTGTGATTTTAATGTCTTTAATTTGACAAACCATCGTAGCCAATTGCATTGGATTGAATACTGTTTACAATCTTCATTAATTCATCTTCACTGATGAGTGTAAACTCTAAAGAATCATTTGTTATCAACTTATTTCGTTTAAAAAGTAATTAGGTCGGTTGATGTTGTGTCTGGTAGATTGTCCGTTTCTTGAAAATATCTGTGTATTTCATAAGGATTTTTAAGATCTTCCGTATTTCTGTGACCTTTTTATTGAATGTCAAGTTAAGCTTTCTTGCTGTGTCCCAGAAATCTTTTCCTCTCTTATTCGAAAGTGTATTAAAATAAGTTGTTTTTCCCTTATAATAGAGTGCTTAGTAAAATTTCTCAGTTGTCTGTAGTATTGCAAATGTATTTGTAACTTTGTTTGGAGGTATTTTTTATGTGCTCTATCACGTATCTTAATTAATTTTTTTATAGTGTCCGTTATCCAAGGAAGGTATGGTTTTTCGGTAAGAGTTATATCTTTTATTGGGGCATATTTGTTCAGAATGTTTGTTAAATTTTTGTTAAGAATTTCTACTTTTTTATTAATATCTGCTGCCGCATATAATTCATCCCATTTTATTGTATGACCTTCCTGTAAGAACAAATTATAATTAATGTTTTTATAATTTCGAAATTTGACAGTTTGACTTTTCAAAGGTTCAATTTTTGATATTTTCAGGCAAGAGTATATCAAATTATGATCCGTGATACATTGTGATATGGGTAGTGATCCTGACTTTGTCGTTTGTACGTCTTTACTGATTATAATAAGATCTAACAGACTTTCGTTGTTAGTAGAAAAATTAAATCTTGTCGGTTTAAAATATATAATTATGGGTGGCGAAGAATTATTACAGGTACCTTAATAGACAAGAGCAAGATATTTCAAGAAGGGCTAATCGTAGTGGGTTTCCCAAACTAACTTACTTAGAATCATTAGAAATTTTCAAACTCAATTATAATGCAAAAGGCGATATCTTGCCGTAGGACCAGATTGACTTGATATATTCTCCTATATATTTAGTGTACAAAAACAATAATGATTTTCTAAGAACATTTTATTGTACCAATTTGGGAAACCCACTTCGATGGGCCCTTCATGAAATATGTTGCTCTTGTCTATTTAGGTACCTGTAATAATTCTTCCCCACCCGTAAGCGCAAATCTATAGGCCCCTACACACGGACGTTGATGTCTTAACACATCAACGTGCATCCAGGAACGTGCAACCAATAACGTTAATATGGATGTAAAAATTCCCACATTTTTGAATGCACACTCCGGATGAACGCCGCGTTGATGTTTTCGGAATCGCTTGAATTTTTGAATGCGCATTCAAATGAACACGTGCATCTCTCAACGTGTGGAGGCGATTCACCGATGTTTGTGCATTCTTAAAATAGTGGTTGCGGTTAATCTTTATTTTTATTTCTATTTTTCTTTTCAAGAGCATAAGAACACATCACTGTCACAAGAGCTAAACATTCTTCTTCGAACAAAACTATGGTTTTGTTCGAACGTGTGTACGCAATCTGCTTGCACGTTGATGTATTAACACATCAACGTCCGTGTGTAGCCCGCTTATGATTAAGTATTCAGTTCTTAACTCAATCTGCCTGATGATGGTCTAGTGACCGAAATTGCAATCGCAGTTTTATATTTTTCAAAGTATTTTTGTGATAATAAACGTAGTATATTCAAATTTTGTTTTTGTTCATTAATTCATATACACTTGAAATGTAACAAATTGATAGTCATTCAGCTTCAGACATTGTATTTACGAATGTATAATAGTGACAAACCTTGATAAAGTAGATTACTGAATCTGCATCGTGTAAATGATAAACCATTCCAAGACGTCTATATTTGAGAAATGAGTTAGGCAAATCAAACAGCTATGCAGGGCCGGCCTAAGGCGAAAATTGCAAGTGTGCTAGAGTCAAATTTCATGCCCCTGCCGGGGGTCTGGGGGGTATGGAATTTTTTTAAACTTAAGGTCCAAAATCACAGTTTTTGTTCACTTTTTGCATATATATATATATATATATATATATATATATATATATATATATATATATATATATATAAGAAATTGAATTTTTGGTGCCAAGCATCATATAAAGTCATGAAACTATCTTGGTCCCAGGTCGAACTTTGCTAATCGCACCCATTTTAATAAGCAGGATTGCAAAGTCAAAGGCTGCTAATAATCAAACAAGAACTAACGTAGCTACACTAGTGAAAATAAGAGAATATACCCGAAAAATTTGTGAATGGGAACGTGAGAAGAAATTCGGAAGAATTTTAGGTAGGTACCATAATTTTCAAGTACGTAAAAATCTGAAGTACAGAAAACAAAGAGGACTGTGTATTGGAATAATTGTAAAACATGATGAAAAAAATTCCAAAACTAAAACAAAAACCATATTGAATGTTAATGAAATATAAAGATAAGGAAAATAATGTAAAGAAAAACTAATTATTCAATCGACACATAAAAAAATTGAATAAAGTAAAATAAAATTAATTATCCAAAAAATGGATACGAGCTTCAATACGTTCATATTACTATGTAACTCATATCTTTAATATTGGAAATGTAATATGAAATTACCACTAACTTCACAAATGAGCGATGGATGAATGCTTTCATATATGGTGTGTACGCTTCATAGAAACGAAAAAAAAACTCTATCGCAGCGAGATGCACTAGAATAGCAGGTTTTCATAACGTATCCAGTTTAAAAAATATATTTCCAAATTTAAAAAAAATGCGCTCGCTAATGTGTAAATAATATTTCTTTCCTCCCCGGGGGATCAACCCCCAACCAATTCGTACCAAAACCAATCACATCCAAGTTATACGAAACTACGTACTCTATTTCTATAAAATTGCGCCCTTTACCGTGTGAACAAGATTGATTTCCTCCTCCGGGTGGGTCAACCCTCCAACCAATTTATATAGAAATAAATAACATTCAAGATATCGTACGAAACTACCTACCTACAAAGTTTCAACCCTATGGTACCAAAATTGCGCCTTCTATCGTGTAAACAAGATTTATTTCCCTGGGGGGTCAACCCCACAACCAATTCGCATTGAAACCTTTTCCATTCAATATATCATACGAAACTACCTACCCATAAATTTTCAATCCTATTGCTACAAAATTTCGAGCTTTATCGTGTAAATAAGATTTATTTTCCCCCTGGGGGGTCAACCCCCAACCGATTCGAACCAAAAACAATCTCATCTAAGATATCGTACGGAACTACTTAATTTCAAACTTTCAACCCTATTGCTTCAAAATTGCGCTCGTTATCATATAAACAAGAATTTTTTTTCCCCAAGGGGTCAACTCCCCAACCAATTTGAACCAAAAACAATCACATCCAAGATATCATACTAAACTACCTATTTACAAACTTTCAACCCTATTGCTTCAAAATTGCGTTATCGTGTAAACAACGCTAAAATACATAAGCACATAAATACGAACATATATATATATATATATATATATATATATATATATATATATATATATATATATATATATATATATATATATATATATATATATATATATATATATATATATATATATATATATATATATATATATATATATATATATATATCAAATTTTTTTTTTACAAAAATTGGTCAATTTGATGCCCCTCCAAAAACCTTGAGTGTGCGGCTGCATACTTCGCACACCCCTTAGGCCGGCCCTGCAGCTATGTTAAATGATTTACCATAATTTATTGATTATTGATTATTGTCAATGAAAGTTATATCCAATGTAATCATATCGATTGAAGAATACAATTTGAGAGAAGAACAACTAAATTTACTGTCGAACAGAGATATCTTGTCCTAAACGTAGGTACGGCTCTTCGTCATCCATCACCTAGTCATTTAATCTAGCTTACGAGTAGTAAGCAAGCGTGGAGCGGGAGTCTGCATCCCATGTGCTTCGGCACACAGGCAGTAAACAATCGTTCGCGCCCTTCCGACACAGGAGCAGCGTTTCTACGTTCCGGTCCGTGGCAAACGAACTTACCGGCATTTCGTGTACATCGAACGCATATAGCTTTTTCAAAGTGCCATCGCACGTGGTGTGCATATGCTGTAGTGGTATTAATTTATTGATAGATCGGGACTAATTGATCTTCTAGTGTGTCTGTTGTTTATTCTGGTTCAGGATTATTGTGCAAACAACCTTAACATTTTCGTAGGAAACAACTCAATGTGTCTGTTTTTATTCTTAGGATAGACGCTCATTATTTGATTCCCAATAAAAATTCTTTCGAGGTGAGTTATTTTACATTACTGAGAAAATAGTAAGGATTAATTCACATTTCCTTTTTCTCTCTGTTAAAATTGCAGTGGTAGGTATCTTTTATTATGAACTATTTTTAATTCATCTGTGAATCCCGTGTCAAGTATGTGGAAATAAGATATTTATTCATTGACAGCAGAGTGTGTCAAAAAGTTTTCCCATCATATTCATCTCGAAAGATTCCAAAAATTCAACCTTTCTCAGGACAAATAACACAATATTCCTCATAATTTTCGTAGGACTTTTACGATGAAACGAGTTAATTGATATTACGATTACGACGAAGCGAATAGACAAACCCTGTCATATATGACAATATAAATATAAAAAACGCAAAAAGTGATCTAGTAAAATATTAATTTACTAGATTACTTTATAAAAAAGATAATCCGTGTTCATATATCGATTTCTACTTCAAATTCTAACTTATTTTCAACTCAACCATTAGATTTAATGAAACTAAGTATGAGAATATAAAATTTTTTTTTGATGAATGAACTACTTTTTAATCAAATATGTAAGTATATGTAAGTACTTAAAATATTCGGGACTTAGCTATGAACATGCGCAAATTAACACATAAATTAAATAATTTGGATAATTAAGCCAGACATATTTTAATATTTTCTTAAGGCATAGTAAAAGCACATCCAAAGAGAATCGTGAGATCCCTCACTAAGGGAGTATTTTTTGCGCGGAATGCATCGCGTCGAGATGCGATTCTAACGGATTGAATAATATTTTGGCAAAGTACGCTTAAATAGAAAGCTAATTAAAAAGTGGAAAAAATTCGTGAAGTGCATCCTGGTTGAGAAAAAAGTAGAAAACAACGAAGGAATGTACCTCAACATGAACCCAATCCACGTATCAAATTTTAACCCTCCAAAGTTAAAAAATTCACGAAGTGCATCGCGTACTGATTGGAAAACAGATCGAAATTCAATCGGAAGTCCCCACGAAATGCAGCGCGCGCGGTGGAGAAAAAGAGTTGAAATCCACAAAGGATCGAATTTCAACATAAACTCAATATACGCACCAAACTTCAACCCTCTAACGCAATCTGCAAAATATGTGGAGTTAGGCAATTTTTCAAAAACCACAAAAAACAAGATATATTTACGTAAAACAGTGGCGGTTGGCACAATTTAACCAAATTTTGAAAGTTTCTTTCTGCCTCGGAAACCACTTTCAGCTCATTTGGTGTGATGCGAACCACTGGAGATGTCAATATGTACCGAGAAGGATATTTAGAAATGAAAATTAGGAATATCTACGTAAAAATGGCGGCGGTTGCAGAAATCTCTCCTAATTGCAATATTTTCGTTCTGCAAATTTCAACTCATTTGACTCGATGATGGGAGCCGCTAGATGTGCCAATATGTACCGGAATATATATATATATATATATATATATATATATATATATATATATATATATATATATATATATATATATATATATATATATATATAGGGTAAACAGGGGGAATTCCGGCCGCCTAAGGAAAATGTCAAGTTGCCATAAAAGTTGTTAAGATAAGATCATGATATTTATTAACAAACAAATAAAATACATATTCTAACACAAAATGTAATCAAAATAACTCAAAACAAAGAAACAAATGTTCTACAACACATAGTATATAACTGAATACCGTCCGGTTTTATCCGCGTCATGGGGGTAATACCGGCCCTCGATGAAAACTTATTGGCAAAAATCACATAACCAATTTTGACTATTAAAATCAGTGCACTCTTTGTGTGCTCATTATTCACATGTGGTACATTGTATCCATAGCTCCCTATTTTTTGCAAATTCGCCACATATAAGACATAGGTCTTCATTAATATCATTAATTTCTTCATTCTCTTCTTCTGAGTACTCTTGATCTTCTGGTTGATACCTCGCCATTCTTGCTTTTCGATTTTTCTTTACTCGCATTTCTGGTAGTTTTATTTTTCTTGAGCAGTGCAAGACTCAGGTGTTTTTTGTAGGCTTTCTTTGAGGATGCTTTCAGGCGTTCGCTCTAGTGCTCTGGGTCTAGGTGCAGCTATGTTTTCTGATAAACTTTCGTCTGCTTTATCTTGATTCTCGTTTGTTGCTGCGACATTTACCAAATGAGCTTGTTGACCATTTTGCCAGTTTTCAGCAGGTGCTCTGGGTCTAGGTGCAGCTATGTTTTCTGATAAACTTTCGTCTGCTTTATCTTGATTCTCGTTTGTTGCTGCGGCGTTAAAAATTTTCGACGATGCAAAATTGTATTTTTGCATAACCACATGTAAATTATCAAAAAAGTGTGTAAGTTCCTCTCTATTGAATGCCTGAATCCTATTAATACTAATTTTTTCTGGTTTTCTTAGAGATATTTGAGGGTTTCTTTTGATATATCCTTCTAACCAATCTCGTCCTGCTGCTTCATTTGTTTTCAGGAAAGGATGTCTTATATTATCGTTTTTTGCATAGCTATAAGCACACCGCGGAGTAATACCATAATACAACTGCGAAAGTTTAATAATTTGTCTAGTAAGTTCTTCTTCCTCAGCTTTACTAAAAACTGGTTTTCGTCCTAGAGATAGTTTTGAAACAGTTCCGGCTCTACGACGATCCTGCAATGTAGATCTCGCTATGCCAAAAGCATTTGCCACTTGCCTTAAACTCCGTCCATTTTCAATTTCTTGTAAGGCCAATCTTAACTTTTCTTGTGTAAAAGACGCTTTAGCAGTTTTTCATGTATATTTACGGGGCATCTGAAAAAAATATGAAAAATAAAATAGTTATTTTGTTGTGGGTAATTCCGGCCAGGCCGATATTTCCCCCGAAAGACATGTCGGTATTACCCCATATGTATAAACATTTTTAATCATATTTAAAAAAATAAACAGTAAAGTTAGGTGAAATTTTAAAATCACAGAAACAATATATTTTAAACAACCTGCCCACTGAAATAAATAACAACACGATTTATGAAGTTTTTGAAATCTATACATACCTTTAAATTATTTTGACCGTTATAACACTACCCTACACTTTTTCAAATCTACTACTAAAATTTCAATATATCTATTCCGACGAAGTTACCAACAAACACTGAATTGGCGCGTTAAAATACAGTGTAATGGATGATGCCACGTTTGTGGAGGGAGATACAGAAACGAGACATTTGTCGCCTATTACAGCATTAATGCTGTAACAGGCGAAACTAGTCGAATAAAAAGTTATTTTCATTTTGTGGTTTTTAGACAAGTTGTTTTCTTATTGTTTAATTTTTTATATAAATATGAACTACCACAGAGTTGATTCATCGTCCATCGAATTTATATATACATATATATATATATATATATATATATATATATATATATATATATATATATATATATATATATATAGATATAGATTATATATACATATATATCAGACATGACAAATTTTTCGAAAATCGTGGTCTTGAAGGTCTAAAATGGATAAAAGCATTACTATACCGGACCTCACTTCTTTCCTTAAATACACTGCAATAGTATGTATATTCGGGGAAAATACGACTCATTAGGATATACCAAACTGGCATACTTACTGATCTTCAAATCAAATTCTCACTATACTTATTCCATTAAATATCTCTTGGAAATTTTCGGAGGCATTACATTTACTCCTCGTTCTTCTATCGATTTCAATACATCTAAATCTCGATCTAAATGGAAGTAAAAAATTAGCAGTGATAAGTAATATTTTCATGAGTATTATTATTAATACTTTCTAAATGATTCGCTCTTTTTCTGTATCTGCATGGAAGCCTGTCCAATTTATTTTATTAAGGATTGAGAAGTTAACGCAGTATACATGAATTTGAATTGTTTTAAAACCGTTTTATGCCATTTTAATTTGATATCTACGGTTCGATTTATAGAACGAGTTATTTTTTATTATTCTACTAAGCTTATCATTCTATGTATTATTAATTCCATTCAAGTTACTGATAAATCGGCCCAAGTTACGATTCAAATATCACAGAAAGAGGCTGAGAATATTTGTCATCACCGGATGTTTTTAATTTATTGGTAGTAGTGAATCGAATAAACATTATAGTGATAGATTGCTAGCTGTATCTAATATAGGTAGGTAGGCCTGAAGAAAAATATATGTCAATTGATTTATTTTTGCAGTCTAGCTTGACATTTCGAACAGCTAACTGGAGTCGGAAATAGGCATGAATTAGAACGACTTTATGTTTCCGCTATTGGCTTTCTGTTCCCGACCCGAAACTCGTTCATTAAAATTTTATATGTGATTGTACCAAGAATACAGGAAATAGTAGTTGCAGTACCTGCAACTACTGAGAGTTAAAACGGAACCATTAAGATTAGTGATACTTTCAATAAAATAGATAGTTTTTGAAATTTCTGTTATAATACGCATGTTTTGACTAATATCAAATAATATCAATTGATAGTAGCTGGAGCATTGAACCCTCGAAATATAATGATCAATATACATATTTTTAAGATTCCGTACCCAAAGGGTAAAAACGGAACTATTACTCAGACTTCGATGTCTGCCTGTCTGTCTGTATGTCCGTTTGTCTGTCAAGAACCGCGACAGCTAGACAGTTGAAAATTTTCACAAATTATGTATTTCCGTTAAGCCGCTATAACAACAAATAAATATTTAAGGGGGACTCCCATACAACAAACGCCATTTTTTTTCCCGTTTTTGCTCGATATCAATAATGGCAAGAGGTAGGCACTCGTAATATTCACAAAATACTCAGTTATATTTCGAATAAGCTGCTATTTGTTTAGGACGGGGTCATCAATGAAATAACCAAAATATTCTCGACCGACGTTTCGACAATTTATTTTGTCAGCTTCAGGGTTGAATATAACGGCAATTTTCTGTGGTCAAAATTTTTAATTTGTTAAGATTTAATAATCGGATGAGTGAGGAACAACTTCTACACAAAGGCATTGAAAACGAAACTGTTTCGTTTCGGTTCTTCGTCGCACAGCTTCCGAAGAACCGAATGGTGCCTCACAACTATGACATAGAATTGCAGTCTATCGAAGGAAAGCAGTCAGGTGCGGGAGTAAGTTATTTATCCGTTTTAGACCTCCTATACCACGATTTTCGGGACGTTTTTTATCTCATATATATATATATATATATATATATATATATATATATATATATTATATATATATGTATATATATATATATATATATATATATTTATATATATATATATATATATATATATATATATATATATATATATATATATATATATATATATATATATATATATATATATATATATATATATATATATATATATATATAATATATATATATATATATATATATATATATATATATATATATATATATACCTATATATATATATATAATTTATTTTAATTGTTGTTGCCTGTGAACTATTTTTAACATTTTGATGATTATTAGCAATAACAAGCTTGGTGAATCTCAAAAAAAATAAAAAAATTTATTAAAAAGTTGACGTTTCGCCACGACATTCGTGGCTTTTTCAAAACTTTTTAAATTTCTTTGACATTTATTGATTTGAAAAAATTGAAATCGTTAAAAAAGACTACTATGTTTCCTCAATAATTTTTCGGTTGTGGCCGTTCTCTGTTATTTATTACGTGCTATTCAGTCCAATATTAACATACAAATCTGTTATTATTATTATTGTGGTTTCCCTTACCATCTGATAATAACAGATTTGAATGATGAAAATTTTTGATGAAACATAGTAGTCTTTTTTAACTATTCAAATTTTTTCAAATCAATAAATGCCAACGCCAACTTTTCAATAATATCGAGTTTTTTTGAGATTCACCAAGCCTGTTATTGCTAATAATTATCAAAAAGTTATATATATATATATATATATATATATATATATATATATATATATATATATATATATATATATATATATATATATATATATATATATATATATTAAATGAAATTTGGTACATGGGATTGTGTTCGTTGCAGAACAAAGGTATGAAAATTTGGTTACATTTCTGGAACTGCCGCCATTTTTGCGAAGATATTTCTAATTTTATAATAATTATACCCTTCCTGGTGCATATGACATTTCCAGCCGTTTGCATCATACGAAATGGGTTGAAATTTGGTAACCGAAGTGGTTTTCGAGCCAGAACGAAACTATCAAAATTAAGTTACATTTTTCCAACACACTCCACAGCCATGTTCACGTGGATATTTCTGTTTTTTCGTGGTTTTTGAAAAATTCCACAGCTTCTGCAGATTGAGTTAAAGGATTGAAGTTATGTACGTCCATTGTGTTTATGTTAACTTAAGATCCTTTGTGGGATTCAACTCTTTTTCTTAACCGCGCTGCATTTCGTGACTATTCCGTTCGAATTGCATCTCGATATGTTGATGTAAATACGTTCCTTCGTTCAATTCAACTGTCTGCATCAGCCACGATGCACTTCCCGAATTTTTTTTTAATATAAATTTCTTTTTAATTCGGTTCACTTTCTAAGAGTGATTTTTCTAAATATAATTCAATCCGTTAGAATTGCATCTCGATGCGATGCACTTCGCTCGAAAAATACGACCTAGGAGATGAAGATCTGCTGCTCACGAGTTAGTTGATGGAATCCGTCATTACTTCGGGATAATTTAACATAATGAACAAAAACAAAACTTGAATTCACTACGTTTATTATCACAAAACTACTTTGAAAAATATAAAACTGCTATTGCAATTTCGGCCACTAGACCATCATCGGGCAGATTGACTTAAGAACTAATAGGCATGACGACAGTATCAAAAAATCGTCAATTTAATGGTTCTAGAGGAAAATTCACATTGAAAAAATTTTAAAAGATAGCTTCAGTTTTATTTAAAAAATTCAGATTATTAAGATTTTCAATAAAATAAAACATTAAAATACTGCAATTGGCCATTTTAACTGAAACACCAATCACAGCGCATGACGTCACGCTTAGGTAAACTCCGCTGTCAATACTCTCATTCACTGTGTTTTGTTGTTGTGAATACTACTGATTACGCATTTGGATTGATTTTTCATTATTTTGCCTGTGGTTTATCGACTCCACTCTTTTTTAATATAAATTTCTTTTTAATTCGGTTCACTTTCTAAGCGTGATTTTTCTAAATATAATTCAATCCGTTAGAATTGCATCTCGATGCGATGCACTTCGCTCGAAAAATACGACCTAGGAGATGAAGATCTGCTGCTCACGAGTTTGTTTTCAACTTAAATGAATTTATATTCAGAACGATTCCGGCAGATGATGAAACAAATTCACCTCATCTTTATTGATATATAGTTTGAAATAGAAGATGGAACCGAAATAACCAACAGTTTTTTCATGAGCAACTCTTGGAAAAATTGAAAGATTATAATGCGTCCCAAGCTCCCCGATATGATTTAAAGTGGCTTGCGCTGAGGGTGGCGCGCTCCATAGGTTTGCGTTTCTGTTCAGAAACGCGGTCTGATAGTCCGACGTTAGGTTGTGTGTATTATATGACTTGTGCAACGAGTGAATTGATCTACTGGTGGAATAATGGAGGTAATAGCTGTAGAACACATGCAGGGATAACATCTGGAAAAGAGATATATTCTCTATTTTATCATCACGTATAGGGAATGCAAATCTCGCGAGAGCTCAAGCGTTTATGATTAAAAATACTACGAGATCTCGCCAATTTCGAGATCTCGCGAGATTGGCAGTTTTGTGTGTTTTTTTGCAAATAATCACAATATTGGAATAAATTAGGAAAAAATTATAAAAATTATAAGTATTAGAAGATGAACATTTATTTTCACAAATTTTTTCAATAGATTTTTATGCATCAAACATTGTTGGACGTATCTGTTTATAATTTTTAATAAACTTCTAACTAGTAAACTTTGACGTACGTATCTATCAAATAACAAATGAAAGAAACAACCAGTCTTCTCTTCTAATATCAAACAAAAATCTTCTAGTAATAAAACAGTTCTTTTATAACAAACAAAACAACAAGAAGTCAAAAAAAAATGAAACTTATTATCTAAGTTGAGTTGACTATTAAACTGAGATATTATTCACTTAAATAAAACTGACAGATCGCAACTGCGTCCGTGTCAGTCCGCCCTTCGAATAAGACGTTTTTATGATCGAGTGCAATCTCGTTAAACTCGCGAGATCTCGCCCTTTTTTCGTCCGAGATCAATCTCGCTAAAAAATGCCGAAATCTCGCGAGAACGAGATTGCATTCCCTAATCACGGATCTAAGGTTAACGTATTATAACAAATAATACGTTACCTTCTTTTGATCGATATTTACTATTTGAATTTTGTTTGAACTACAGTGCGCCATGTAACGAGTTTTTCAACTACACTGATGTGAAAAATTACTATTTTGTAGGTACAATAATGCCAAAAAATGTATATGTTCTTGTATAAATCTCATCAGTAGTACATACCTACTATATAATACCCTCGCTTTTATAACTATTTATACACAATAAAGCATTCTCTTTAGGATGAACCTATTAATAAAGTATTTCCATCATAATTAATTCAAACATTGTTTTACCATAGATAAACTGCAAACATTCTTAAAATTTCAATCATTTCAGAACAAATATTAGTAATTCAACAAAGTAGGTGCGAGAAATACTATACAATGATTGAAGTTTTGTAAGAGGTATCTACCTCTTCATCTGAATCGATGTGAAAATTAATGATAGTATTATACCTCATCATTAATATGGCAATTTCCACAATTATTTTTGTCAATACTTTAAAATTGTTTCCGTGTCCGTGTATTATTTTATATTTTCAATTCGTATCCATAATTTTATAATTTGTTTAATTTTATCATGAGATTTCCAATTAACAGGATCATTATACTATAAATTGAAGTACATAAATGTTTTCTAATAACTGAAAAAAATTTAGTTATAGTTCGAAGAAAATACTGAATACTTGAATACTTTCTTATTTCAGAAGATTTCCTGAAAACGTGTCTAAAAATGTCTGAAAATTGAAAACAATTCTGGTAAATTCTAACTTTTCTAGGTAATATCAATTATAAAATAACCAGCAGGCATCAAACTTTTTGGAGGAGAAAATTCACGCTTAAAATTGTTAAACATCTCATGATATGTCATAGAGAATAAGTTTAATGTTACAATTTTTGTATCTAAAATTTGAACTTCTCTAATTCGTTATTTTACTAGGTGAAAATAACAAATAATCGATTTTGTATGAGCCTCATTTTTTAAATATAATGTGAGTGGTAGCTACATTCCATTCATTATTTTTATCGAGAGTTGTGTAATTTACAAAATTTATTTTCGTAACTTTATGATCGCCTCAATATTAGAAGAAATTAATTACTGCTATCCAGGTACTCCAGGAAAACATTTCCATGTAAATAAAAATGAATAAGAAGAAGGGATGATATTTAGGCTTTCACGATATTTATATAACAAGAAATATAATTTGTTTTGGATGGATTTTATCATTTTCTTTTTTTTTTGATTTGAATACTATTCCCTAATTATTGATCAGATTTTCAATCCAATTTGTTTAATTTATCTTTTACAAATTCAAATACAAACCCCAAAATTTATTGAAATAAGCTGTCATTTGTCAATTCAGCTAACGTCTGTACAGGGGGAAAACCGTTCCGGGATCTTTGCTTGACTTCGTAAGTTCAATACGGGACAGCTAAATTTGTTCCTATTATGTTAACACTGCTTCTTGTCAAGTCCAATATTCCAGGAAAGTTGGAAATAGCTACCCCAATTGGAGTTCTATAGGCACAAATATTTCAGAGAGCATTCCTAATTATAACATTGTTCTACCGTAAAAGAGCGAATGAAATAAAACCTCAGAAGAATCAGTTTATTTTTTACTAGTTGATTTGAACTGAATATTACTTTCTGCATTTCTTATTAATGTTATGAATGGGAATACCTCCATGTTCAACTAAACTTCGAAACACATCATACGATGATGAGAATGGGAATGAAAAACCTAAGTAATATAGAAATCACTCTACGAAGTATTGAAATATATCTTACCTTACGAAATAGTTGATGGAATCCGTCATTACTTCGGGATAATTTAACATAATGAACAAAAACAAAACTTGAATTCACTACGTTTATTATCACAAAACTACTTTGAAAAATATAAAACTGCGATTGCAATTTCGGCCACTAGACCATCATCGGGCAGATTGACTTAAGAACTAATAGGCATGACGACAGTATCAAAAAATCGTCAATTTAATGGTTCTAGAGGAAAATTCACATTGAAAAAATTTTAAAAGATAGCTTTAGTTTTATTTAAAAAATTCAGATTATTAAGATTTTCAATAAAATAAAACATTAAAATACTGCAATTGGCCATTTTAACTGAAACACCAATCACAGCGCATGACGTCACGCTTAGGTAAACTCCGCTGTCAATACTCTCATTCACTGTGTTTTGTTGTTGTGAATACTACTGATTACGCATTTGGATTGATTTTTCATTATTTTGCCTGTGGTTTATCGACTCCACTCTACTATAACAATGGAACCTAGATTTGGTAAGGCAAATAGCTCAAATTTGCCCAGAATTGATGTATTAATGTTGGGCGATTTCCTCGCAACAAATGAAGAATTTTGCTCGTCTGAGTTTAGAAACGCGAGAACTTCCTTGTAAGTGAATTTTGTATTTATCTTTACCCTAGATACAACCAATTTAGATATTATCAAACCCGTTTTGAACTCATGCGAGTTTATTTCACTTTCATAGGTTATTTTTACAATAATCTTTTTGAGTTAGCTCCATCACAGCTTGTAAGTTACTATTTTGTTAATACCATGTTAAGACCCGATAAAACGACTAAATTCCTGCAACTAAAAAAAAACACCTACTAGTACTAGTAGTATTTTTCCTCATAGTAAACACCTAAAATCTGATAAATCACCAAGTCAATGTATATGTATTTGTTCTAATTAATTTCAATCATTTCAGGTCATCAAGACCATTATATGGGAATCTTAAAAAACTCGATTTTATTTAAAAAGTTGACGTTTCGCCACGACATTCGTGGCTTTATCAAAACTTTTGACAAAATTGAAATTTCTTTGACATTTATTGATTTGAAAAATTTGAATAGAAACATACTACTATGTACAATTCGAATAAATAATTATATATATATATATATATATATATATATATATATATATATATGTATATATATAGGTATATATATATATATATATATATATTATATATATATATTATATATATATATATATATATATATATATATATATATATATATATATATATATATATATATATATAGTTCGGATTTCGACGTACGAGCTTCAATCACTTATTATTTTCTTGTTTGGAACATGTATAAATACTTTGTTGGGTGTTCTTATCGATGTGTTTTCACGCTGCGGTACCGCACACCACTCATAATTTTTGGAATTCATTTTTGTCACAGGAATTAATTTGATGTTTTGTTTACTTTCTTCGCCACGCATAGACACAATGACATGTTCACCTAAGCGTAACGTCAGACCGATGCCATGACACTGCGAGCTGTTTTCGCGCACTATTTAAAAAATATTAGAAAAATGGCTTTAAACTTCGTTAAACTTATGTTTATCACCAAAATAAAGGTTTTTTCGTGAATAGTAAATGTGTACCTACATTACGGAAGAGTATTTCAAAATCTTTCGTCACGCCTATTATAGATTTGAGGCTTACGGATGGGGAAGAATTACATGTACCTAAATAGACAACATATTTCAAGGAGGCTAATCGTAGTGGGTTTCCCAAATTGGTACAATAAGATGTTCTTAGAAAATCATCATTGTTTGAATATGTACACTAAATATAGGAGAACATATCAAGTCAATCTGGTCGTTCAGCAAGATATCGCCTTTTGCATTTTGATTGGGTTAAAAAATTTCCAATGATTCTCACTAAATTAGTTTGGTCCCTATCGGTCATTTGTGCATAATGTGGAAGTTATCTATTTATAGAAACGGGTGATGTTTTTCACGGCAATGATTTGAAAACGTTGAATCATTTTTCAAAAAAGATTGTTGGTGTTCTTTGAATCTTGTCCTGAACTATCTACTAGTCTGACCTTTAGCCACTCCTTTACATACAAATCAAATTGTAAACTCCTGAACTTTCTAATTTTGAAGTGATATCTTTGGCATCGAATGAAAATCCTGAGAATTTGGTCCTATGTTCCAAAGCAATTTTAGTGTTGACATTAGCAACTTTTAATGTTTTGTGTTAAATATGTGAATTTTTCCGATTTTTCTACTTTCGATTGAGAATATATGCTGTTGTACGCTAGTTGGCTAGGTTTTTTCCTTATCATTTATCATCCTTGTATTAAAACCATTATTTAAAGCAATTATTTTGATAATATAAATTTCTTTCTCCAATTTTGGTACGGATAATAGAATTGAAAACGCTCTGTGGATCTTCGAGTTAAAAACTGAATGTTTATGGAAAAGAGGATGATTTGAATACGACGCAATACATATATCCGTGAAAATTGAATTTCTGTATATATCGAATCTCAAAGTAATATTATTATGAGGTAGTTAAATCTAAGAAATGTATTTTTTTCTTACCATTCCAAACTAATCCTTTTCGTATATACCGTAGTCCTGTGTAACACAGTGTTGTATAACACTTTTGTGTTGACACTTTCAAATTTGTCAGATGTGTTGAAACAGTAGAATGATATGTCATTGCATATCATTCTACATGACTTTTTTCCATAAAAATTCAGTGTGATGATGCCAAAATAGGCTAGTGAAAACCGTATCCCGAGATCTCATTCCTAACCTAAAATAACGAACAAAGAAAATTTAGTTATCATATGATTCAAAAATACGCCATCACATCGGTGCCTATTTATTTTCATTATTTGCCTTTTTCCAAGAATCGATGATGAAATTTCATAATTTTATGATTTTTAAATAATAGCGTTCGAAAAATTCAACAAAAATCCAGTGGGAGCATAATAATCAATGTAATAATATGCAAGTGCAAGGTAGTCAGAATGTGGAGAGCAGGCCATGGAGAAAATATATATGCCTAAAATCAACTTGTCAACAGATACTAAAATTATACTTATAGTGGCAGTGTAATGAGTTATTGTGGCACACAGAAGTAAGGATTGAAAGCTATTGAAATGCCTTTTACAAACGATGAAGTTGTTGATATCACTGCGGTATATTTTTGAGTTCTATATTCGGTGTTTACGCCATGCGAGAATTTTTCCGCGTCTAGTGCAAAATTTGAGTAATACTGGCAGCTTCGACCCTATCAATTTCAGATAAAAATTCTCTATTTTTTTCAAATATGCCCAACAAATTCTCGCATGGCGTGATTCAAGTTCTGTATACTCTTTGTACCAATGCTGAATTTTGAAGACATTCGAAATACACCGCAAACAGATAAGCAACTTCATCGTTTGTAAACGCATTTCAATAGTTTCCAGTCCTTACTTGTGTGTGCCACAAAAACTCATTACACTGCCACTAGAAGTTCATTCTTAATATTTGTTGACAATTTGATTTTAGGCATTTGTTTTTCCTTCATGGCCTGCTCTTCATATTCTGACTAGCTTCTTGCACTTGCTCAAATTATATTCATTGATTATCATGCCCCTAAACGATTTTCAAAAATATTTTTTTTTTTTTAAGAACACTAGAACCTATTCGAAAATCATCAAGTTATGAAATTTCGTCATTGATTCTTGGCGAAAGGCAAATAAATGAAAATAAATACCGGTGTGATGGCGTCTTTTCGAATCATATGATAACTAAATTTTCTATTTTAGGCTAGGAATAAGATATCGAGATACGGTTTTACTAGCCTATTATCGGCATTATCACACTACATTTTCATGGAAAAGAAGTCATGTTATTGCATTCAATTTTTTAGAGAAATAAGCAATTTTCTGTTATTATATCAAAAAACGCTCTCTACCGGCATTACTAAAAATTTGCCAGATCACGGATGATATGGTTTTGATAAAGCAATAAATGCTTTTCCCAACGAGATCAACTTTGTTGAAATCCGTTCAGTCGGTCAGGAGTTACAGCTGTTTATTCAGAAAAACATTAAATCACCCCCTACTACTTCATTTCAATAGATACGTCAAAAGGTGTCAAATGAAATTTACTCGAATAAAGCTCAGCTTGAAACAAAACATATTTTTTTGGTATATTTACTAGGTGTATTTCAGAAAAAAATCACTTTTAAAGTTTTAGATGGCGGTTACGCCCCCTGGCGACCGTCTTAGAAACCTGAAAATAATTTCCAGGATTTTCTGTAGGCCAGTTTAGTTATAACATTTTTTACCGTAAGTCTCTACAACGAATAGTTTCTGAGATACAGCGGGGTAACTCTCTTAATCAGACACCCGCTACATGAAAAAAAAACTCTAAATCCTAAATTTCTGCTAAGTTTATCTCAACAGGGAAAGCTAGACTGAGAAAATAATTTTACCTGAACTAATTTTTCATTCTAGGAACTAATAACCAAAAATATAAAATTTGTTATAATGGAAAGAGCTTTACAAAATGAAAACAAAGTAATGCTGTCTAATCATTTTATGACTTCATCATACACATCAGTAAACTTAATAAAACCAATGAAATATTTGATCTTCTAAAACGCAGTAATGAAACTCCATTCTTGTTATACCTTCACCTTTTTATTACGTGTTTTCAGAACAAGCCAGTCATGCTTTCTCCAATCTTCGATTGATGTGATGGGGAGGCGAGGCATGCAAAATTTACATTACATCGCTTAGCACTTTTCCTATATGATTGAAGGAATGAATATTTACATAATCGGTCCCTGAACAATTAGTGATATTAATTCCGATTTTAATATCAGACCATTCTATACATTCGTAAATTTGTATTGTATATAATATTAATATACCAAAATAATTTAATTCAGATTAGTATGTGAAAAACTTATTTGAAATATCAGACATAATAGATTAATTTTATCCAAAGGTTCTGACAGTGCTTGTCTTGTGACTCATTTCAATTATATTCTCTATTCAAATTAAATTGAATATTATGTTTAAGACATGAAAATAAGAGTAATTTCTACAAACTCTCATTCAAAATTTCGAAAAGTTTGAATTTGTTGGTTAATAAAAATTGGGAATTCAGTAGGTAGAGCTTCAGATTCGAAAATATTTAAGTGAGTCACATGTGTTGAAACTTATTTCGGATTTCGATATTTTATGTAAGGTGGAGTGGGGTAAAGGGGATCTGGGGCAAGTGGGTATTTTTTTTATAATTTGGAAAAAACACTGAATTTGGGAACTCTACTCGGAGAAAAATATTCTTCAGATCTTAATTCAGCTACGAAATATTGTTTTTGATTTCCAAAGCCATTATGAAACAAGTACATGGTTATTCTAGAAGTAACTGAATTTTATCGAAAAATTGAAGTTACCCAATGGAAACTAAAAATATTGTCTTAACCATAATAAATCACCTAGGAACAAATTGTCAAGTTTGTTCTTCTTTGTATTACTCATGCTACTTCTAGTAATTTTTTTATTTTTTTCCCATTCTTTTTGTCATAGTCATAGTTCCCACTTGCCCCGCAACTTTTGTTTGAGGGGGCAAGTGAGAACTATTTCTTCGGGGGAAGTACCCACTTGCCCCAATACCACTCTCCTGTTGAGAGAACAAATCTTGTTCCGATGCACGAAAATCTAAATCTACATTCCGTATCATTTGAAGATTTGTTGCTTCAATCTATAAAACAAAAAAATCGCGAGGAGAAAAAACCGAAAAAAAGAGTGGCTCCAGGGGCTGAAGTGATCACCACAAAAGATGCTTTGGAAAGAATATCTGTTAAGAACAACAAACCTTCGGAAAAATCAAAGAGACCGAAAAAGAAAATCAAAGTGAGCATCGCAATTTATATCCGATAGTAACGAAGAAACCTTAGAAGATCTGCGAAGGAGATATGAAAATGAAGAAATAGGGAGACAACAAGAAGAAAATCTCTTCATCAGAGTTGAAATTTGGGTTTTGGTTGAATTTTCAACTAAAAAATCCAAAATTGTTGGACAAGTTCTAGAAGTGAAAGCAGAAGAATTGAAAATGAAATTAACGAAGAAAAAAAAAGATACTTGGAAACCAATATTTTATTGGCCGAAAATAGAAGATGAATCTTTGATATGATCACAGAAGATGCCATTTTGAGAGTACTGCCTGAGTCAGATCTTGGGAGAAGAGGAGAATTAATATTTCCTGTCCAATTCAATTCGTTCAATATGAAATAATTTTCCTTTTTCAACATGAAAAATCTGTTGTAGAAGACACTCATATTATTTTAGTTCGTTTAAGCCCTAAATCTTCAGTTTGTCTATTAATGAAATAAATTTTCCAGAATATCATTTCTGATCAAAATAACCTCTCCCCCAAAAAGTTCATAACTTTGGAAATTTTGCTGATATTTCGAATCTAAAAAAAGCAAATTGAAGCTTGAAATATGTAGATTGACTCACTTGCCCCAGTCAATAACATCACTATCCATATGAAAAGTATAAGCAACGAACCCACTTGCCCCAGATTCTGGGGCAAGCGGGTTCTACAGACAGGTTTCTATATAACAATAAAATTTTCGAAAACTTTTCTTTTTTCAGACGAAATAAATCAATGGGATGTTGTGTTCATAACACAGCATTTCTAGTTCAAAGCGCACTTCTGTACATCAAGTTTTCTTAAAGTTATGTGGTTCCAAAGTCAACCTATTGAAATTTTAGTCCCCACTTACCCCACTTCACCTTAGCTACTTTTCTATGTACTTTATACCGGAAGTGCTCCTCAAGAATTATTACTAATTACCTACTTATGCTGCGTTATAATAGAATAATTAAAGGCCCAATATTTTAATTACTAAGTGAAGAGCTCAGTGAATATATGAATTGACCCTTGTGTTGAATGTCTCATTGAAAATCAAAAATTGAAGAATTCAACTAAATATACTCAAGTTTTGTTAATCGAAGTTTCCTTTACTCGATGGAAGTTCATATTAAGAAATAAAAACAGGTTTATTCAAACTTATTTTCTACTATATTTACGATTATACGACAATTGCTTCGACAACACAGTGCCTTCATCAGATTTATTTTAGTTACAAAATATATCACAGTGCTTATATATTATCTGAAATTTTCTAATAATAGGTACTTATAATAGGGGGTTGTATTTATAATTCCCAGAACGATATAACAGGTATCGACTTATTTGGAATGTTAACTATTAAGAGGTTTCAAATAGTAGGTTTCATAACGGGGAATTACTAAGTTGAGTTTGTTCATTGAGTAAATGATCTGAAGATTTATGCTTTAAAATTTTGATAGATTCTAATAAATTTGATTTTTTAAACTTATATATTTTCGATAGGTAAAATTTTAAAATTATAGTTGAAATCGTGTGTTTATACTATTAAATGTTCAGAATCATGGGAGTCGCTCTTATTATTAACATTAAACTTCTTTCGTGGTCTTTGATTCTACTATGAAAATATCTTCCCGTCTAACCTATATAAAACTCAGGTCATGAATTACACTAGTACTAATTACTAAAGTCTTCAAACTCCTGATTTATTATTTTTATCTAATTTCGGTTTATTGTTTTCAATGATTGTACCTAAAGAATTGTTGATTTTAAAATCTAAATTATGATTATTACTCAAAAATATTTTGGAGATTTCATTTCTTAATTTACCAGTGTATGTAAGTATTTTATATTGTTTGATATTATCTGTATTATTCTTGGAATATACCCAAGTTTATGAAAAACAGCTATGAATCAAATGAAACTTTGTCTTATATAAATAAATTTAATTATACTCTCTATATTTTCGCGAAAATATTCTAACAAAAAGTGGATATGTATAAAACTCGAATGTCATTTTCATCTTATTCTTGAAGTAATTTTAAACTGGAGAAGCTCTGCAATCCATTGATAAGCTTTTTCTTGCAGTATATACCTCGAAGAAAGTTTATTAGTATCGTTATGAAAATTGAACTAATCTCGTCTGAAGTAACCAGTGTCCAAGAAGATAACAGAAAATAGATGCAATAGACTGGATCCCGGGTGCATCCCATGTATTAGAATAACATGGAATTAATCTTGAAGCAGAATCTGTAAAAGAAGCCTTTTTCGAATTCTGGATTCGAATATAAAAATATATAACTTCCTAAAGACGACTGGTAACTTTTCATGCTCCTACAATGACGCTTCGTTGAAATAAAATAATTAATAAATCTACACTAGATAAATTTTATGCGTTCTGAAATCTGTGATTTCAAGTTTCACCATGTCGCTATCAATCAACTTCAGTGAGTATGTCTTGCTCTATTTTTCACATCATCTAGGCGAGGTGCTCAACTTAAGACTAAATATATAACACTTGATGAATCATAGGTAATATGAAACTGTCTAATAAGAATGGTAGTAATTATAAATGAATGATTGACCATTAAAGCTATTGAACATATTCAATTTCAAGACCGTTAAAGAAACTATCAGACAAAATTGCCAGGCGTTCACCTCTTCTAAGTAATTTTACATAGAATTAGATTGAAGAATATTTGTATAATCTCTCTCAATATATATATATATATATATATATATATATATATATATATATATATATATATATATATATATATATATATATATATATATATATATATATATATATATATATATATATATATATATATATATATATATATATATATATATATATATGTATGGACTATTGGTTGGTATTTTTCTTATTTATTCCTCAATATTTCGTCCCTTATTTGGAGAATTTCTAAAGAGGACCTACAACATAATATACTATATTATTAAAACAATCATGAATTGAATAACACTTAAATAAACGGAAACTAGTCGCAAGCTCTAAAATTGAAAAAAATTAAAACAAATTGAACATCCAGAACAGACATGACAGGTAGGTACTGTGTATAGAACGAAGACTGCGAAGTCAAAGCAAAAGAAACAAACCGATCGACGCACAGGTGGAATATAAACCAATCACCTCTTCAAATGTCTCAAAATATTACAATAGATATTGCTGGTGTTATCAGTGTCGGTCTTTAAATTAAGAGAATTGACGCTGAAATTGATGTGGCACATTTCTAAAAATAATCGGCATCTATATTTTCCTTCATGCTCTAAGATTTTAACATCCTCAAACTGAAATTTTGAACTTCGAATTGTCATGTATATGTCACCGGAAAATAACAAGAACCGCAAGTTTATAAATTTCCTAGGAAATTTATAAACCTTCGTAGGATTCTAAACGGGAGATAAATTGTATTATTTTACGCCCACATTTTCGCAAATTGATAAACTTACCGATCTCACTCGTAAAATAATAAGTAAGCAATAACAAAACGCCATTTGCGCTCTGATTGGTTGAATAACGTGTTCCATCTCCTTCCTCTCCACGGCAATTGTTCGCCACGAAACATAAACAAACCGTATGCTCGTTTGTTTTTGTAAAGTTTTTAATGTTGGAACTGTGAAAATAGTTTTATTTTGCTAAGGTTACTAAACTAGACCCATAATGAGCGACCTAGAAACTGTGGACAGTCAAAATGGTGAAGATAGTGCGGTAAATGCCAGAAAATTTGTTGACGAAGTGAAATTTACCACAGAGCTACTAATGTATTATAGTAGCCATGACGAAAATAGTAAGAAGTCGGAATGGACTGAGGAAAAAATTTAAAATGTCATTAAAATCATAGATTGTCAACATCGACCAATCAGAGAGCTGTGTGTTATTTGCCGTATTTTAAAGAAGCGTAAAATTAAAAGCTCTTCTGTGATTGGTCGAACCGTTTAGAATCTTACGAATGGATATCCATTAGTTTATAAATTTACCACGAGACGTCGTAAATTGATAAATTTGCGAAAATGTCGACGTAAAACAATACAATTTATCTCTTGTTTAGAATCCTACGAAGGTTTATAAATTTCCTAGGAAATTTATAAACTTGCGGATCTCATTATCTTCAGGTGACATATATATATATATATATTTTTATATATATATATATATATATATATATATATATATATATATATAGAGAATTGTCAATGAGTAGGATAAATATGTGTTGCATATAAGTCTTCCGAATAAAACATACCTGTTTTTTGAGGTAATAAATCGCTATTGCGCTATAGAAGTATATATAAAACCGACTACCAATAAATAAAAGTTTACTGAACTTCGATCAATAACAAACACTGGTAAAAAAATACTTATCAATTTATAGTAATTCACAAAGCCTTTTTGAAGAACAACTAAAAATTACTTTTGTGTACGTTTACGAACACTTGCACGCCGTAGTCATCTTGAAAATTACAGGAGTGTGACGTTAGATGCGAATGGTTGTGTTTAGGGGTTGCCTCAGAACAAACATTTTGTCGACTGGTACTGGATACATTTCTTATTTTACCGGTTATTTGACTTGTCCCTTTCACTACGTGTCCCTTTCATGCCACCTCTCCCCTACTGATAGCGAATCAGTTCTAGGTGTGATTCGAACGGAATAGTCTCCGCGAAGTGCAGCGTATTCGAGGAAAAGAGTTGAAACCCACGAAGGAATGTATTTAAACATTAACTCAATCTATATACCTAATTGCAACCCTCCAACTGGCTTGGCAATTGAGCAAATTTTCAAAATTCACGAAAGAACAAGAAATAGTAACCTAAAAATGGCGGTGGTTCGAAAAATTTACCTAAATTTTGATCGCTCTGTTTTACCTCCAAAACAATACTAAATTTCAACTCATTTGATTGGATGGGAGCCGCCAGAGATGCCCTTACGTACCGGAAAAATATAAACATATATGAATGTGCTGGTATGCTGCAATATTCCATTATTTTCGGTGAAAATGCGTTTAATTTAACCTAAAATATTGTCATTATTGGACGATTTCAGTTGATGAATTCCATACTTCAATTAAAATCAAGAGCAAAAGATTGAATATAGTTTTTAATTTTATTTATAATTAATTTGAAATTTCATTTGAGCAGTATAAATGAAACATATGCTGGAAATCCTGGACAAGTGCATCTAATGAACCCAACATTTAAGGAGCACTAAAAGTAAACAAATTAGAAAACCTTTAAGTCAGAGCCTCGGTCAGAGCTTACCGCAATGAGTTCTTATAAAACGTTGCGAAACAATACTGACTGGCAACGGACACATATAGTTTGGTTTATTAGCTCGAAACTTTTAATTGCCTTCCTCTAAGAATCGTTATATTGTTTCTGTATGTAAATTTTAATTACAAGAAATAAAAGAGCAGTGTAAAACTGCAGGAGTGAGGATTTCATTATATGAGTCGTTTATACACTGCTGTGCTAGCAAAATTTGATAGGCAAGTTTCATGATGTTAATGCTTACGTCAACCTTGTCGCATATTTTGTACAGGGTAATATACCTTCAGAGAAGACAGTGAAAGTAATTAAATAGCTATTGCTAATAGAGGAATTCGAGAAACTACATTCCATAACTTAAATAAAATTTGTGTATTTCATTTTCACTATTCACACAGATGAGTAATTCATAATAACTTTACAAATTGAATATCTTACTAATATAAAAAAAACATGAGCAGCATAGCTCCATCACTAAGAAATAGCAAACCGAATTAAAAAGAAAATAATTTATTTTATTAAAGAACCATAGAAGGAACTTGCCTCAATATCAACCCAATCCAAGTACTAAATTTCAACCAAAAATTTTTTTACTAAAGAGTGAACAACTTTATCGCGAAGTGCATCGTGTACTGATTTGAACGGAATAGTCTCCGCACAGAGCAGCACGACTAAGGAAAATCGTTGAAACTAACCAAAAGCACTTCCTCAATATTAACTCAATCTACGTACCAAGTTTAAACTCTCTAACTCAATCTGCAGAAGCTATGGACTTTGGCAAATTTTCAAAAATCACGAAAAAACAGGAAATATCTACGTAGATATGGCGGCAGTTGCAGAAATTTACCCAAATTTTAATACTTTCGTTCTGTTACGAAAACAATTCCAGGTACCAAATTTCAGCTCATTTGACTAGATGGGAGTCACTGGAGATGCCAATATGTACCGGAATATATATATATATATATATATATATATATATATATAATATATATATATATATAATATATATATTTATATATATATATATATATATATATATATTATATATATAATATATAAATATATATATATAATATATATATATATATATATAATATATAATATATATATATATATAATATATATATATATATATATTTATATATATATATATATATATATTATGTTTTATTATTATTTTTTATGTTTTATTATTTTACACCATCTCATGTTCTTATTTTATTTTGTGACACGTTTGGTTGTAACCATATCGTTTTGATGTTCGGCAAAAAGTTTGTATTGTTTCCACCTGTTGAATTTAACCTGACATTCGTAAGTAATATCTGCTTAGAGGCATTTTATAATGTTGTTTATATCTTTGTGATGATTATTGTAGAGTTCCTGATGAAGAGTCAATAAAGACTCGAAAGCTTGAACAGAAACAAGAGTTTTCTTTTTAGACAGCACTAATACTGTATATCTGTGTGTGAATTTTTTTAGACTTAGACAGTCTTCTCTCCTTAACAAATATATATATATATATATATATATATATATATATATATATATATATATATATAATATACATATATCATATATATATATATATATATATATATATATATATATATATATATATATTATATATATATATAGCATAAGAAAATGGTTTAATGACAAACAATTATTTAATTCACGTTTATAAGTCATATAATGAATGACGCAGGACACAAGTTTCATTGAAACCTTAACCTTCTTCACCTATATAATATATATATATATATATATATATATATATATATATATATATATATATATATATATATATATCAGTCGTTCAATTCATATAGTGATTAAGGTCTTAAAGTCAATCAAATTATAAATTAGTTCTCCCAAAGTCTAATCGAGAAATCTATAGTGCATTCTAGTTTCAAAAAGACCTGAAATAGATTTGTTGGTACTAGTTTCATAAAACTATATGATGTAGTATAAACTTACTCTTTTTCATATCGCTGTGCATCTAGTAGATCGAGCGAAAACTCTGCTTCTGATTATTCAGTCCCATTCCCCACCCTCTAGTATCACGAATATGAATAACTCGTTCCATGTCGTGCACTTGTACTCTCGTCACCCCCTGCGTCGATCTACATGAATATTCCCCATTTTTTCGAGTGAAGTGACTGGAACATAAAGCCTTGATTGTAAATAGCCCCACCGTTTCTAACAACTGATGATGTGAAGTGTACACGCAATAAGAAGCCTGATGTGACGAAGGGAATGCCATAAGAATTTATTTACACAAACATATATACATATATATATATATATATATATATATATATATATATATATATATATATATATATATATATATATATAAATATTGCATTGATATTGGTATTGTATCTTGTTGTGGATCATTGTTAATTCTTGCATCTTATTCGTCTTATAGAAACTGTAAAATTGGCTCTGAATTTTTATCAAAAAAGTTGATGTTCAGGACGTTACTTTCTTGTATGAACAAAAATAAAAAATGTGAAAAAATTTGTTTTCTCTATCATTATTTATTCAGGTCCCTGATTATCATCATGTAATTAGATAGTAGGTTCTTTGTAAAAATTAAAATCAATTGTCCAGTTCACAATCATCCGCAATCTATAATAATACACTGATGTCATACTCACACCGTTCTATTTATTCATCGTACTAAAATTTACAAACACTGGTACTTATCTGACTCATCATCACTTCTACTGAATCTCACTTGATGTAATGTATATATATATATATATATATATATATATTAATATATATATATATATATATATATATATATATATATATATATATATATATATATATATATATATATATATATATATATATATATATATATATATATATATATATATATATATATATATATATATATATATATTTACATCCTTTTACTATTTTGCTTCCTTTCATATTGCGACTATTTTGCATCCACCACAAGGAGTGAAGATATGGCCATCTATGCAGTGAATGTTAGTTTGAATGGTTTGGACAATGTTTCTTCTGTATTTGTGGAATTCTGGACTTCCATTGTCTATAAAAATATATCTGAAACAAAAATAAAAGAAAAGAAAATTTGATTAGTAAGTGGCAAGAAAAGAAAATAGCTGAAAAATTGAATTCAATGAATTAGTAGTATCTGAAAAAAGAAATGAAATAATATTAGTAAATAATAAGTTGGAAAAATGGTGAAAAAAAAATTATACAAAAGACACGACGTGTCGGTGAGTAGGGTATCTCTAACCGTTCTCAAGTATAAACTGATTATCTGAGTTTGGATTGATCTTTATATACTCCCTTGATCAGTCGTGCCGTGTTGGGCGTCTCTCCCATTGGGCGAGGGGAGGAGCTTGAGACCACTGATACGCGCCAGGATTGGTCGCGCACGCGTTTGCCACTTCAACACTGGGTTTACTGAAAACTTCATGGTTCTGTTGGATGAAAGCAGCTTCCTTGAATTTTCGTTTTCGCCAGTTCTGTTCCCGGTGGATAATCCTAGCATCGTTCACTTAATGTTGTGATGTTTTTGTCCATGCGTGATCAGCAATTCCCGATTTCGATGTTTCGGCTCTTCGTGTGTGTATTTGATGTTCTCCGATCCTAACATTAAGAGGTCTCTTCGTTTCACCGATGTATGAATCTCCACATTCACAGGGCACAAGGTATACGCAATTCTTATTGTCAGGGGGTCCATCTGGTTTAGTTTTGGTCAGCCTGCCTTCTTAAGGTGTTGTCCGACTTGAACGCTGTTTTGATGTTGTACTGCTGAGCGATTCGCCTTATCTTCTCGGATATTCCCTTCACATAAGGTATGGTTATCATCTGGCAATTCGGGTTCTCCTCTCGTGTGGTTCTGTTCTGTTGACATTCCGCGATAGTCCTTGTTATTATCTTCTTGTTGTAACCGCTTTGTATCAGGTCCCTTTCGATGTTGGATATTTCCTGTTCCATGAGTCGGGGATCGCTGCAGATTGTTGTCGCTCTCCTGAACAGTGTCCTGATTATTCCTTTCTTCGTGCTCATTGAGTGATTCGAAGCGGAGTTGAGGTATTGGCCTGTGTGTGTGTGGGTTTTCTGTAGACTGACGTACTGATGTGATTATTGTTATGTTTAACCAGAACATCTAGAAAGGGTAGGCTGGAATCCTTTTCTTTCTCCATCGTGAATTTGATGGTGGTGCGAAAGCTGTTTATATGGTTCAAAAAATTCGTCCAACTCGGCAGCGGTCCCTTTCCAAATGATGAAAGTATCGTCCACATATCTTAGCCACATCTTTGGTTTCACTGGAGATGATTCTATCACTTGGCCTTCGAACCACTCCATGTAATTGTTGGCTATTACTGGTGAGAGTGGTGCTCCCATTGGTAATCCATCGTCCTGTGAGTAGGATTCTTCTTTTCTCTGGAAATAAGAATTATTAAATGCAACATCCCAACAGATCAATTACTCCTTCAATGGGTATAGATGTTCTGTCTGTCAGAGTATCATCCTCCTGTAATTTTGACTTGATGATATCCAGGGATTCCTGCCGTGGGATGTTTGGGTACATATTATCCACATCAAAACTGATGAGCTGTTCGGTGGGTCCTAGTTTGACGTCCTTGATCATTTCCACGAAGTGGCTGGAGTTCTTGACAAATGATGTTGTTTTCCCTTGTAAAGGCTGGATGATTTTCAACAGAAAATTCGCGAGATTACTTGTTGGTGAATTCCTGGAACTAGTGATTGGCCTGAGAGGTATTCCTGTTTTGTGAATTTTGGGGAGCCCGTAAAGATGAGGTGTCTTGCTATGATGTGGTGTTAGCATTGTTCTAGTTTTGTCCTCCAAATGATTCTTGTATTTCTTCAGTGTCTGATAGATCTTCCTCTCGATGCTTGGGGTTGGATCCTTTGTAATTGGTCTATATTTACCTTTTTGGAGTACATCCTTGATTTTATTGTCGTATAGGGTGATGTCCATGACGACGGTGGCGTTTCCTTTATCAGCTGGTAGTATTTTGATTGATTGGTCCTTGTTCAGGGCCCTCAAAGCTGATTCTTCGGATTTGGTGATGTTGGGTGTTGGATTATTCCGTTTATCCAATGCAGTGCGGACTTTCCAGCGGAATTCATCCATTTCTTCTTGATCTAGGTGGGCTGTTTCAACTGAGCTTATGATGTCCAGTATCGGAGTTTCCTTGGGTGTTATTGCAAATTTGAGACCTTTGGCTAAAACTTGTTCTTCCATGAGTGTAAGCTTGCGTGATGAAGTGTTAAATATGGTCCTTATATTTGGTATTGTTTTCTGTGTTCCAGGATGTTGGTGCTCTTGAAGTCTGCGTTGTTTGTTTTCTTGTTTCTTCTGGTGGCGAAATCTTTGCTTTTGGCACGTCGTCTCAATTTTCTCGAAAATGGGTTCGTAGTCCACTTCTTCCAGAATTTCTTTGATTTCTTTGAAACGCGAGCAGAGCACTAATGAGATCCCAGATAAACTACCACAGGTGGAAACGAGCAACATACCAAGAAGAGGCAATTCAAAGTTTCGAAGAAATCAAAGAAATTCTGGAAGAAGTGGACTACGAACCCATTTTCGAGAAAATTGAGACGACGTGCCAAAAGCATAGATTTCGCCACCAGAAGAAACAAGAAAACAAACAACGCAGACTTCAAGAGCACCAACATCCTGGAACACAGAAAACAATACCAAATATAAGGACCATATTTAACACTTCATCACGCAAGCTTACACTCATGGAAGAACAAGTTTTAGCCAAAGGTCTGAAATTTGCAATAACACCCAAGGAAACTCCGATACTGGACATCATAAGCTCAGTTGAAACAGCCCACCTAGATCAAGAAGAAATGGATGAATTCCGCTGGAAAGTCCGCACTGCATTGGATAAACGGAATAATCCAACACCCAACATCACTAAATCCGAAGAATCAGCTTTGAGGGCCCTGAACAAGGACCAATCAATCAAAATACTACCAGCTGATAAAGGAAACGCCACCGTCGTCATGGACATCACCCTATACGACAATAAAATCAAGGATGTACTCCAAAAAGGGAAATATAGACCAATTACAAAGGATCCAACCCCAAGCATCGAGAGGAAGATCTATCAGACACTGAAGAAATACAAGAATCATTTGGAGGACAAAACTAGAACAATGCTAACACCACATCATAGCAAGACACCTCATCTTTACGGGCTCCCCAAAATTCACAAAACAGGAATACCTCTCAGGCCAATCACTAGTTCCAGGAATTCACCAACAAGTAATCTCGCGAATTTTCTGTTGAAAATCATCCAGCCTTTACAAGGGAAAACAACATCATTTGTCAAGAACTCCAGCCACTTCGTGGAAATGATCAAGGACGTCAAACTAGGACCCAACGAACAGCTCATCAGTTTTGATGTAGATAATATGTACCCAAACATCCCACGGCAGGAATCCCTGGATATCATCAAGTCAAAATTACAGGAGGATGATACTCTGACAGACAGAACATCTATACCCATTGAAGGAGTAATTGATCTGTTGGGATGTTGTATTAATAATTCTTATTGCCAGATAAAATAAGAATTCTACTCCCAGGACGATGGATTACCAATGGGATCACCACTCTCACCAGTAATAGCCAACATTTACATGGAGTGGTTCGAAGGCCAAGTGATAGAATCATCTCCAGTGAAACCAAAGATGTGGCTAAGATATGTGGACGATACTTTCATCATTTGGAAAGGGACCGCTGCCGAGTTGGACGAGTTTTTGAACCATATAAACAGCTTTCGCACCACCATCAAATTCACGATGGAGAAAGAAAAGGATTCCAGCCTACCCTTTCTAGATGTTCTGGTTAAACATAACAATAATCACATCAGTACGTCAGTCTACAGAAAAACCCACACACACAGGCCAATACCTCAACTCCGCTTCGAATCACTCAATGAGCACGAAGAAAGGAATAATCAGGACACTGTTCAGGAGAGCGACAACAATCTGCAGCGATCCCCGACTCATGGAACAGGAAATATCCAACATCGAAAGGGGACCTGATACAAAGCGGTTACAACAAGAAGATAATAACAAGGACTATCGCGGAATGTCAACAGAACAGAACCACACGAGAGGAGAACCCGAATTGCCAGATGATAACCATACCTTATGTGAAGGGAATATCCGAGAAGATAAGGCGAATCGCTCAGCAGTACAACATCAAAACAGCGTCAAGTCGGACAACACCTTAAGAAGCAGGCTGACCAAAACTAAACCAGATGGACCCCCTGACAATAAGAATTGCGTATACCTTGTGCCCTGTGAATGTGGAGATTCATACATCGGTGAAACGAAGAGACCTCTTAATGTTAGGATCGGAGAACATCAAATACACACACGAAGAGCCGAAACATCGAAATCGGGAATTGCTGATCACGCATGGACAAAACATCACAACATTAAGTGGAACGATGCTAGGATTATCGACCGGGAACAGAACTGGCGAAAACGAAAATTCAAGGAAGCTGCTTTCATCCAACAGAACCATGAAGTTTTCAGTAAACCCAGTGTTGAAGTGGCAAACGCGTGGCGACCAATCCTGGCGCGTATCAGTGGTCTCAAGCTCCTCCCCTCGCCCAATGGGAGAGACGCCCAACACGGCACGACTGATCAAGGGAGTATATAAAGATCAATCCAAACTCTGATAATCACCAAGCTAGTTAGTCGAGTATGTTAGGTACGCTGGCTAGCATTTGGGAGGTCTCGGGTTCAAACCCCGGGGCCGACTGGTCTGCCATGAGTTTTTTTCAGAGGTTTCCTCATGGTAATGTAAGTCACTGCTTGCAAACTTATAAGGCGAATGCTGGGCCAGTATTAATCCTCTGAACCCTACCCACACTTCCAATGTTCCATAAATATCCCGTCTCGCCTATCCTTAATGCACTTGTACATACAAGTGTATCCTCTGATCTGGCTGAAGGAGTTAATCCCAAACTCAAGCTGCCCGCCTTCCTGACACATACTTCAGGGAGGAATGAAACACGTGTGTTTCCTTTTTTTTTTCTGATAATCAGTTTACACTTGAGAACGGTTAGAGATACCCAACTAACCGAAACGTCGTGTATATTGTATAATTTTATTTTCACCATTTTCCAACTTATTATTTACTAATATTATTTCATTTCTTTTTTCAGATACTACTAATTCATTGAATTCAATTTTTCAGCTATTTTCTTTTCTTGCCACTTACTAATCAAATTTTCTTTTCTTTTATTTTTGTTTCAGATATATTTTTATAGACAATGGAAGTCCAGAATTCCACAAATATGCAGTGAATATTGAATCTGCTTGCAAAACGGAAGTAGGAGATATAGTTTTTATCATTGTATATCGAATTCTGAATATACGAAATTTTTCACTTTGCGACTATTTTGCATCTTTTCACGAAGCTTACTATTTTGACTCCGGATACGTATGCTTTTCGTTCGTTATAGCTTTTATTTTGGCTCCTGTATATTTATTTCCATATAAAGACTTATTTGTCTCCGACCACGTTGCCGCGTTTTCAGATAGTATCCGAATTGCCGAAGTGATGGTTTATCGTCCAACAGTTATAGTTACTCACATATGAAGGGTATTTCGAAACTAAGTTATCGAACGCTGAGAGCATTCTTATAGTTTTGAAATTTCTAAAAATTGTGAAAAGCTAGGAAAAATAACTTCATTGAGGATTAATAATTAATATTAAAAAAAACTTAGGCTAATATAGGGAGCTCTAATAATGAATAATTATCGAAAGGGTTGAAGTAAATAGTTTTTCTTGTTAATCTGGAAAATAATTCAATTTTTTAATAAAAAAAATACTACTATAAAGAAAAATCAATTTAGAAAAAAAAATGATTCTACAAAGTTTAGATAGTTTTGTTCAAAAATATTTCAATGTCGTATGTATAGCGGCTAAGCGCTAGGCTAAATTTTTTATAATAGTACAATCGCGCGCAGCAGGGCGTTATTAAAATGTTCATAATTTCTTCATTAATGAGCTTTTGTTGAAAACAAAAGAAGAGTTCTGAAGAGACAACTCATTTTCTTTATTTATAGATGGTTATGTTTTTATTTATTGATTGATTCAATATTAGAATGGAAATTACTATAATTTTGTTTTTTTTTATAAAACACATTATAAAGCAAAACTAGTTACCTATATTCAAAAAAATATCGAACATTTATTCGAATTTATTCAAAATAGAGTCAAGTATACTCTAGTTTTTGTAGTTATAACATAAATTATTAATTTGTTTTCTCAAATTGAAAAAAATAACTTCAAAAATGTTAAAATAAAAAAATTCCATAAAACTTGCATTCCAAATACAGCTGAAGCTGCCAATAATCTTTTTTTTAAGCATTGAAGTTTACAATTTCACCTAGGAATTTCATCTTCTGTTTTTTTAATAGGATATTTGTTATAGTTTTAGCAGATATTTGAAATGTAATTTTCATGGAAATTTTCAATTTGAGAAAATTTTACATTTTTGATGTAATTTTATCTAAATTTGGAAAAATGTATATAACTAATTCATGTTATAATTACAAAAACTAGAGTAGACTCAATTCTAAAGAGATTCAAATAAATACTTGATTCTCTTTATTATATTTTTTCAAATATAACTGATTATGCTCTATAGTCTAAATTGAAAGAAAAAAATTTCATGTTGAAGTAATCAACTAATTAAAACTCAATTATTTATATTTACAGAAAATGAGTTTTCTCTTTAAAAACTTTTCTTTCAAAGGACCATTGTAATAATATAAACAATTTAGCCTAGGGCTTATTTGCTATACATTGGACAATGAATTAGTTTTTTACAAAAAATTAATGATCCTATCTTAAATATGGTGACATAATTCCTAATTACTTCTTTTTTATGGTAGTATTTTCTTTCATTGAAAAATTAATTTATTTTCCAGATATTTTAGAAAAACTATACTCTTCAACGTTTTCGATGATTATTTGTTATAAGTGCCCACTATATTAGTGTGAATTTTTTCTAATAATAATTACTCATCACTAATGAAGATGTTTCTAGAGGAATTACCCAATAATCTTTTTTTCGTGCTTGGCCGGGTTACACTTCATTCATAAAATCCGAAATGTGTATGAAGTTGATTTCTATTATTTTTCATTCCAGAAATATCGGGCGGTAGTATGTACACCCGCTGCCTACGTATTAAGAAACGTTTATTTGAACATAGGTAAAATAAATATATAAAATAATATGGAATTTATAAAAACGCATACTAAGGCACAGTGAATATTAAACAAAATAATACACATTGGTAATTTTTCTTAATATTAGGTACTGCTTGATATATTAACTTTTGTCGATTTGTGAAAAATTAAAATTATTTATAAAGAATGACCTTTTTGGACGGCAAGATTCCGAAATTGTGAAAAATATGAAATATTCAGCTTAAAAATTGCACCAGATTGTATACTGATTTATTAGTCGAAATTAATGAACAGGTCTCACAAAAGAAGAAATGAGTGACTGATTTTCTTCTAATGTATAACTGTTCATTTCAAATTGGACCTGATTTTTTTCGTATTGAATTTATTAGGCAAAAATAACTGTTTTTGCTCGATGGCCAAATCGGGCGGAAGACACGACTTGATTACCATTTTGTATTTTCACCTCTTGAAGGTACACATAACGGAGTTGTATGCAGGGAAATCATTATCGTAGAAAAATTCCTAAAGTGAGAATCTCGTCCTTAGTTTGCGGTAGCTGCAGTACTTTCCTGATATTCACAGGAAAATCAATATGCTATTGAATTTTTATAACTTTCACTAAATTTTTGGACTTCTAAACCAAGATTTAGGAACATGAAATATGCCCATAACCCATAACTTTTTTTTATTGTTGAATAATTTTTCGTGTTCACTATAGGTAAAAATAAATATTCTTAATATATTGAAAATGACATCTTTGGTTTCGCAAACAATAACAAAATATGTTCAAAATATACAATCTCTGTACAATAAATATTTTTCTACCTATGCTACTATATTTGTGGAATTTAGGAAATTAAAGAAATTTTTTAAAAAATATTACATTAGTTGTAAAAAGTCCCTAATTTGGTAGTCTAGAAAAGATTCATAAATGTTGTAATAATAATAATATAATAAAACAATTGTTTTGTATCGATATTGAGTAACACTTCACAAATGCGAAATAAGCGTTAAGCTTCTTAAGTTTTCATTTCAGCATCACTTACATGGAAACATAAGGTTCCCGTGTACGATTGCCTGCATCACAGTGTTGCCAATTTTAGGAGTCTGATACATTATTAGTAAAATTAATTTACGGTGTCATTTGCTACTTTGTTAGCTAAATCGGCAAATTTGGCTGTATAGTCAAAACTATTTTCTGTCAACAGGGACCTAAGTTGGGCATCTACCTAAAAACGAGAAAGGTTAATGTAACGGAATAAATTTTTTACCAGTATATTTGGTGTTCTTACATCATGAGATAAATCATCTTGTGATTTTATAGGCGAGTCTAAATGACCTAGGAAACTACTTACAGAAAAATCTCCAACTTCGGAACTGATCCACTGATTTTCTTTTAAAACTCGAGAAGGACTTGGGGACCGTGAAGAATCCTGAAGAAGCACTGAAAACAATAATATTATATATATATATATATATATATATATATATATATATATATACATCAATATATATATATATATAGGTATATATATATATATATATATATATATATATATATATATATATATATATATATATATATATATATATATATATATATATATATATATATATATACATACTTACATAGGAAAGAATGACAAACTACTCGAAACGAAAGATTCAGACATTATAGCCCGCAGTTAAAACGGAGCTTACATTCATTTGAAATATCACCAATTATTAGTTTCGTTCAATTAATCGCTGAATTTCAGCGGAGAAAGAGACGCCTGTGCATAACTAACAAAATTACAGGCCCACACACATTGCGGTTATTTTATAGGCCACCGCTTAACGACATTAAAAAGAAAATAAACAATTTTGTGAGCATACCAAATCGTACCTTTCCAAATCTGCCCCGAAATGTGATATTTTATTCTCCAAATTAAAATTCAAGGCATACTTATCTGGGTTTAGTTACATAGTTTGGTGGATGACGCAAATAATTCCAGTTCGTGTATACACACATTTTTAGGTAAATATTTGTATTTAAATATATATATATATATATATATATATATATATATATATATATATATATATATATATATATATATATATATATTTATATATATATATATATATATATTATTTATTTATATATATAAATATATATTTATATATATTATATAAATATATATATATATATATATATATTATAAATATATATATATATATATATATATAATATATATATTTATTTATATATATTTATAACTTAAAAATTACCGACAAATTTCAGACAGATGTTGCGCAATAAGAAGTGTTTCTTGAAGCAATTTTTCATTAAATCGAAGAATGAAGTTTACTCAGTTTAGGTCATCCATAATTTTTCTTCAATCGTTATATTCGAGGTGTAGTACAGTTTAAATGCAGTAATTATATCAGAATAGTAAGGCATCTATAAAAGGATACTTAATTTCCACAACATTTCTTAGTTAAAGCATTATAACAAAAGAAGATTTAGTCAAGGAAGTTAAACAAATGATGGTAAAATACTTCCACATTTGTATGAGACCTATTGGGTAGAATTTGTTAAAATCTCAAACGTGAATATTTTCAAATATGTGATATATTGTCCTATTTAATTACGTAATCATACTAAAATTTAACATCTTGTGACATGTTGATAATTAATATAAAATATACTACGTAGAAAATCAACCATAATTTGGAGCTTCTCGAACAATAGACGTATGATAAACTGATTATCTAAATGAGATACTTTCACTGAAAAATTGAATCATTTTTCTATTTCAAACTCCAATAAAACTACTGTCATAGTTAATAACACCCTAAGAGGATTTGTAATCCGATAACGAGTCTCATCTAAAAACCAGTTGCATGTGTTGCTCATTTGTATATCTAATATAATATACGTAATAATGTAACTGACAACATCTGATAACGGACCAAAACCAATTTGTAAACTAATTGCCTCTGTTTTCAGTCATGACAAAATACCCCATAATTATGTCAGCATAACAGGGCATTCCTCTCTTCAGGCTATTTTCCTAGAGCCTGAAAAGAACCTCTTTCGGGACCAATTATAATTGGGTTTGTTGAAAGCAATAACTCTTGTGGAATCATTGCCGAAGAAATATGAATGGAAAATAATAATATTCGGAAATGATGAGCAAATATACACTAATTCAAATGAAACTCACTGGCTTAATAAATACAACTATATTGTTTCAAATGAATATTTCAAATATTGTACATGTAACCCATATATTATGTAATTCACTGAAATTGGAGCAATATTTGTAATTTTATAGATTTAACATCAAGATAATCTCATTGTTATATATATATATATATATATATATATATATATATATATATATATATATATATATATATTTATATATATATATATATAAATATATATATATATATTATAATATATTAATATATTAATATCTATATATATATATATATATATATATAGATATATATATATATATATATATATATATATATATACAGTTTCGAATTCGAAGGAAGCTCATGATTTTGAATAAGAGATATATAAAAATTATTCATTATCAGATATTTGACTGAAACTCAAAAAAAAATCTATATTTGTACTCGTATTTGTATTCAAAATCTCTATCCTCTAGCGCGTTGTAATATTCTTTTAATATTTTCATTGTAATCATTATTTTTGGGTACAACCTGAAATATTTTGCATACCAACCTATATTATAAGTTCAAGGACACTGTGACCAAGGATTATGGTTAATATTTCACGTCAGGAAAATATTCTTTTTTTTTGTTTTGAAACATCATACTACTAGACTATTATTACTATATCCGAAAATTATTCAAATTTCTTTCTTCTCAATTAGACATATATATATTGGCATTGTATCTTTGACAAATATATTATATATATATATATATATATATATATATATATATATATATATATATATATATATATATATATATATATATATATATATATATATATATATATATATATATATAATTATTTATTCGAATTGTTGTTGCCTGTGAACTATTTCTAATCTCTTGATAATTATTAGCAATAACAGGCTTGTGTTGAATCTTAAAAAACTTGATTTTATTGAAAAGTTGACGTTTCGCCACGACATTCGTGGCTTTATCAAAAAGTTTTTGATAAAGCCACGAATGTCGTGGCGAAAACGTCAACTTTTCAATAAATCAAGTTTTTTTAAGATTCAACAAGCCTGTTATTGCTAATAATTATCAAGAGATTAGAAATATATATATATATATGAATAAATATGTATATATATATATATATATATATATATATATATATAATATATATATATATATATATATATATATATATATATATGTATATATATATATATATATATATATATATATATATATATATATATACAGGTTGTCCCACCGGGAAAGAACGCGATCTGTATATGGAAAACTACACATAGGAAACTTTTGAAAATGTGACAGTATACTAATGCTGATAGGGGCAACTCGACGAAAATATTTTCAAGATGGTGGCACTTCCGGTTATACCGGAAGTAGATACCAACTTGCTTATTTTAAATTGTATACCCCATATATTGATACATTTTTAGATTCTACGCAATATTCTAGACAGATTTCATGTGTTATGTTCTACACCTAAGTTCAAGCGTTTTTAACATATTTAGGTTTTTATGTCAAAAATAACGATTGTTAGCCCTAATATAATTATCTATTGTTCCTATGAGGATTCCCGTATTACTTACTTTGGAGTGGACTCCTTATTCAAAAAGACTTGCTCTAATAGATTTTGTATAGTATTTGGATAACTAATCATACAGGGTGTTCGAAAAAAAAGATCTAAAATGAGATTGAGAAAACTGACAAAAATCAATATTTTCAACTGGAAACCCTTTTTCTTATTTTGTAATATTTAGCATTTAAAAAGAAGGTAACTTTGTATAAAGTTACCTATACCTAAAATTTTAAGTTTTCGAAATATTGCCAATTTAATATTTTTATATGGCGATTTTGCATTTAATCGTTAAACAATTAGATCTAGTATTATAGTCACGATCGTATTTGACATTTCAAATTATCGTAATGGCACCCCGGTTAAATTATACAAACGAAAATTATTCAAACTTTTAAGGCTCATCTAAATAATTTTCATTTAAATGCTGCACTAATGAAAATATGGATAGCATAGGGATGATATTCGTGTTTCCGTAAAATTCTTAGAACTGAGGATTTAGATAAGCCTAATTCTAATGCTATCTGCTTTACAGATTTTGTTGGATATGCTTCAAAATATCCCAAAATTGCTATTTCAATATCACGGATCCAAAATTCTTGAAGTTTTCTATAATTCGTTTAACAGTATTTGGTGATGGTTTTTGTTTATGAGGATATCGGGTCGCACATTTATCACATGTTCTTGAAATAATTTATCACATTGTCCATAAATAATAAATAAGTTTAAATAATCTCCGTTTGTATAATTTAACCGGGGTGTCATTACGATGATTTGAAATGTCAAATACGATCGTGGCTATCCTAGATCTAATTGTTTAACGATTAAATGCAAAAACGCCATATAAAAATATTAAATTGGCAATATTTCGAAAACTTCAGATTTTAGGTATAGATAACCTCATACAAAGTTACCTTCTTTTTAAATGCTTAATACTACAAAATAAGAAAAATGGGGGGTTTCCTTTTGAAAATATTGATTTTTGTCAGTTTTCTCAATCTCATTTTAGATCTTTTTTTTTCGAACACCCTGTATGATTAGTTATCCAAATACTATACAAAATCTATTAAAGCAAGTCTTTTTCAATAAGGAATCTACTCCAAAGTAAGTAATACGGGAATCCTTATAGGAACAATTGATAATTATATTAGGGCTTGCAATCGTCATTTTTGACATAAAAACCTAAATATGTCAAAAACGCTTAGACTTAGGTATAGGACATAATACATGAAATCTGCCTAGAATATTGCGTAGAATCTAAAAATGTATTAATATATAGGGTATCCAATTTAAAATAAGCAAGTTGGTATCTACTTCCGGTATAACCGGAAGTGCCACCATCTTGAAAATATTTTAGTCGAGTTGCCCCTATCAACATTAGTATACTGTCAAATTTTCAAAAGTTTCCTATGTGTAAGTTTTCCATATACCAGATCGCGTTCCTTTCCGGTGGGACACCCTGTATATATATATATATATATAACTATATATATATATATATATATATATATATATATATATATATATATATATATATATATATATATATATATATATATATATGTGTTAATCAAAAGTAGGATTCACATTATGCAAACCATTTAATCCAAGAAAATCACACATTCAATTTCGATTTTAAAATATTTAATGTAGAAAGTAAGGGAATTAAACTTAGTTTTTTAGAATCATTACAGATAAATAAATACAAGCATTCCAGTCTCCTATTGAATATCGAAATCGATCATACCTCAAGCCCCTTTCTCAATCTTTTCAAAATTACCGAACTTCTTGGATTGATTGGGCCGATACTTGGTGTAAATTAATAAACATATTGAAACAATGGTTAAAAATAACAATTTACACATTTATTATAAAAAATAACGCATGACGCACGTTTCGGTGGAACTTCACCTTCTTCAGATGCTAATGGCAAACTAACTATGATTCTCTGTTATATCGAAAACAAGAAATGACAAATTATGTAGAAGGGGTAAATACAAAGATGGTTACAAATAATTATTAGAAAAGGAAAAACCAATTCTGAACTGCTAGTCAGGTAGTTCGGTAATTTTGAAAAGATTAAGAAGGGGGCTTGAAGTATGATCGATTTGGCTATTCAATAGGAGACCGGAATGCTTGTAGGTATTTATTTATCTGTAACGATTCTAAAAAATTAAGTTTAATTCCCTTACTTTCAGTACTTAATATTTTAAAATCAAAATTGAATGTGTGATTTTCTTGGATTAAATGGTTTGCATAATGTGAATCCGACTTCTGATTAACAAAGCTACGTTTGTGTTCTGGAATTCTAGTTTGAAAACTTCTGAAAGTTCTACCAATGTAAAACTTATCACAACCGCCACAATTAATTTTATAAACTCCTGATTTATTATCTTTATGAACTTTGGATTTATTATTTTTTATATGATTTCCTAAATTATTACCGGTGCGATAAGCAATGTTAATGTTG
>JARQZK010000047.1:520000-550000 GCA_030704885.1 Cynegetis impunctata
GACATAGATAAGAAATAATTTTATATGGTGGTTAAGTATTCTCAAATTTTATAATTTCCCGCGCAATTTTCTCAATTTTTTCTTTTATAAGAACCTTCTTCTGACAATAGAAAAACAACAACAAAAAATTTTAGAAATAATTTTATATTGTTTTTAATTATTCTCAAATTTTCTAATTTCCCGCGCAATTTTCTTAATTTTTTCATATCCATCAATTCGATGTAATTCAACATTCACACGCCGCAAGTAACAAGCGTGTGAATGTTGAATTACATCGAATTGATGTATCAACTTTACTCTTGCTTAGCGAATATAGTAACCACCTTCGGGTGTCAGGACGTACGAGTTCTCGTTGCCGAAATGTTTTCTTCTATCTGTAAGATGTGGTTCATTTGTTTCCGACTGGTGGCGCTGTGTCATATTCATATGCCATATAGTCACTGGAAGGAAAATATAACGCCGTTAGAAATATTTGGTTGGTTATCACTTTCGATGGATGGATGATACTGATGAGCCCCAAATAAGGGCGAAACAGACTGTCTATCATTTCCATTGATTGTGATAAACAACTTAATGTTTCTAACATACACCATCCAAGGTATATGGAGGCATTTCGATGTTTCGTGAACTCGTATAACCAGCTCCGCTAGGAGGTCTGTTTGATTTGATTGAAATATATGTCCTAGTTCACTTCATTTTTTATATATATATATATATATATATATATATATATATATATACATATATATACATATATATACATATATATACATATATATACATATATATATATATATATATATATATATATATATATATATATATATATATATATATATATATATATATATATATATATATATATATATATATATATATATTTAGTTGGGGAACAAATCGGCATCTCTACAAACATCGTAGTTAAATGGCATCCTTATCTGTATATCGTGTATATTGTATTAGAAATGTGGCCAAAGTGAACTCCGTTCAGCACAACGGCTACTTTGGCATCCAATTATATATTTTCACGTACAGAGGAGAACCAAAGTGGCATCACTACAGTGTTGCCAATTCCTAAATAAGTAAGCCGGTTCTCATGTTCTCATGATCTTCGGAATTAACTTGAACATTTTCTGTAAAATGTAATTGTTTGAGATACATATCACATAAAGCTGGATGGCTGCTGATGATAAAATAGAAGATTCTGTGAGAAATTTTTTTGTACATGGTTTCAATTGAAGGTGACCTTTTCACTTCTTGATCAGGTGCTTCAATTTTAATACATTTCATTCTCTATTTCATTAAATTCAAAATAATCTTTGTTCCTCTAATATCATATGTTCCATGAGCTATAAAATCTGTATTTTCACTTTTTCAGATTTGTTTCATTTTTGTGATATATTTCAATGATTCAATCACCTACTAGATTAATATAAGCTCGAATTTATCATAGTGTTTTCAATAAAAAATGAATGCCTATATTTTAAAACAACACAAAATAATCTCTTGGGAATCATTCATAAATGTTATAGGTATTGAGTTTATCAGGTGAGCAGAAGGTTATGAATTTCTTTGTTTCCTGGTTTCTTTTCACATCTTTAGTATAATAGCATTTGGTGAATTAGGTTATCAAAATTTGCGAGGAAAACCTATTTTCAAGTTCTTTTATAGCTTTCACTTCTAGTCTGTAATTGCCTTAAAATAATATTTCGATTACTTCCAAGTTTAAATAAATCAGGATATTTTCAGGAGTAAAGAGCATGGGACAAACATTAGAGTAACAGGTTTGTTATCTAAATAATTTGTAACTTTGATTGAACACTGAATTAATTAGTAGGTCAGACATATTACTCGAAAATCACATTTTTATTATTAATGTACATAGTTATAGATACGGACAAAAACTGTTCATTTAAGATGTCAAAGAACGTGCATAAAAGAAGAATTGAGTAAAACATTTTTCAAAAAATATTAACTTCATGAGTAGATAAGAACACACTACACAAATAACAAAAACTTAAATAATAACGTATTTCATAGATTTCTTTGAATCAATAATAAATCTGAATACACTACAACGCTGATTTTTTCAATTGAATTGATTAGCTACATAGACTTTTATTTGTGGCCATGTTTTGTTTGAAAATATTTCAGAATATTTTTCGATTAAATTGTTCAGGTTTCTTCGGTACGATTCTTTCTTGAATGTGGTTTATGAAAAATTTCTTGGTTAGACTTTTTTGTTCTGCTGTCCAAGGAACCAATATTCTCTTTGCTTAAGGTTTTGTTTCAGTAGACAATATTTTAGGTGGTTCCATGTCTAAGGTTGCTGCATTTCGCAGTCTTGCTCAGTGTTTTGTGTTATGCCTTTGCTCGCGCTATTTCCTATCTCTATATCATGTTCCAAAGGAATGTAATTTTCTGTTTACTCATCTATTTCAGGATGTCAATTTCTTGCAAACTTTTACCTTTATATTTTTCTAGGTCTTCCTCTTGGCATACTAACAGCAACTTACTTATTTTTCCATTTTGATAAATTTCGTCTGGTAATCTATAACATTCTTCGTGAGTTTTGTCAGTATGTCCCATGAAGGATAAAAGCTGCTGTTCTGCAAGTTCAGTGTTTTCCATGTTGAATATTTGTGTTATTGTGGCTAGATGTTTTCTCAGCCTAGTTGATGTTAAAAATTGAGCTTTTTCATTGTCACCTAAAGCTAATTCAATCTCAGTTCAAAAGAATTCTAATTTTTTCATAACTAAGTATCCATTTATAGGATTGAACGTTTTAGGTACACCAAACAGATACATGTTCGAATCTAATGGAAAATTTTTTCTTAGATTATTCAAAAATGTAAAGGACTCAACATGAGTCCTATTGAACAGCACTGGAACTCCACGACCCCGTTTTCCTCTTATAAAATAAACGAGAACATCCAAATTCCCGCCATAAAGCCCATAATTATTTGAAATTTCAATCTTCCACGTTTACGGATGCTAAAGTAACGGCAATCTGTAACAAGTTCGTTACAAACAAGATTGCCGAGTATATATGGATGCCAAAGTAACCGCAATCTGTAACGTGTTCGAAGTAAATAAAATCGCGATTGTAGCACTCTGGTTACTGTTTTCGAAAATTCAAATTAGAATTCAAATATTGAATTTCGACACAGACCGAACAGTAATGAGAATATTTTAGGAATAGTTAAAACTTTAGCTTCATCGACCAGAAATTTAAATTTGATGAAATAATTTCAATATTTCTCAATAATTTCCATCCTCGTATTATGACGATTTTCTCAATCTTCGATCGAATTACATTGTTATATCTATCTCTTAAGATTCATTTCCTGAAAATTTTATATCCGAAATAACTGTGATTATAAGGCAGAACAATTTCATAATAGAGAAGTTATTAGACATAAGTTGATACATAAATCTGAATATTTTGAAATCTAGACTCTAAATAGCCCAAATTACCTATGTAACTAACTGACAGGTACTAAAATTATATGATAGTTTCTTCAAAGAAATTATGAATTTTCAGATTTTCAGTTGATTGAAAAAAAAACATTTCTAGCGAATTCTATGTTTTTATGAATATTAATTTGTTTTTTTTTAAATTTTTTGGTGCTCTGCAAATAGATGCTTCTATATAGCATATAAACCTTTTTTGAAATGGTATTCATTATTTAGTAAGGTGTCATATTATGAAAAAATGTTACTCAATAATCTGAAACTTATATCATTTTTTTCTTAGGGAAATGATCAAAAGTTCAATTTCACTTCCACGTAGAAGAAACGAAACCGAATCAATCATCATAATAATTACTGTCATTAATTTCTATATAGTCTGAAAAGTAGATGATATTTTTCAATATTACACTTAAACTTTTATAATGAATAGTTACGAATTCACAGAAATCAATACAAACGGAAAAACGTTTTAGATCCTGTCCAAGAATTTCAAAGTAACAGCCTTTCAATGAATTTGAAATGCACTTATACTTAGTTGGATTTAGCAAAATCACAATTCGCTTTTCATTTATAAACGAGACTAATGTAAATATCTAAACAATCACATAATTCGCTAGAGGATTGCCAGCCGCAACGTTGTCAGATTTATGGATGCCAAATTAACCGCTCCTCTGACTGCCTTGTAAGTATACACAATCGAACTAGCGCACCCTAGCACATATACACTCGAACTACAGTATACTCGTATTTTTCGAAGAATTATCAAAATAGCATCCATCGTTTTAATCGCTTTTACGCATGAATAATAAGTATATCAACCCACAGGAAACGTTTTTTGTGAAAGTCAAATTGGCATCTGTATATTGGATGCCAATTTACTTCGGATGCTACTTGAACCGCAGATTTTGCAGGCGGGATTTCAATATGGACGCGAACTAAATATATATATATATATATAGGTATATATATATATATATATATATATATATATTATATTATATATAATATATATATATAATATATATATATATATATATATATATATATATATATATATATATATATATAATATTATATATATATATATATATATATTATATATATATATATATATATATATATATATATATATATATATATATATATATATATAAATATATATATATATATATATATATATATATATATATATATATATATATATATATATGTGATAATTTCAGAAATTTTCTTTGGAATATGGCTTAGCTATACTGGAGATTTATTTGTGTTTGCATTTGTTTCTACGTTCTATCCTTACAAGGCCCTTTTGAAGGTCTAATTAATTATTATCTTCGGAAATACTGACACACATTTAATCGTTCTCATAGTACAGACTTCGCGAATGAAGTGAATCACCATTCAAACAAAATGAAGTTAATGACAATAAATCCTGCGATTGCAAACTATGTATCGTATTCCAGACTTCTAGAGGTCCTAAATCTTTGCATACTGGTCATTCTAAACTACACAAAAACCAGATCGGATTTGGCAATACCGGCCTGACCATAAATCCAACTGCTGTCTTCCGAGCGAGACAAGCTTCCTTTTATGGCAACCAATCTAAATTATATAAGATTGAAGACATTCCTCTAATCTAAGCGCATACAATGCTCCATTTCACCGACATAAGAATGAGGTTTCGGAAGTTGGTTCTCGGAAAATATTGGTGGTATTAAAGGACCTCCTTCATTGTTCATTTTTCTTAGGAATTATGACTTGATCTGAAATTATTTTGCTATTTTGTCGAGATGGAAAAGAGTTATTGGTTGAAAGTGCAGTGACACCTCAATTTCTGGGATTCATGATTTAGCATCTTTGCAACGTTTGAAATTAATAAAATGAATAAACGTTCGACATTAATTAAATGCAAAAACAAAATAAATGAAGGAATGGTAATAAAACTGTGTTAATAATAGTTATTGTGTTCTCATCCATCGTAAATACTAAGAAAAGACTTATTGGGACTTTTGGATACTTTATTCTATTGACTCCTTACAACAATGCCGACGTTTCGAAACACTAAAAATTAAAAAATAGTAATTAACCTACAAAACAAATACTCTCAACAACAAATAAACATTTTAAAAAACATCTATGTAATAATTACCTAGTTGTGGCAGTCAATATCGTACGCAAATATAATAATTCTATTCATAAATAAAATTCGAGAGATCATTAATTATTAAGGGATTGAAATGTATGGTACCGGTATGTCATTATAGAAGAGGGAAAACAATCCGACATGGTTGTCAATACTTAATGTTGAGTTTTACTCTCTATGTGCGGTCGTATCAAAACGTTCAATCCACCCAGAAACGATCATGACCGGTACAATAAAACCAAAAGACAACTTGGTGACAACCCAGACAACAACAAGAGAGCACACAGTATTCAAAAAACAGAAAACCAACACATCACAAATATATTCAGAAAAACACAAACCAACGATCATTCTACACCAGTAACAACGTTAAGAAACGACCAAAAAAAAAAACCGTGTTATGAAACAGGAACAGTATGTTGAACCAAAATAAAATAAACATAAAAACTAAAAAGGAGGACTATTGTTACCTTCTGAGTAGAATGTTATAAATGATGCTAAGTTGCTGAATATCCTCTTTATGGTTGACAGTATCATTTCTAATTATGTGGATCATTTCACTGATATTTCGTCTATAAGACACTTTTTCTCTATCTGAAATCTCAACCCTATCAAAATCGAATTTATGACCCATAAACATTTGATGAAATGTTAGTGCTGTTTTATTATAATTATAAATATTCTTCACGTCATATTTATGTTGTTTCACTCTTTCACAAAGGTATTGTTTTGTTTGGCCAATATAACATTTTCCACAGTCGTGACAAGGTATTTTATAAATTATTTCTGACTGTGACTCCTTAGGTGTTTTAAACTTTTTTTTTTTTCTTTTTTTTTTTGGTCGTTTCTTAACGTTGTTACTGGTGTAGAATGATCGTTGGTTTGTGTTTTTCTGAATATATTTGTGATGTGTTGGTTTTCTGTTTTTTTTTAATACTGTGTGCTCTCTTGTTTGTTGTTGTCTGGGTTGTCACCAGGTTGTCTTTTGGTTTTATTGTACCGGTCATGATCGTTTCTGGGTGGATTGAGCGTTTTGATACGACCGCACATAGAGAGTAAAACTCAACATTAAGTATTGACAACTATGTCGGATTGTTTTCCCTCTTCTATAATGACATACCGGTACCATACATTTCAATCCCTTAATAATTAATGATCTCTCGAATTTTATTTATGAATAGAATTATTATATTTGCGTACGATATTGACTGCCACAACTAGGTAATTATTACATAGATGATTTTAAAATGTTTATTTGTTGTTGAGAGTATTTGTTTTGTAGGTTAATTACTATTTTTTAATTTTTAGCCTAGAAAAAGAAACAAACTGTTTCGAAACGTCGGCATTGTTGTAAAGAGTCAATAGAATAAAGTATCCAAAAGTCCCAATATGTGTTAATAATTTTTTTAAAGTTTATGGAAATAAACATTTATAAGTTTTTATACTTATAAATATGGACTAATTATGAAATTAATATTCAACGTTAGTAATGATTGCTTACTGGTACCTTACTAAAGTAGGACAAATATGTTTGCGTTTCAATTTCAAGTGTCAAAAAAATTCCATCGATAATGTATTTTGTCCTCTACAGTTTTTTATAGTACAGTTTTATAGTACAGTCGACTGTACTATAAAACATTCATTATACATGTGCTTCCTAAAGTGTAACACTACCTATTATTCACTAGTGAATAATGGTTCATTATTCACTGCATGACGTCACACTTAGGACGTATATCTAAACTAGAGAACATTATTTACATTGTTATGATATTATTATTGTTAGATTTTAAAACATTGATTCATCTATAAATTCAGTGCCTTCGTTTATTTTCAATAATTGTTCTGTTAATATTAATATAAATAAATAAATGCAGAATAATTATCTGTTTCATTTTTATCAGAGTGAAAGACAGGAATGGAATCGATGTCAAGTGAAATAGTTGACGTTTACGTGAGTATGCAGTTTTCAGTGAACACAGAAAATGTTATGTCAACGCTTTCGATAACTATTTTATTGTTGAAAATGCAGATTATTACTAATATTTTCGAGGAAGTCGTGGACAAAGTATAGTATTCTACTTGCACAAAATTACAATTTTTCACTCGGGTGAATTGCGACACGAGCCGTCGCAATTCACCCGAGGAAACTTCACCCTCGTGAAAAATAGCAATCATTTTGTGCTCGTTGAATAATATACTATTGCTGCACATTTTAATGGATCATTATTAATTATTAAAACAAATTTATCCGAAATAAATTCTGACAATGGTTCTGAGTATCAGAAGAGTTATTGAAATACCATACTTTTCTGTATAAAAAATGAAATCCATAGTGTATCTCATCCTAGATCATTATTGATTCTCAAATCAAATCCATCCCAATGAAAGTGTACGATTCTGAGTATCAGATGAGTAATTGAAATCAATTATTTTTTATATGAACAAATAATGATTGTGTCAAAAATTTTATTACTGTATACTAACCCTGATTATTATCGTACGAATGGATAGTAGAATATTTGTCAAAATCAGAATCAATTCTTCAAGTGAAAATCTTACGCAATCCCGTGGAAGATTGTTGGATATAATTTTAAAATTATTGAAGGATCTTCCTTGTTCACTTTATGTATATAATACCTAGGTATATTGCTATTCGAAAATAGGTAGTTATTTAATTATACAACAAGAATATAAAGCTATTATTACCTGTACGAACGAGTTATGAAACCTTTCAAGAGCAATAAAGAGGTTATGTATTCGAGTTGTATAGGTACATGTTTTTTTATAATGCTCTATTTTTTTAATATAAAAATAAAAACATCTTTTATCATTGAAATTTTGAAAGCGAACGTTCAATTTTTATTGATTTGGCGTATTGTTAATACCTAAAAAGAAAAATTAGATTAAAATATTGAGTTATCAGGGTGCATATAGTAACAATTTCAATTATTGAGTCGCCGTTACTGTAAAACCGTAACTAGGTAATATTCCTAAATTTATAAAACATTGGTGCAAGCCATTAGTTTAGAACTTCTACCAGTAAAGTGCAGACTACTATAGGTACTAAAAAAAAGTATGGTGCATTTGATAGTTGATGTTCTCAGAAAAAATAACTATAAGTATCAGACCTCCTCATTCTTGCATATTTGGAAGAAGAATCGAAAACCATGAAGTCGTCAACCCTATGGTAGACGTTTTCTATTTGAAAATCAACTTTATATAAGATGTTAACAAGAATATACATATAGGTGATTATCCCAAAGTTGAGGATTTTCTCTAAAAATGTGCCGGCTACGAGCCGAAAACTCTAACTTTCACGAAGAAGAGGTAACTAGGTGGTTGCTGCGGATGAAATTTTTTATTGATCAAAGTAGTTATGATTATAGGATTGGCAGTCGTCTATCGTCAAGTCGAACTTTCTACGATGACAATACTTGATATTGAGAACAAGGATTCCATATAGTCCAGTCAATGACGGTAAAAAAAGTGTAAACTGTGTATTTATCCTATACAGCACCGATTTGTATGAAAATTTAGATTTAGGTTCTAATTACCATCTATTTCAAAGTCTACCCTTTATAAATAAGTACGGAAATCAATGAATTGACTAATTCTAAGCAACTTTTGTTTTATGAAGATTTTTCTGAAAGTCAATAGTTTTCGACTTATTCGCGAGTGAAATTGTCGATTTTCAGGCAAAAAAACCACGTTTTCAGATCCTTTTCCTCGAATAAGTGGAAAAATATGCATTTAATAGAAAAACCTGTAGAGAGCAAAATTATAGCTTATAAAAAAACAAAGAAAACCGTGTATTTATATTGTACTCTGTCTGACCCAATACAAATGAAATTATTGCTTGTTGAAAGTTGATTGGTATTCACCACATATCATCAATATACCAATATACATATTCTAATTTCTACAAAAATGTGCTTTTGGTTTTTTCCCCATAACTCGCATAGTTTTTAAGCAATCAAGTCTCTCAAAAAAGCATTTTGTAGGTTTTCCTGAGAGCTAAGAGCTTATCTAAATAAAACTTTTTTTTAGATTTTATTTTTTAAAAAATTTTGCTTATCATTACCAGTTTTTGAGTTATTTTGAAGAAAAGGCGATTTTTCGCTAAATTACGAAATTTTTTTTTTGTCTTCAAACTCAATTTTTTTCAAAAAGAAGTACTTTAAACTGGTTAAACACTCAGAACATATCATAAAAACATAAATGAAGTGAATTGTAAAGTGGCAACAATTTTTTTCCAATGGGGTGAAAGAGAGGGTGAGATTTTCACAATTTTTTTCAAAGGACTAAATAGGAATCGACATTTTTCTCTTCATAACTCGTTTAGTTTTGATGCTAGGAACTTTCATAAGAAATAAAAATAAAGATTTTTTAAAGGACTTTAAAAAAGTCTCATTAGTTTTTCCCGAAAAATGCATTGGTTTTTGGTTATTGTACGTAGAAACTTTCCATTCTGGCGATTGAAAATAACAGTAAAATTTCAACAAGCATTAATTCCGTTTGTATTGGGCATGCATACATCATAAATACACAATTTTCTTTGTTTTTTTAAAGGCTATAAATTTGCTTGCCACATTTTTTCGATTGATTGCATATTTTTCTAGTTATTTGAGAAAAAGAATCTGAAAACGTGGTTTTTTTCGCCTGAAAACAATAATTTCACCCGCGAATATGTGGAAAACTATTCACTTTCAGAAAAAATTTCATGAAACAAAAGTTGTTTAGAATAAGTTAATGTATCGATATCTGCACTTATTTTCAATGAAAAATTTTTCACCCCCAAGAAGGGGTTTGAACCACCCCCAGGAAAGAAACAACCCTCGCCACAGGGTACACTTTGAAATAGATGGTAACTAGAACCTAAATCCAATTTTTTATAAAATTCGGTGATGTATGGGATAAATACACGGGAAAATGGTCATTGACTGGACTAATAGAGATGTTAAAATTTCTGATTGAAAAATACAAAGAATATCTATAATTCCAAATAACAGGCCACTTGGTATTTGCCGTAAGTTGATGTCACTAAGTTTTAAGATAGCAGAATATCCTAGGTTTTTTCTTCAGTATAGGAATGGAAAATGTACAGGTCAATGTATCGGATTAAATACTTTTACAAAAATTCGGAATAGTTGCATCATTTCTTGGATGACCTAGTACTGCACAGTATACTGGCAATACCTTTAGACGGTCCTCTGCGTCACTTTTAGTTCGCTCAGGGGCTGTTTTGAGACTTAAACATCATGGTACGAGTATATGGCGATCGTTGACCGTTGCCGCAGGCTATGTGGAAGCAGTTCGTGGAAGAGAAAGTGATAATAGCAAATGGTATTTTTAGTGGAGATATCAAAACAAGCGGGAAAGTCCAAAACATTAATACTTGTAACATTATTCAAGAAGAGCTATTGATTAAGTAATACCAAAATGATCGTTTGGCATTAACATTAACATAGTAACAGCAATAATTATACTTTTAATATAAATCTTGTGCAAAGTTAGTATGGATGGAATATTATTTTAATATGTTTAATGAAAAACGATTTAAAGGGATTGGTGGGTATTGTGTATTACCTGCATTTGAATAACGTAAGTCTGTACTTTTTGGCACGTTTTTTTGCACCCAGGTCAAGAATATCCTACTTTTGACATTTTGAAGAAATAAAAAAGAAGACATTTTAAACGGAAGTATTGGGGAGAACATATTTTCCATGTGTTCATGAATGATCATAGATTTCCTTTAATTACGAACTTTGTGAATACGTTCATGTCTATGACTTCATTATTGAGTAAATTTCATGATAAATCATATCGTCTTGAATGCAATCCTGTCATCCTAATGATAACCAAATATGTGTACCATGTTTGCCAATCATGCTAGACGACCAGAAATAATATTTGTCCGAAGTACACAAATGTTGATTACTCAACGAAGCAGACAATGGACCTCCGCCTCATTGTTGTACACAGCTCTGGTTGAATTGACGGAACTATTATGCTAAGAATGTAATGTCAAAGGTTTTGTATCGGTCACGTGGCTGGCACGTGATACACATACGCACCTAATCGGAAATGCTTTTTCTAATTCTCAATGCACGTCTTTTTCGATTATTGGACACGACTTTTGGCGAATGTTCAATATATATGATTGCTTTTGATCTTAACTAATTCATTTTAATACATATGACCAAAATATCATTATGCACGGAATTAAGGATAGAAGGTATACGCAAATACAAAATCTTGAATGAAATTGAACTGAATTATTTTCGTCTTGTAGATAAAGTTTCTATTGAACAAGAATAAGAGTGTTATTATACGATACTATTAGTAAAACTGTCAGTTTATATTTTAACCCTTTGACTGCCACGTGTGACATATCGGCGCACACGGCTTCTGCACTGAACGCCGTGTGCGCGATATTGACGCACACTTATAAGAAGTATTATTCGCTTGCTGTGTCTGAAGCGCGCACAGTTCTCGTATATTTGTATGGGGTAATAGATAGCCCTGGCGTAGAAGAACTTTCACCAGAAATAGCTTACAGAAATAAAGTATATTTTTTGTTTGGTTCAATTTTTTATTTAGAAATATATCTTATATGCAAAACTTAAAGTTATTAGATATACGTGTGAATATTTAATGTTTTCACCCCTATATATCATACAAAAACAAATATTTATGATATTTTATGTAATTTATAAAAACATTCTTTGCACATATGGGGTTTGTCGGGACATCCTACACATACGTAGCGTACTGTCTTGGTCATCTTCATAGCATAATTTCTCCCTTGCGCCTCAGAAAATCAAGATAATACACGCAAAGACTCGTCAATCCACTAAATAGTGGTGGAGAAACACCCGAACGGTGCAGAAAGCATTGCAAGCACATGGCTCAAACCGATTTTTAGTTGCTCTTGCGCCGTGTGAGACATTTTGTCACACAAAAAAAATATGCAGCATCACCAAAAAAATTAATAAAAAATTACATTTTCTACCGCACTAGACATCAATTTGATACAATTTTGACAGAAAAAAAATTTGGCGCAGAGGCAGTTATATCTGAACTGCCTATACAAAATCAAGTTTTTTAAATCAAACTTTTTGTGGGTTTTGGAATGAAGTTTCTTATCGCCCGTCACGTTTCATATACTTGGCGAATTAAAGACCTAAAACTTTGTAACAGTTACAGTCACGTGCTCGCAGGCGCGGATCCAGAGGGGAGGAACTGGGGGAACGCCCCCCCCCCCAAATGGCCCGGGCCCCACCTAATTGTTTTGATTGGGAGCTACTCGATCTACCATTGCCCAAAATACCAGTACCTTTTGGCTTTTGAATATATAAAAGTTCCCCCCCCAAAAGTCGGGCCTGGATCCGCGCCTGCGTGCTCGTGGGTTGTATTCGTATATATCGATGTGTTTAACAAGCTGTGCGAGTTAGGATGCTTATAACCGTTTCAGTTCATTAGATTACTCTCAAACATTGTTAATTCATTTTTATTTTATTCATAACGAATGAATTGTGATTGTGATTCAGTAGAAGTTGAGGATTGTGACGATGAAGTCAGGCCGGTACCAGTGTTTATAGATTTTACTAATATATTCTATATCAAGATGCGAGTATACTCAAAGTAGATAATTGATTAATATTTTAACAAATAATCGATCTATTTGTATAGCGATTGTCACGGATCGGAATGAATAATTGAAGTGTACAAATTTCATTCAAGAACGTAGCAATCAACCAACATATATATATATATATATATATATATATATATATATATATATATATATATATATATATATATATATATAGATATATAAACTCAGAACCATTATTACAATTCATTTTGGATGACTGACATAGCGGACATTTTTGTTGTAGAGGCTCTAGTGAATGCTCGATATAATATTTTAAATATCTTGAACCTGAAAGAGAAGCCTACATTAATCTTCTATTGAAATAGAACTGTATAATTAATATTCTTTTATTTTTAGGTACAAATTTTCTTAATTTTTAAAAATGTGTATTATATCTCTTTCATGAATGAACTGCATTAAAAGGAACGGTCTAATATATGAAAGCGACAGTACGTAATTTCAATATAAAATCACTTTTTAATATATTAATAGGAGTTGTGTTAAATATCAAATTTTTAAGTAACAAATAATGAACAGTTTGGTTATGTGGGTATCTTAGAATAAATCCAATCAGGTACTAATTGTGCAATAATTATTAATACTGACACAACCAGCAAAAAAATTGAAAAAGTTACCTTTTCAAAATATTAGAGAAATAAAACAGTAATTAACAGTTTTATAATTTTCTTCTCGAAGTAAGTATTTATCATTTTTCATAAGAGTAATTATCAGCAATTTCAATATATAAAGGGACGTCCAATTCAAAACAGGTTGTAGTGTTCCTTTCATGATATTACTCAAAAATTAAAACATAACCCTAAAACCGACTACCAATAGATAAAAGTTTACTAACGTTTTGTTCTCGTACTGTCTATTACTTATCGACCACAAACATTAGTGAAAAGTATACGTATCAATTTACAAAGGATTTCTAAAGAACAACAAAAATTACAGAAGTCCGACGTTAGATGCGAATGGTTGTGCTTCAAATATTTCGTCTACTGAGGACGTTTCTTATTTTACCGGTTATTCGAATTGTCCCTTTGAAAATGATTCTGCTAAATCTATAACGAGACTCAATATCGGTCACTATCCATACAGTTTTTTCGAGACACTGATATAAAATTGAACCGCAAATATATGTGTTCTACTTTAGTTACCACAAAACAATAATTCTAAGATTTAATGTAGTGATTAAGTTCATAATTAGTTCATATTTTTATAATAATTGATATCAAAATATTCATGTTCATACCTTTTATAAAAATTATTAATAATTACAATTTTAATGCCATTTCTTCATTTAGTTTTCATTCCTTTTATTACTCTCAAAGGTACTCAATATATTTCATAGTCCTGCTATTTAATACACGGGTATCCCACGACACCTCACTAAGCTAGTTAGTCGAGTACTTAGCGTACGCTTGCCAGTAATTGTGAGGTCTCTGGTTCAAACCCGGGGGCCGACTGGTCTGCGATGAGTTTTTTTCAGAGGTTTCCTCATGGTAATGTAAGTCACTGCTTGCAAACTTATAAGGCGAATGCTGGGCCAGTTCCCTGACACATACTTCAGGGAGGAATGAAACACGTGTGTTTCCTTTTTTCCACGACACCTCTCGTCTTATTGTGATTATATAACTCATGTTTGAATAAGCATAACTACTGCGTATTGATAAGTGAATATACCCTTGACGACGTGATATAATCGTTTTGTTGCTTCGCCTCGTGTCAAAATGTGAATGTTTTCATATTGACAATGTTTTGACGTTTGTCAAAAAAATTAATATTTTCTATTCGTTATATAATCGTAACGAATACCACTCGAGCAATCGAAAATAATCGTTATACTGACCTCGTCACTCGATGTGTTTTCATAAAACATCACCCGAGCTGCGCTCTCGTGGATGATTCGCAAAATTCGGAAGTACAATTGATTATTTTCGATGCTCTTGTGATATTATAACTGATTATATAACTCATGTGTGAATAAGCCAATAGATTCCGTGAATTTTGCATAGCTACTGCATATTGATAAGTGAATATACCTTTGACGACGTGATATAATCGTCTTGGTGTTTCGCCTCGTGTCAAAATTTGAATTTTTCCATATTGACGATGTTTTGACGTTTGTCAAAAAAAATTTATATTTTTTATTCGTTATATAATCGTACCAAATACCAACCCGAGCAAACGAAAATAATCGTTTTACTGAATTCGTCACGCGACGTATTTTCTTAAAACATCACTCGAGCTGCGCTCTCGTGATGTTTCGCAAAATACGTCTCGGGACTCGGAAGTAATCGATTATTCTCGATGCTCTTGTGACATTATAACTACTGATAGTAGTAATATTTTAGATAAAGCCACTTTATATACATTTACAAAACTTGATTTCTTATTTATATTCATGAAATAAAAGATCATAGAAAGTCTATCGTATTTGACCAAGATTAGGTACATTAGTTTTATGATCACTGCTTAGTTAAAGGTCACTTCAATAAAAACATAAACTGATCTACTACAACTAGTTTAAAAGTAATGCAATTCGTCATCTTAGACATTACGGAAATTTAACTACTCCTGAAGAATTAATTCGTTGCTTTTGCAATGAGAAGGTGATATTCATCCTATTGCTCTTATTGATTATTGTTATATTCAACGAGAAGCATTATTATTTTTAGTTTTATTGTCGTACAAGATACATAAGAATGGGCTTACAACCCAAAATCTATGTAAAATTACTCAGAAGTGCCCTAGATTAATTTTAATGCTGATTTCTGTGAAAGCTATTTAAGGCCTCCAGCAGGTGTACAATGATAATTCTAGGTCGCGCTTTATGTACTGGTATCCCTTCGAGAGCAGAAACATCCGGAGAGAGGCGTAAAGTGTGATTAAAATGTCATATTTCCTGGGAATGCTATTTCACGCATTGGTAGATTATTCTTTTCAACATCTTTAAACAGAATTCTTTCCCTTTGACGCTCTTGATGAAATTTTGAGCTTTCATATGAAGGTGATTGATGGAAATATATTAGTTTGTGTCAAAATGTCGTCAAAGATAATGCTAATGAAATATTTCTTCAATTTAATCTAAGATAAAATGTGGTAGGTAGGGACGTTAACTGAAGTTAGAATATATTAACAATTTGTCCGTCCAGGATGGAATCAATGATCTTCCTGAGATTGCATGATAATTCCAGTTAAATATGAATCATCTAATTATTAATATCTCTGATATAGGTACACTTTGGTGTGTCCAGTAGCTCCTAATTGAACTAAATGAGCTGCAATAAAAACCTTCAAAATTAAGGATAAATCCAATAAAATTTTTGGAATGCTCCAACTTTGGGCAAAGAATTGGCGTAGAGCTATATGAATGGAAATTTCAACCCTCAAACTCAATCTACAAGATCTGAAAAACCTCAAAAATCTGAAAAAAACAATAAATCTCAACTTAAAATATAGATGGTTGAAGAAAAACATTAATAGCTTCAAGAAGCTCTTCTCTAAAACCAACTCATTTCACGTACGAATTTTCAACTTCAGGTCAATTTTTTGGTGCAAAAATCCTACAAAAATCTCTTTTCAGCCCTATACAACCTCTAAAAAGCCGTAGATGACAGAATTCTAGTTCTGTTGTTCATAGTTAATTCTCACATATTTTGACTATTTCACTAAATTGAACCAAATTTCAATTTGTTTGTTTTAAATATAACTCCAGATACCAAGTTCCAGCTTATGTGCATCAAACTTCGAAAAAAACTCAAAACTCATAGTCCAGGAGGTATAAAACGGATTTAAAACCACTCACGCTCCTCATTGCTGACTACCTACAGTGTAATGAAATATATCTGAAATTATTGAAATATTTGAAATAGAGCAATCGATGAGTATGAAGGATGGGGCAAGGAATTGAACTGTATTGTATCAGTAATTCTGTAATGTAAATAGACAAATCATTCGCTTCATTCACATACATCATAATGTTAATTTTTGGAAGAAAGCCCCTAAAAGGTCCAACCTCTTTCCTTTATTCAATAAATGTTGTAGGTACCTCTTATTGGGTTATCTATAAACTGGTTATTTTGTATACAATGCTCCTCAAGCATGTGTATCCAAATATTAAAGATGTAGATGATCTAAAACTCTTTGCAGTTAACTTTGTCCGCAGATTATGTCACAAGATTTGCAATAGGTTGAATTAATACAATATAAGAATTATAAGTACGAATAAAAGTAATTTGGGTTCCTTATTGGTCAATAATAGGCACAGACGAACAGCCCTTGAGAAATCTGGTGTATATAAAGAAAATATATTGAATGTGATGCTTCTTATATTGGTCAAACAGGTAGAAACATCGGCGCCAGATTGAAAGAACATAAAATATCATTATCAAAAATAGAAGTGTAACTGGAACTTCGGAGCATTGTATACAAAACAACCTTTTATGATGTAGTTAACCTAAAAATACTACATTAATTGTATAAAGGAAAAAGGATGGACATTTAGAGGCTTTAGAGATTATGGGTTAATAGCCCGAAACATATGTCGAGTAAATTGAACAAATTTTAGTGGAATCAAGCCAAGTATTCTACTGCATTTGCTTAGTAATTTTGAAAAATGTTTCACAAAGTGTTAAGCGAGCAGTCAATTGACGTTATTGTCACAGTTTAAGATGATAAATCTTTCTAGACAACTTATGTGATCTATAAGTATCAAATTGCGGCAAAACCTGACGTTTAAAACATGGTGATATATGTTAATGCCACATTGAGAGGAGTCTAATATTCACTACGGCCAATCTTGTTGCAATTTAGCATGACGCCAGATTTATCTGGGGGGGCAATCGACACTCGAGACGACGCAAACGATGCATAAGTTGTAGTCTATTTATAAACAACTGCTCCATCATAAATCAGCACTGAGAAATACGTTTTATTCTCATAGTTTATCGTCGTGTAAGGTTTATAAAAATTATATGGCCGGATTCGACGTTTCTGCTGGAATTGTAAAGTTGCACACGAAATTAATTCTACAACGGAAGCCAATGAAAAAGAAAGATTTATAGGTGACAGAATGGTGGTCATAATTTTGTTCAAGATAGCATCCAATTCTTGAAAAATCTATCTTATTTAAAATGTTCATTGATTTTATAAGTATTAAATATATACTACACACATTTGGAGTTTCATTTGTGTGATTTCTAATGTTTTCCTTGTAAAAGTTATTAAATATTTATCTTTCAAATTTCTTTAAAAAAAAAATATATATATATATATATATATATATATATATTTATATATATATATATATATATATATATATATATATATATATATATATATATATATATATATATATATATATATATATAGATATATATATTTATATATATATATATATTTATATATATATATATATATATATATATATATATATATATATATATATATATATATATATATATATTATATATATATATATATATATATATATATATATATATATATATATATATATATATATATATATATTTATATATATATATATATATATATATATATATATATATATAATTTCAAAGTAACTCAGCAACCAATTATCTTCGACTAATAAATTGATGAATTGTATTGGAAAATAGAGAAACCATGGAATCTTGAATAAGATATTCAAATATATCTGTATACTTCAAATTTACTGTACGTACCTAGTTTATAAATATTTGTATCTTAATGTTTTGTCGCTTTGTCAGAAAATTTATTCACAAACTTATTTTTATGCTGGGAAAACATTTTCATCAAAAAAATAAAAACGAAAATTATCATTTATTTCGTTTGAGTTATTATTTGCGCATAATTCTCAATTCAGACAATGATTGGACTTCTCTACATATTGTGTAGTCAGTTCAGGAGGAATATATACATGAAATTTATTCGGATTTGACTTTGATATATCTGTAGCTTCCTACATGTGGATAATTTAATGATTTAGTTGGTCCCCTGTGGAGATATAATAGGGTGTTGAAGTATAATTTGTGTATCTGTTGTTGGAAATTAATTCATGTGGTTAATCATTTATAGGATACTGCGCTTGAAATTGATTATTCCTTTTATTTTCATTTGATGTCTCTTTGAATATGTTGATTTTTTTTCACAATGAATATATTGAAAGTTACTGATAAAAGATAATACATTCTAAAAAACTGCATTCTACAAGGAACAGAATATCAATGTGTCTATATATATATATATATATATATATATATATATATATATATATATATATATATATATATATATATAATAAATATATATATATATATATATATATATATATATATATATATATTATATATATATATATATATATATATATATATATATATATATATTTATGACCTTAAAATTGCCTAATATCTTGAATTTTCCCCGCTTAAGCCTTATTGTATCTTAAGATTTACTTGGTCCGAGGTCCGGTAGAAGACATAAATTGCCTCCGTGGCTTATGTGAAGATCTTGCTCCTAAACTGGAGTGTTCGAGCTGTTAGCTGCAAATGTGCGATGATCTTTTACAATGAAGGATTTCGATTGTTTTGTTTCTCCATCTCCAAGTTTGTCCAACCATAACTTGGCTACGCTGTTCTGATGAGGACCAAATAGTCCGAAACACGTGTAAACAGCTGCTTCCGTATGCGGGTTTATGACCTTAAAATTGCCTAATATATATATATATATATATATATATATATATATATATATATATATATATATATATATATATATATATATATATATATATATATATATATATATATATATATATATATATATATATATATATATATATATATATATATATATATATATATATATATATATATATATATATATATATATATAATACAGATTTGGTTTGATTTTGGTTGCTTCAGGTTCGTAAAAATACTTTAAATTACTGGATTAACTCGTTAAATAAACGTTCTAAAATATAAATATAAAAATCTTAATAGACAACATTGACTACACAAATATTACACGTTTAACAGCTTACCTTAGTATAGACAATAAAATCAACATAAAAATAAAAACATTTAGAGTATAAAACAATATCCTCAAACAATTATAATATTTATTTTGAAAATGATTTTCTTTATTTATCTGGCATGTCAATGTCAAACTTGGTGATGTATTCGTTCCTTTGTTATTCTTTTCAGGTTGCCTTGTTTTTTAGAAATGGTAGGTAGAAAAAAAATCAAACCACATCTCTATAATATAAATGACCAGGTGAAGTGAGAAATTTTTAATATATATCTATATATAATATATTGCATATATAATGTTTGTTCAAATTGTCAACTACGTACTATTGCTTCAACGGAAGGTACCTTGATACATCAAATTGTCTGAACTTCAATAAAATCCGAACAACCAAATAAAATATCACGCTTCATAAATCATTTATATGGATAATATGTTTTTCCCTTGATAACCAATCCTCATGAATTCAATCGCGTAAGAGATTTATTTTACCGCCGCGTCGATAAATGGGCCATTTACAAGCTACCAAAGGAGCCAAAAACAGAATTTTAATGTATCCAAAAGGAGAAAGATGATTATAGTATTAATCAAATAAAAGAAATGGGACTCAGCACGCTCCGCATAGTCAGAATACATCAGCTATTCATCACTTTCATTCATATTCCTTGTGTTTCTTTATGTTAAGATGCTCAGAGATTCGGTCTCATCTCATTCCCATTTTGTTACAGAAATGGAATGTCTGATTGTTGGGTTTGCTTAACGATGATTAGTTTGTCAAATTGATTAATGGGTAATTGAGATTTATTGTGAGAATTGAAGGATTTATGTTTTATTTGTATGATAAACTTTTGAGACAATGATTTCCGTCTCTATAAGAAAATATTGAAACGAATTGATTCTTTCTTGAAACTATGGAATATTTATTGCTCACCTTGATCATTTTATACACAAAAAGTAACTGATGATGCCCTCTATACAGGTTGTAGGTTGATATAACCAAAGAGTTTTTGGTCTTGTCGAAGCTCACTCAGATGAAACTCAGTTTTAAAAGCAGTTTTGAAGGCATAACTCACTCGATTTAGAAAAACGAGATCTTTTTGTGTTACACACAATGTCAAAGTCGCAGCCAATTATGGTAATTTGAAAAAATGTGAAATATTGAAAAAATATGTTACTAAATGTAATTTGGCATCTTCAAAACCACTTGAAAAAATGACTTCGAAAAAACGATAATTTTGATAATGAAAAAGACATGGCGACTTTTCAAAAATTCACTTGACGACTTGACGTATCAAAAAGCGGTTTTCATATTTAAACTTGTCTCGAAAATTCGTTTTTCGCTATATATGCTAGCAGTACCCTAATACCCCAAATTCCTTCGAAATTAGCCCACCCTGTAAATCTCTTGATGGTATAGCGTACTCAAACGTGTCATATATTCATATATAATACTAGTCCAGTCAATGACCATTTTCCCGTATATTTATCTCATACAGCACTGATTTTCATAAAAATTTGAATTTAGGTTCGTATTACCATCTATTTCAAAGTCTACCCTGTGCCGGGGGTTGCTTTTTCCTTGGAGATGGATGGCACCCCTTCTTGGGAGTGTAAAAATTTTCATTAAAGATAAGTGCGGAAATGGATTAATTGACTACTTCTTAGCAACTTTTGTTCTATGAAGTTTTTTCTGAAAGTCAATACTTTTCCACTTATTCGCGAGTAAAATTGTGGGTTTTCAGGCAAACAAACCACGTTTTCAGATTCTTTCTCGCGATTAACTGGAAAAATATGCATTTAATCGGAAAACATGTGAAAAGCAAATTTATAGCTTATAAAAAAACAAAGAAAATCTTCTATTTATGATGTATGCAGACTCAATACAAATGGAATTATTGCTTGTTGAAAGTTGATTGGTATTTCCAATCGCCAGAATGGAAAGTTTCTACGTACAATAACCAAAAACCAATGTATTTTTCGGGGAAACCTCATAAAACTTTCTTTTAAGTCCTTTGAAAAACCTTTATTTCAATTTTTATAAATGTTCCTAGCATCAAAACTGAGCGAGTTATGAAGAGAATAACGTCGATTCCTATTTTTTCGTTGGAAAAAAATAGTGAAAATCTCACCCTCTCTTTCACCCCACTTTACAATTTACTTAATTCAAGTTTTTTTTAGTACGTTCTGAATGTTTGACCAGCTTAAAGTACTCATTTAAAAAAAAAATTGAGTTTGAAGAGTTAAAATCATTTTCGTAATCTAGCGAAAAATCGCCTTTTCTTCAAAATAACTCAAAAACTGTTGATGATACGCGAAATTTTGTGGAGTACAAAATTGTAGGTTTTTCTGTTTTGAAAATTTAGGATTCTAATTTTTTTGTAGAATGAAAATTGAGTAATATATGGCCATTTAAAGCTTGCGTGTGTTCGCGTAAAGTACCTTTTTTGAGCCCTTTTAGCATGAACCTTTTTGAAAATAAGATCTGAAAAATAAATTTATTTAGATGAGCTTATGGCTCTTGAAAAAAACTATAAAATACTTCTTTGAAGGACTTGATTGCTGAAAAACTGAGCGAGTTATGGGTAAAACACCAAAAGCACTTTTTTTGTAGAAATAAGAATATGTATATTAGTATATTGATGAATACACATAGTGGTAAATACCAATCAACATTCAACAAGCTATGATTCCGTTTATATTGGGTCTGCATACATCATAAATACACGATTGTCTTTGTTTTTTTATAAGCTATAATTTTGATTTCTACAGGTTTTTCGATTAAATCCATATTTTCCAGTTATTCGCGAAAAGGAATCTGAAAACGTGGTTATTTTGCGTGAAAACTGACAATTTCACTCGCAAATAAGTCGAAAAGTATTGACTTTCTGAAAAAACTTCATGAAACGAAAGTTGCTTAGAATTAGTGAATTTATCGATTTCTGCATTCATTTTTTAATAGAAAAAATTTCACCCCTAAGAATGGGTGGCATCCACCACCAGGGAAAAAGCAACCCTTGGCACAGGGTAAACTTTGAAATTAATAGTAAGTAGAACCTAAATCCAAATTTCATTCAAATCGGAGCTGTATGGGATAAATAAACAGTTTACTCTTTTTTTGTCGTCATTGACTGGACTATACCACTAGAGATGAAATTTTGCCGGCAAAATTTTTCGATTGTAATATGAAAGTTTTTTTTTTTTTTCAACTCGAGGGACCTACAGTTTAACGCCGGTTCCGAACGGCCAATGGGCTTGTAAACGATGTACATTGCCCAACAATTTATCTTTATAATTAGAACCACTAAATTCCGGACATACACAACACCCAAGAGCAAGGTGGGACTCGAACCCACATCCTCGGCTTACAAGCGGTACGCCTTACCGCTGGCCTACCGAGGCCTCAAATAATATGAAAGTTTGTTGCTTAGGCAATTTCGCGAATGACATTTGTATGGAAAAAATGTCATGAGCGAAATTGCCTAAGCAACAAACTTGAATGTTAAAAGAGAGAAATTTTACCTGCTTAAATTTCATCTCGAGTGGTATTCGACATGACTACTTCACGAGAAAATATATTCCCCAATCTTTTTTTTGACACGTATTGCGCTATTTGACAAAAAAGTATTCATCATAGATTAACTAAACGTTGTTTGTTTTCTTTATGGTATTCATTTCCCAAGCTATGTGAGAAATGTCAAAATATTATCGATGAAATAATAACCAGCTAAGTTTTGCCGGCTTGCATGTTTTATCGCTGCGAAACGAGAGTTGCTATGGAATCTTCCTCACTAAAAATGGAATGAGTGAAATAGTCAATTAAATAAATATGAAAATTTGATATTCATTTTATTTATATGGATTTTTATTAATTTTCACCAATATCTACTTTCTCAGTTCAATGGTTTTCAATACAATATGAATCTTTTATTGTTCAAAGAAAATGAACTAGTCATGAAATCAAATTGTATATAAAAAAAAAATTTATTCAACTTAATTTCGACATTAGTAATCTCCTGTATATGTGATCTAGGTAGAGTAAAGCGCGTACGGTTTTAGCCGATATGGACACAAAGAACGATTCATGCATTTGGTATGAAAACTTCGATATTTTTCTCCAAATTCATCACAAATTCAGATGCATAGGTGAAACAGTTTGGTAAAAATAGTCAATTTATTGAGAGTTTGATACTCCATACCAGAGCCGATTGTAACAGTGATAGGGGTAGTTGTAGTAACACTCAACAATAACACAAAATTCATGCATTTGAATCAGCTTTATAGATGAGAATAACACAAAATTATACTTTTGACAATTATTGCAACATCTTAGCATTTTTCAATGAGGATGTACATATTTTTTTCGGGATAAAGTAAACTGAAACAACAAAAATAATGTTTCACTGATATAAGTAAAATTTCTCCGAAATAATTATTATTTTATCAAATTCTTTAAACCAAAAAAATCTGCGAATAATAATTAAATGAACTCAATCCACGAATCGATAGACATACATAGTTCATGCCATATTTCCCTGCAACTCTCTTAAAAAAGTCCCTAGTTTGACTTTACCATAAGCGTTATTCTACAACAATATATAATTTCCGCATTTGGAAGTATTTCGTATGCAAAAATGAATTAACTGATGTTACAACCGTACCCAACCCTACACTTTGACAATAAAACTACAGGAATGCGTGATTATCACATAACCAACCCATTCTTCTTCTCTTCTTTGTCAACCATTTGCCATCCATTCTTGGATGTAGGTCTCTTCTAATTGTTTCCATCTTTCTCTATCTTTCGCGAATCTCATCCACTGTTTGCCAGCCACCGCTCTTATGTCGTCCACCCATCTTTTTTGAGGTCTTCCCTTGCTCCTTGTTGTCTCTCTTGGCGTCCATTCCAGTATTCCACGTGTCCATCGGTTGTCCTCGCTTCTGGCTATATGGCCAGCCCATCGCCATTTCATCCTTGCTACCTCCACCACGATGTCCCTGACTTTTGTTTTACGTCTTATCTCAGTGTGTCTAATTTTGTCTCTTAGTGATATTCCAAGCATGCTTCGTTCCATCGCCCTTTGGGTTGTCTCCAGTTTTTTAGCCGACTTTTTGGTAAGGGACATGGTCTGTACTCCGTAGGTGCACACTGGTAACCAACCCATTATATTCCCTTAAATACAATAAATAGGTATGCAAATGACCAAATGCGATAATTTTATTATTAATAAAGCCTTATCGTATTTTATTCATATAATATGGGGTTAATTTGCACTGCGACCTTAAGGTCTATTGTACCTTGTACTGTACCCCCCATCAGAGCTGTTTTCTGTAATAAGCCAACTACCTACAGCTCGCCTTCTAGTTCCAGAGTATTAATATACACCAATATCTGGGAAGGTTTCAAGGAAGTTATATCCTTACTCCTACAAGTTTCTTGACCAAAGCATTTCTTTCGTTGACTTGCAATGGCGAGGCATTCTGTAATCAGGTGAACAGGAGTTTCCTTCTCCTCCCCACATAATGTACCTACACTTGTCAGTATCTGATAAACCTATTCTCATCAGATACTTCCTCAGGCGACAGTGTCCAGTAAGGGAGCTAGTGAGGGAGTTTTATTTTATTCTTTCTAAAATACAGATATCCTTTCGATCTTGAAGTTTTAAAGTTCCTAAGGAACTTTTTGGAGTAATCCATCCCTGGATGATTAATAACATTTTCAATTTGTTAATAATATTGTTACATTATTTTCGAATGCCGTGGTGAAATCTAACAGTTCTACAATAATTTGTGAAAAGATAACAAATTAATTCTCAAGTTACTTTCACATTGTGCTCAACACCTTTTTGAATAGGTATTGAAGATAATATTATCAATCTAAAAATAATAGTGTTTGCTGCAGTCTTGTTTTTTGTCACCCCCAAAAATCATTAATATTTGAATATAAGCTAATATTAACACCATGTATAACTTTTGCAAACAATTCATATTTTGCCAACAGAAATTGCATAACTTCCTTTACTTTCAATGAAATGAATTATTATAGAAAGAATTATACGCTTGAATGCATGACAAATTTGGATCGATTAAATTCTCTGTCGACCAATGTATATAACATACAAGGAAAGCATTGTCACTGTTTCAAAATGATGACATCTTCATAATATCATCTCACTTAAATTCTCAATAACGATTGTCTGTTAATGTCACCTTAATCACAAATGCCAATAACATCGGTTAATGGGTTTTAAAAATACCAAAATATTCCACTAGATCTTAAGGACATCATGTTCACTTTCCTATTCCTTTCTCTGAATTAACAAAAAAATCCAAAAGTTAAGAAAATTTACAAGCACCTTCCAGATGAATTAAAATCTATAACTTCCTTATAGTGCAGTCATCCGGTAGTTTTACCTGGAAAGTTATCCGAGAGTTTTGAAAATTGGTAATGTTTTAGATTTCGATGTGCTCTTTTCGAATTTCAACTTTGCCACCTCGTATCTTTGCCGCTCGTGCCGCCATATTGGAAAAATGGCGCCTAATAGCAATTTTTTGGTAATATCTCTTTTCCGACACATTTTATGATGAAAATATTCATATAAAAAATTAAACAGAAGAAAATTTCCTACAATTTATGTATCAACAATTTTTTTAATAAAATCAATGGTTTTGGCGTAGGAGCGCTGCAAACTATACTTCAATATGCGTTTTGACTAAAAAATTCATTTCCACACCACCTTGAGGTAGAGTAAGCGGCGCGTTTTTTTTATTGTGGTGTAGGTACCCTGTAGGCCTAATCCACGTGTATTACCCAATTTAGAAATTTAGCGCATTCTTCTTCGCATTATTGTTCCTGATGGGCCAGGAGCGAATTCGGTATCGAGTGAAAGGTCGTAGACTGAAATTTTATCCACATCATCTTCAATGAGATGATCAGACTCATCACAATCCTCTTCGTTTTCGATTCCATCGTATGTTTCCTCAAAAATAGTATCCATTTCTTCCTCTTCATCGCTATCATGTGATGGAGCTTGCGAATTATCACAAACACCACTAGAATTCGTGCATATAACGGAGCATTTCAAACCAGCTTTTCTGCATCCGCAGGCTTTCTGACATCCCTTTTTACATTTACAAGAAATACGTATCAACAAGGTTTTCGGAGCTGGAGGCTCGAGCGTCGTAACAGGAATTAGCCCATTTTTGTGTCTGTTCCATCCCCATTTGCTCTGCATTTTGTTCATTTCCATACCACTGCTGAACCTGGTAATAGGTTCGGAATGAATGTTGTCGTGCTGCTGCTTCTGTTGGTGGTAGTGACGCAATATTGAATTTATTTTTATATGCTGATTTTTTGAAGCATGCATATCTATAGTCGTTTAGAGACATGCTTTTTTTACTTTTCACATTACTGCAGCCATATAATTCAAGAAGGAACCGTTTTCCACCTTTAGCAATGAACTCCGGATCAACGTTTGGATTTTTGTATTCTTGAATATCTTCGTTTAAATTAGGATTTTTTCGGACTAAATTGATAAATTTTATTTTTCCTTGATTAGAGAGTGCACATGTTGTATCACAGCCACTGAAGGCATGCAAGAATAGAATATTATCTGCGGCTGTTTTATCTATGATACTTTCAGCTGAATATATTTGTTGCGAAACTTTTCCTTTTCTTGGTTTAAGAATATAAACATTTTATCGCATAGATAGAGCTGTCAAAAGAATAAGAAGATCTACATCTTCGCCGACAACTATTACAGTATCGAAAACACGTAGTATTGTAGATGAATAATACTTCGAGGCACTCCTACGCCAAAACTATTGATTTTACAAAAAAAATTGTAGATACATGAATTGTAGGAAATTTCCCCTCATTTAGTTTTGTACATAATTAATTTTGACATAAAATGAGTCGGAAAGGAGATATGATCAAAAAACTGCCATTAGGCGCTATTTTTCCAATATGGCGGCACGAGCGGCAAAGATACGAGGTGGCAAAGTTAAAATTCGAAAAGAGCACCAAATGACTGTAGTATTAGTCAATTTTCGGAAACAAAAATTTTTTTTTTCTTGATAGACCTTATTGTTCTGTAGAGAACTACTATTATGAGCATTGATTGTTCGATATGACCAAATTGAATAGCATAGGCATCAGCTTCGTTTGGAAAAATAAAAATTTGACACGTACTCTCGGTTCTATTGTTAATAATGTAAAGTTTCTATATATTTTGTAGGGCAATGTGGTTTGATGTGTTTTTATTTATATGTTTTACATTGTTTAGATTTTCGCTTTGTCGATAAATTGTATAATTTTAAAGACAATAAAGCATATTTTGATTTTATTTGATTATTTTTTTCGTTTAGTATAAGCCATTTGATAATTTCTACTATATAATATCAGTAACTCTTCTTCTAATGAACTATGTAGCTACGAAAAATTAATAATCCTCCATTGGCCTAATCAGTGCCAACGTTTGCATTTAATTGTTATTATATATTCAATTCGAATCTCATATGTCGCTAATAATTATTCATGAAATCTCTTTATCTTAACACAAAAACTTCATCTTGTTCTATTCTGTGGACTCTATAACTATTTTAAAACTACTTTTCAAGATGTCACCTCATGCAATTAACTTTAAATTAAAGAGAGGACACCCCTTGACTTGGGAGATGTATACGTTTTTGACTTTAGTGATTTCTAAACAATATGAATAATAGTAATAAATAATAGTTTTAAAGCTGCTAAACTGTAGTTCCCTCCAAATAAAAAAAACGTTAACCTATGTTATGAGTTTCGTTGTCCATATTGGAAAGTATAAATTTAAATAACATATCAATAATTTTAAAGGGAACTTGCTCTGTAAAGACATATTTATAAGAAATTCAACATGTAGAAATTTGTGCTTGACAATAAAAAGAAAATTGATATTCGAGATGAATACTTATTTTCTTATTTTCGTTTGTATTTTGATATAAAAATTTTAAATAAATATCCATATATTTCGTTAGAGAAATTGCAAAAACCAGACAGTAATTTGTAAAATGTCGAATAAAGAAGGGTGGCTATTTACTTAGGAACTTTTGTGGGTCGCTAAGAAAATATGAAATGCTTGCAAACAAAAACATGTTTTATTTTGATAGGTCGATCCATTGTTGACGAGAAGGTACCTACTTACAATGCCACTGTATGAAAAAATACATAACAAGTAATTGACGAACACAAGGTTTTATTGCGATGTTATATTCCTCAAATTTGAGACATGGTCGGAAACCTTAAGTATGTAGTGAACGTATACATATGAAAGAAAATTGATTAAACTCATCATCTCTAACTTTTATATTGAAAGGAGTTGAATAATCTGCAACAAAATCATGTATGTATATTCTTAACGTTGTACTCTCGAATCCTAATAAAAAGATTAAAAAGATGCTTTTTAACTTTATTTGAATTGAAGGAAAGGTTTTGTGCGTCAGTTGGTATTGCGCAGCCCATCATTCCCATTCAATTAATTGTATTACATAATAGTAAGATGACTCCTCTTCTTGCATTACCAAATATCATTGAAATACAAATCACAAAAACTATAGAATTTAACATATATATATATATATATATATATATATATATATATATATATATATATATATATATATATATATATATATATATATATATATATAT
>JARQZK010000047.1:555000-583691 GCA_030704885.1 Cynegetis impunctata
TAATATAAGAAGTATGCGACCACTCTGTCTGTCAATTGTAAATATAAATTTCTCATTTGAAATTTCAATTCATTTAATCACACACGTTCTTGAACTATTCATTTTTGATATGTCTTTTCGGAATTTTCATAGAGAGCTCCACAAAACACATATCTTATCATGGTTAAACAAAACTAAAGAGTGAGAATCTAATATGACCACTTTGTGAATTTTAAATAATCCTTCATTTTAAATTTTAAATAAATTATTCATTCACCTTCACCGACTTTTGATATAGGGTGACAAATGTTCTCGCTTAAGTTTCAATCTATCTGACCTATATATACCACTCCGTGCACTAGGTTATATAAAACCTATAATTTGATTATTTTTCTTAATGATATTTATGAGAAGATGCCCGAAGTTTTAAAATTTATGGGAGTTTTAATATCAACATTTTGTATTGAAACGACATTTGCAATTTCGCTGATACATAGAATATTTAAAAGTCGTTTTGGCAAATCAGCGAAGTTACATATTATCTCACTTTAAAACAAAAAACCACTAATCTATTTAAACCTTTATAGGCCCTGTACTAAATAATATAATTAGTAGGTATATCAAAATACGGCATTTCGCAATTTAGCAAATTAATTTTTCTGATCTGGGATATTGAAAGCATAATTGTGGCTTTAATATTTGGTTCATTAATTGGTTGGTGAGTTTCGATTATCAAATAGTAATAATATATTCAGGGCTATACCTATATAATATATATATATATATATATATATATATATATATATATATATATATATATATATATATATATATATATATGAATATAAATAAGAATTAAGTAATTATAGCTGTCGCCTTGATTTGAACGAAACTAAATAACAATTTTCATGGATGCAGGGTCATACCACGAAATCATATGGAAAACCCTTTGATTATTTACATCGAAACGAAAATATTCTTTCTACATTTTGTTTGTTTGAATCAGTATTTTCTCGAAAACTAGATTGGCAAAAGATGATCCATTGAATATGCTTCTCTAGAAGTTCTGTGCCACTGAATAAAAGTAGCTTGTGATGACATAACACAATGCCACAAATAATCGGAGGAATGTTGAAAGAGAACTTTTTTATTTACTGTATGAAACTATATGGCTTACAATTTGAAATTTTCTTTCTTTCGATTTATTTAATCAACATTTTCACCATATTTTTCACAATAGGGTCAACGCATGACAGGAAAAAGGTAGCACGTTTGTAGACATAATTGAAATATCTTCCAAATAATGTGGCACTCGCTCCCATCTTCCACTAAAAATTCTTGAAGCACTTGCCACGCCGTTAAGTGTAAATCCAAGAATATACGATCAAAAAGTCGAACTTTCTCGAGGTTGTCAAGAGGATCCCCTTTTTTACTATTTTAAATGCTTCAGCCAAAATATGTATATATATATATATATATATATATTATATATATATATATATACATATATATATATATATATATATATATATATATATATATATATATATATATATATATATATATATATATATATATATATATATATATATATATATATATATATATATATATATATATATATATATATATATATATATATATATATATATATATATATATATATATATATATATATATATATATAATCTCTTGATAATTATTAGCAATAACAGGCTGGTTGATTCTTAAAAAACTCGATTTTATTAAAAAGTTGACGTTTCACTACGACATTCGTAGTTTTTCAAAACTTTCGGAAAAATTGGAATTTCTTTGACATTTATTGATTTGAAAAAATTTGAATAGACAAAGACTACTTGTCTCGCAAAAATTTTTTTCCGAATGTGGTTGTTCTTTGTTTTTTATTACGTGCTATTCAGTCTAATATCAACATTCAAAATTGATATCATTAGATGGCAAGGAAAACCACAGAAACCTTTACCTACGTAATGTTCGAAAATAAAAATAATAGGGTACTATTTATCTAACAACAAAGAAATTAGTCGCAGGGAAATATTAAAAAAGTAGAGCAGAATTATCGGTATAGAACGTTTATATGGAAGCAGCCGTTGACACGTGTTTTTAAAAGATTTGAAATTCTAAATAAAAATTTCATTAAAAACGGCTACTTCCATATAAACGGGCTATACCGATAATTTTGCTCTACTTATTTAATATTGAAAAGACGAAAAAGAACAACCACATTCGGAAAAAAATTTTAGCAAGACAAAGTAGTCTTTGTCTATTCAAATTTTTTCAAATCAATAAATGTCAACGAAATTCAATTTTTTCAAAAGTTTTGAAAAACTACGAATGTCGTAGTGAAACGTCAACTTTTTAATAAAATCGAGTTTTTTAAGATTCAACCAGCCTGTTATTGCTGATAATTATCAAGAGATTATATATATATATATATATATATATATATATATATATATATATACATATATATATATATTATATATATATATATATATATAAAATTATATGTATGTATATTTCTATCCAAAAAATAATATTTAGTATAATTATATTAGTTATAGGAACTGTTTCCGCATGGTGATTCTTCGGTTTTCAATCCAGTAGAAATCCTAACCTGGAACATAGGTTGAAATTCACGCGGAAATCTTTTCCGTAGTGACAATTGCATGTTGATTTAGTTAATCAGTGCCCAGTATATTTTATATTCATCTCATCAAACTTATTAAATTTATCACTGTACCTAAATTGTATACTTTTTTACATTTTATCATATAAAAATACGGCCACAGCCGAAAAAGCTTTTTCGGAATATAGTTGTCTGGTTTTTGGAATTTAGAATTTTTTCAGCTCTAATAAACGTCAAATGAATTACAGTTATCAAAAGTTTTGAGATATCTTGAATTTTCTTGAAGAAACTCAATAAGTTCAATGAAGTATAGATATATATATATATATATATATATATATATATATATATATATATATATATAAATACATATATATATATATATATATATATATATATATATATATATATATATATATATATATATATATATATAGTGTTCCAGAATAAAGTCAGAAAATCAAGAAAAAAAGTTCCTATGAATATAGTTCCACAAATACTTCCTCACCGAAATAAAGGTTGTTGAAGTTTGAAACAAATTTTTTTAAACATCTTCGAAACCACGAAAGCTACCAAAATGAACTTTAGAACATAGTTATAGCCTCCCAAGCTCCATACACTAGTGTTGCAATTTTTTCCAAAACTGTTCAGGAGCGGAGAATACAGTGGTGCCGGGAGTTTCATTAATATTTTTGAGGGAGGGCATTATTAATAAATAGAAAAGAGATAAGCAATAAATTTGAAGTCTATTGAATACATTTTGTCTTCTGCTTCAATTTGATATTCTCAAGCGTTTTCTCTTTCACGAAATAGAACAAAGCGAAAACCTTTCAAAATACTAAATCTAATTTTGGTATAAGTTCTGCATTGCGATTGCAAGTAGTCATAGAAACCCCATTTTTAATTATTAAATACTCGAGTAAATACTTATTGCTCATCCTATTTTTATTTACCAATAATGACCACCCTCAAAAATATGGTTGAATGAAACCCACGGTACCCCATTATTCTCCGTTCCTTAACAGTTTTGGAAAAACTTCCAAAAGTAGTTCATAGAGTTTGAGGATCTATAACATTGTTCTAATGTTCAAGCTTCCTAAGTTTAGAAAATATTTAAAAAAATTACAATTTTTTTTCAATCTCAACACCCTGTATTTCGGTGAGCATTTGCGGACCTACATTTATGGGATATTTTTTTCTTAAAATGTCTTGAAGAATAACCATCCCAAATTTTGTGACGTTATTCTGGAATACCCTGTATATTTTAAATATCCTTGACTGTGTTGTAATGATACTTACTTGTCTCCTTGTAGCAATAACAGGCCTTTCAAGTTAAGTCGCTACTTTCTGAAAAAACTTCAGAAGGATTAAAATTAACGTGGAGTTTATAAATTTTGAAGAAATTGAAAAGACGAAAAACAGACAACTATGTTTCATAATTTTTTTTTGTTGGCTGTGGCTGGGTTCAGTTACTAATTGTCTGCTATTCTTTCCAACATCAGTAGTCAGACATCAACAAAATCTCGAGAATCGTATCCCCGGGGGTCTAAAATGGCATTCAAAAACTACTCCAGCACATCACCGTTTATTTTTCCATTTCCTTCTCCATACATTTCCATTTCCATACAGTGTCTATTATTACTGAAAGTATAATTGCCACAATGCTAAAAATTAATACGAAAACTCTTAATTTCCTTTCATTAGTGAACAGTAGTTTCCAAATTATTCCTTTATCACTCACTGATTTCCAAGTTTTATCCTATAATTGAACCTTCCCAAACCATCAATTACTCACAAAATGAAAAAATTAAGTCATGTCATAGTTCTAATAAACTTCAATCCTTACGATCTCCGACGGAGATATCAACTACTTATTTTGTAAAGAGCCAGACACGTTCACATTTTATGCTCAGACGTCTGTCTTGTAAAATAGATTTTTATTACTTCCCTTTTTATTGTTCTTTAAGGTGGCCTCTTGTCAAATATTATACTAAAATATTGAATGCACGTCAGCACTTCTTACTGTTTTTCAAATAATATTACAACTGTTCATTTCCTTTCAATAGGAATTCGATTTCCTCCGATATACTGCAATGGTATGTATTTTGGACTAAAGTAATATTGTCCTGAAATAAGAAACTTCTGACTCAATACCTTAAACAAAAATAAATGCTTTTTGAAGTTGCCGACCAAATTATTTAGAGTACCGTCATTTTATTTACAGATGAATTGTTGAATTAATTGATAATAATTACGTTATTCACGCGATCATACATTTTAAGTGCATTTAATTAACCAATGACTGATTAAATTATCTCGGTGCTAATGGACTTTCTATATATTTATATCTTCAAATTTTTTCCGTATATTGATAATATATAAAGGAACTTCAGAAATTTTATCTATTACTGGGGTGAACGACATAGGTAGTGAATATGAATCAACTTCATGTTGAAATTACTAGGAATTGTTACGATACCCAATAAACTATATTTTTGTCTATTATAAAAAAACTTCAAACCAAATTTGAGTAAGTTTGAGTCTATATGCACCATCTCCAAAATTATTTGGTCGTAATAATAATATATATATATATATATATATATATATATATATATATATATATATATATATATATATATATATATATATATATATATATATATATATATATATATATATATATATATATATATATATATTATATATATATATATATATATATATATATATATATATGGATTGGGCCGATACATGGTGTAAATTAAAAACACATGACGCATAAAATTATAACGCATGACGCACGTTTCGGTGGAACTTCACCTTCTTCAGATGCTAATGGCAAACTAACTATGTTTCTCTGTTATATCGTATCTAGGGTAAATAGAGGGAAGGTTACAAATAATTATTAGAATAAGAAAAACCAATTCTGAACTGCTAATCAGGTAGTTCAGTCATTTTGAAAAGATTGAGAAGGGGGCTTGAAGTATGATCGATTTGGCTATTCAATAGGAGGCCGGAATGCTTGTATTTATTCATCTGTAATGATTCTAAGAAAATAAGTTTAATTCAGCATTCAATATTTCAAAATCGAAATTGAATGTTTGATTTTCTTGGATGGTTTGCATAATGTGAATCCGACTTTTGATTAACAAAGCTACGTATGTGTTCTGAAATTATAGTTTGAAAAGTTCTACCAATGTAAAACTTATCACAATCACCACAATTAATTTTATAAACTTCTGTTTTATTATCTTTGTGAACTTTGGATTTATTATTTTTTATATGATTTCCTGGGATGTATACCACCCAAGGTTCCTTTAACCCTAATAGAAAAGTTCCTTGATAGCAATCTTGTCAATATTTTCATAAAATCAGATATATTATCGCTTTTGGAATTTTGTCTTGAACAGAATTATTTTAGTTTCAATGATAAGATTTACAGAAGGCTTTTATTATTTATTTTTATTATTATAAGATTTTACTGAAGGCTTAATTATGGGAAACCCTCTGATCCCTTTGTTGGCTGAAGTATTCATGGATAATTTGGAACAGTTAATTTATAATCATCCTGTTAGTCGACAATTCGTTTATTGGTTTAGATATGTGGATGATATTATGTGTTGTTTCACTGCTTTCAAACATTAATTAACACTTTACACCCTAATATAAAATTCACTTGAAGTCAGTTTTCTGTAGCAGGACTTTACCATCTTGTAAAAGACATTTTTTCCTAATGAAAATCTTATTTAAACATATATTCTTAGGAGCTTCGTTTCAGATATACAGAGTGCCAAAGTTTTATATTTTTCTGTTGTTTTTCTAAGTTTCCTCCTATAATTTTCAAAATAATTGAATGAAATTTCGCACACCCATTTCACTTCAATAGCTCAATATTTGGGGCTATTGAGCATTTTTGAATACCTACAGGGTGATACACTTTTGGGGGTCATACCCAATTCAACCCTCTCGAACTTTTATGCGTGCCGCCTATGCTTCCAATGAATTATCAATTTTAATTTTATCTTCAATTTGGATACTTTCTGCTCTCTTGTATGTTTTTCGAAAACTGCATGGATGTCGAGATAAATGCCAAAAATCAGAAGAAGGTGCGGATTTTTTTCGAATCATTCAATGAAGCGGCGGGCAAAGAACGAGAAAAATTGTGCAATTTGCATTACAAATACCTACCAACTAACTATCCTAGACACCATATCCAAAATTCAGAACTACCGGACCGTTTGTAAGATAATCCTCCTCTATTCACTGGACTAAATTGGGTACGACCCCAAAAGTGTATCACCCTTTAGGTATTCAAAAATGCTTGATAGCCCCAAATATTGAGTTATTGAAGTGTAATATGTTAACCAAATTTCAATTCATCGGTAATTTTTTTAGTGATTAACCAATAAATGTCAAATAAAGTGTTTTCAAGAAATAAAGTCTCATCACAGTCACAATATATTTTGGCATTTATCTCGACATCCATGCAGTTTTCGAAAAACATACAAGAGAGCAAAAAGTATCCAAAATAAAGAGAGAATTAGAATTGATGTTTCATTGGGAGCAGAGGCGGCACGCATAAAAGTTCGAGAGGGTTGAATTGGGTACGACCCCCGGAAGTGTATCACCCTGTAGGTATTCAAGAATGCTTAATAGCCCCAAATATTAAGTTATTGATGTGAAATAGGTGTGCCATATTTCATTCAATTATTTTGAAAATTATAGGAGGAAACTTAGAAAAAAACTGACCCACTGACTATATATATATATATATATATATATATATATATATATATATATATATATATATATATATATATATATATATATATATATATATATATATATATATATATATGTACAATTTGTTACCCCTTTTTATCTTGTATATTACTTCAAAAATTATTAGCAGTTACAGGTGTTTATTAAGATTGAAATAAAAAGATAAATATTAGACGTTTCGGAGGTCATTATAAAAAGGATACTGTTGTTTTTAAATACTTTACCTGTATTCAAGAGATAATTTGTAGATCACCGTACGATAAATAATAATAGAGTCTGATGGTCGCCATTTTGAAAACTTGATATAAAATATTGCTTTTTTCATACCCATAATTCTTTTCCTTCATAATTTGAACTATTATATAACATTTAAGATAGGTATTGAAACATAAACGCATATATTATGATCTTGATGTTTATTTCAATAAATTCTGATTTCTCAGAACGCCATAGGCGACTTGATAAAAGATAAATTTCTTAAAATCAGTCTGCAAGATGAAAATGTGCATTTTATTTGAAAACGTGGAGATATATCGATTGGAATGTATTTAGGATATTCGATAGACAATTAAATTTTATATCTGTGGGTGACATAAAATACGGGGTTTTCCATTTAAGTTAAACTAGTAAGTGCCGTTTAAGGATTGCAATTATTTTACATTTATTTTTATGCACCAAGTCTAAGTTAGTTGATATTTTACAAGTACGACATGCAGTTCGATCTACTTAGTAGGCCTTATCATTAATTTGGTTGAAAACAAGAAATCACGAGTTGAGAATTTAAGCGTTAAAACTGATTCTACATTTTCACAAAATACGAGATATAACCTAGTTTCACCTAAACCATAAGGTTAAGGTGAATTAAACCTTAATGAAACTGGCATTTGTTTTCATCGTAAAATCCAAAAAATGAAATAATATACAGGGTATTCAATTTAAAAAATATCAACTTTGATACTTTTCGTGTTTTTGGCACACCCTGTATAACATGAAAATATTTTGAAAATGTAGTCCTGCTAAGTCCCTATCCATCCTAGAGAAAAAACCTTCATTAAATCAAATACTTTAGCCATAATTCTTCATGTCCATGTCGAATAACGAGAATAACCCTTATTTGTATCTATCTATCTTTCTATCTATTCATCTGTCTGCCGATGTATCTCTATCTATCTATCTATCTATCTATATAACTATCTATCTATCTAACTATCTATCCATCATTATCTATCAATCTATCTGACCCGGCAAACGTTGTTTAAAATATTAAAATGGATATTAAAAATATGGGTTGTTGATAGAAGGTTGAAAATTTAGAAATGTATGTATTTTTTAATGCAACATCCTAAAAAAATAAAAAATAAGAATTTTGTCCAAAAAAATTATAAAAATGTTGGGTGGACCCTTATCACTTAGGGGTATGAAAAATATATTACGACCTATTCTCAGACCGGCTATTGTTATTTTCGATTGCCATCTTGCAACCCTAATGTGGATCTGTGGATAAAATAAAAATGAATGAAAATCGCGATGGAAAAATAAGTGTTGATCGTAGAAGGGTAAAAAATTGAGAGTTATATAAAGTCATGACAAAATAAAAATGAAAATCTTGCCAAAAAAATTGAAGTTTATAATTAACAAATGAAAATAAGGGTTGATCGTAGAGGGTTGAAAATTTACGGTTGTATGTATTTTTGAATGCCGTATCATAAGAAAAATAGAACAGAAAATTTTGTCTGAGAAATAAAAATAAAAATTGAAGGGGGAACGCCCTCAACATTCAGGGGGACGAAAAATAGATTTTATGCGATTCTCAGACCTAAGCAATATGCACACAAAATTTCATGAGAATCGGTCGATCCATTTCAGAAGAATTTGACAAATAATAATTAGGGGTTGATCGTAGAGTGGTGAAAATTTAGAGTTGTATGTATTTTTGAATGTTGTATCATTAAAAAAATAGAACAGAAAATTTTGTCTGCTAAATAAAATAAAAAATTGAGGGGTAGGACCACCCTCAACATTTAGGGGATGAAAAATAGATGTTAGCCGATTCTCAGACCTACCCGATATGCACACAAAATTTCATGAGAATCGGTCAAGCAATTTCGGAGGAGTTTAACTTCTAACACCGTGACACGAGAATTATATATATTAGATATATAAATATATATACATATATATATTTGAAAAACTTGGTTCTCGGAATGAACCGCGTAAAAGATTTGAAAAATCTCGACGTTTCGGCTCCTTTTGCGAAGCCATCTTCAGGAGAATTAGAAGGAAAATAATTCAGATACGTGGCCTCAATCTGCCTACTCCACGAATCGAATTAGGAGGAATCGGAAACAATACGATTGCGTCACAACCTGCCTACTCCACCAACCGCACTGCTTTCTGTCAACTCTGAAGTCTCAACCTGCCTACTCTTCAGAGTCAACTGACGGGCCGATCGTCGTGAGGCCGTATTTATAGGCGAGGGGGGCGGGTACTCCATTGACGTAGTTATTGACGTAGTTATTGACGTAGTATTGACGTCAATGGGGTATTCACGCTCATCAGTGCGGGATGCACTCTGATTGGGTGTGACATGGCCATCACTGAGAAGTGGTTTCCATGCTGATGGGAGTCTGTGACTGTCATCTCTGGTGTTCAAACAATTTGGACGTTTTTCTATTTCCACAGCTTCAAGAAAAATTCGGGATTTGAAAGACGGGAGCAATAGTTCATGTATTGGGGAAATCGATAATGTGGCCTGTTTGGGTGTGATGTTGGGAAAGAGCGTTGGTGATATCTGAGTGTCTTACTGAAAGTGAATGTTCCTTGGCACGGACCTGAATTCGTCGGTTCGTTTGTCCTATATAAGAACGAGGACAATTGGAACAGGGACCAAGCTAGTTAGTTGAGTACGTTAAGTACGCTGGCTAGTATTTGGGAGGTCTCGGGTTCAAACCCTGGGGCCGACTGGTCTGCCATGAGTTTTTTTCAGAGGTTTCCTCATGGTAATGTAAGTCACTGCATGCAAACTTATAAGGCGAATGCTGGGCCAGTATTAATCCTCTGAACCCTACCCACACTTCCTATGTTCCAAAAATATCCCGTCTCACCTATCCTTAATGCACTTGTACATACAAGTATATCCTCTGATCTGGCTGAAGGAGTTAATCCCAAACTCAAGCTGCCCGCCTCCCTGACACATACTTCAGGGAGGAATGAAACACGTGTGTTTTTTTTTTTTTGGAACAGGGAATCTCATAAACACCGTGATTTTCGTTAGGAATTTTATCCTTGACGGATCTGACCAGATGGGAGAGTTTTTGTTGGGTGGTGAATATTGTTTTGATGTTTGTGTTTTTGAGAGATCTCGCGATCTTATCTGTTACTCCTTTGATGTAAGGAAGGAATAATTTAGGTGTAGATTCTTGGTCAGTGCGATTGGAAGTTGGTAGAGGTGGGGTGATGTTTGTGTGTTTGCGTATGTTCTTGTTGATTTGATATGTGTTGTAACCGTTCTGTAATAATATATGTTTTAGAGTATTGAGTTCTGATTCACGGTGTTCGTCGTCAGATAGTCGAATGGAGCGGTAGATTAGGGTATTAACTACAGAGTTAAGTTGAGAGGTTTCAAATCTTTTACGCGGTTCATTCCAAAAACCAAGTTTTTCAAATACTTCCGACCGCGGAAATCTTTCTGAACCTATATATATATATATATATATATATATATATATATATATATATATATATATATATATATATATATATATATATATATGAAAAACTTGGTTCTCGGGATGAACCGCGTAAAATATTTTTCAAATCTTTTACGCGGTTCATCCCGAGAACCAAGTTTTTCAAATACTTTCGACCGCGGAAATCTTTCTGAACATATATATATATATATATATATATATATATATATATAATATATATATATATATATATATATATATATATATATATATATATATATATATATTATATATATATATATATATATATATATATATATATATATATATATATATATATATATATATATATATATATATATATATATATATATAATATAGATATATTATATATTTACATATACATATACATATAATACGACTTACCGTACCCATATCAAATCTTTTCTCAAACTAGGTATACTAGATCAGCTAATTCAATAGTAAATGGCCATTGTACACATTATGAAATAATAAATACATAAGAAGTAAACCACTTAGTTACATGTAATTTATCGCGTATTCACAGAAATATTACGTATGCAACGGATTACTTCCATAAATGGAATTAATAGTGTATGAATATTCATCCATTTTTCTTGAAAACGTTTAGTAAAATGATTGTAAGTAATGAGTATCCATTCATTGAGATCAAACGATTTATTTATTATACTCATTATCGAAACTGGTTTATGAGAGACAGATTAAATTCTAGTGATCGGGTTTCATACGTAAGTTCGTATAAGGCCTGCTACACAGGGACACAGGGGTCTTAATACATCGACGTGCAATCAATAACGTGCAACCTGATTGCGTACACACGTACGTACAAAACCATAGATTTGTCCAGTCTGCTAAAATGTTTGGCCAGATGTCTGAGCAGGAGGAATATTCAGCTCTGGTGGCAGTGGCGTGTACAAAGAAAAAGGAAAATGAAAATTGACGCTGAATGTGGTCTAAAGGTTGGTTTCTAAAACGATAAAATTTTTCTTACATTCGTCTGTTAGAAAAATGGAGGTTAGAACTAGAGGACTCTCGTAATTACGTAAGGATGGACGAAGAAACCTATTCGTAAATATTTGACATGGTTATTCCATTAATAAAACGTCAAGACGCAATGGTGAGATTGGCAATAAGTGCAAAAATTACTGCAAGAAATTACTCACGACTTCTCTTCGAGATAAAAACTTTTTCATTTTATCTCCGAAACCTACCACAAAGACTATTGATTTTAGCGACAACTGTACTTTTTGTAGCATTTGCTTGAATGATTTAAAGCTTCTCTATCAATATTTTGTATGCTTAATTTTTTTTTATTTCGGTCTAAATAGTGCTTTGATTTTGTCTGCCTCAAGCAGGGTAGGTCCCTGTACAACTCCACAATTTCCAGTAGAAATTCCCGGGACATTCTCCAGCCAGACATAATGATGAAACTATCTGCAAACATTTTCAGTAAATATTATACAAATTCATGGAATACTTAACTTATTATTTTAAATAATATGCGTAATTTGCATCCACACGTATAAACACTTGAATGCATTCGTTGGAATGCGAATCCAAAAATTCAAGCGTTTCCTGAAAACATCAACGCGGCATTCATCCGGGTTGTGCATTCAAAAACGTGTGTTTTCTGCGTCCACATTAACGTTATTGGTTGCAAGTTCTTAGATGCACGTTGATGTATTAAGACATCGACGCCCGTGTGTAGGGGCCTTATAAAAGCGTTCAGTTAGCATTTTTCATTCGAATGGATAACACTGAAAACGGCTGGTTCAACTATAGTTCAGAAAAAAGGCTGTATCTCCATTCATGTACCTGAAAAATTACAAACGTCTAGGTATGTTGCAACATGTCAAATGTCCTTGTCTGTTAATATGTTTTTACATAATTATGCTTGTAATGTTTACTCAGATTTCGAAGAACATTTGTTTTTAGGGTACTTTTTCTTCTGCTACATAAACTGAGCATAAAAAATTCTTCAACAATTAAAAAAATTATCAAACAACTTTCGAAGGGAGCTGGTCATATGTATTCCGCGACTAGAATTCTACATTCACAATCCAACAGTGAATTATAGAAAACATCAAGTCACCCCGACTCAAAATCTGTATACAGCTGTTTCGATCTTATTACATCTCATCGGTGCAGCTGATTTTACTCGAAGTGAATTAACAAATTTCTAATTGTTCCCCAATACAAATCGTGACGGTGCTACTATCTGGAGAACAACCCAGAGAGTCCTCCACCAAGGATATTGGAAACCAACAATTCACAACTTAGATCGAAAATGCAGAATTCCGTCGGGAGAATACATAACTTCCTGACATGAAATGTGTACTCTGCAACTGTTGGAATATCAAAAATTAATAATGAGTTGAAGGAAAGAATCCGAATACTGACTGTTCTATATTATGTTAAAATAGTAGAATGTTTATCTTAGGGGGCGTTCAAGTATTACGTAACGCAATTTGGGGGGAAGGGAGGTCTTGTAAAACGTTACGATGCGTTACAGGGGCGGGAGGGGGGATCGAACAACGCGCTACGTAACATTGATTTTTATTGAAATAAAAAACTAGAGAATTTGAATCTCCGAAGTTGTTAACTCTTTTCGTTTATTTTTTACGGGGAATCCCTCGATTGTATTGTAAGTCAGTTTTATTTTGTTGTCCCAAGTTGGCAACTCTATCCGTTTATGTTTTATGGGGAATACCTCGACTGTATTATTCGTCATTTATATTTTGTTTCCGTTGCCAGTTTTCATTAAGTGTTTTAAACACGTAATACACAGGAGCGAAACTACGAAACTATCTACCTACATACATACGAACATATATATATATATATATATATATATATATATATATATATATATATATATATATATATATATATATATATATTATATACATATGTAGAGAAAGAGAGACTTTTGAAATTGGGTTTTTGATGCCAAGCATCCTGAAATGTCATGAAACAAAAAACTATCTTGGGCCTAGGTCCTACTTTGCTAATCGCACCCATTTCAATAAGCAGGTTTTCAAAGTGAAAACCTGCTAATAAGCGAAAATTGAATAATGCATGAGAAAAATAATGGTGGATGAAGTTAGCTAAAAATGTATGCAACGACAGGGCTAAGTCAGGAAAACGGCATAATTAAATGTAAGATTAGTAGTAAAAGTTTATTAGTACAAATTTGAGCCCTTTTCAACATATCACATTATGTATGATTGTTTATTAAATAAAAATCTCTTGTTTTGTTTATTATTAACGAAAACACGATTAAAACAATAAAGACGGTATTTTAGCAACTTTCCGGTACTTTGCGCAACATATTTGTGACTTTTAGGTAAAAATGGTCACTTGGGTGTTACCCAAGTGAAGGAGGGAGGGTCAAAAATCTTCAAAAATTGCGTTACGTAATACTTGAACGGCCCCCTAGACGATTTATTGGAATTCTTGTTATGCCCTCCAGACATTGTATATATCAGTCAAAGTGCCTAATGCGCACGTATAATAATCGATATATGAAAAATACGTAGTTGCTTTAAACGAAGTGAAAACACATCTTCTGAGTGTAAATACGTTGCTCTCAGAGTAGATTTCCAGAACGAAATAATAGAGAAATATTATTTTCATTCAGAAGAGTAATAGTGTGTTTAATTTCACGATCCCATAACCCAAACTCAGCTCCCTTGAAAAGTTGTTTGGAAATTTTCCTTGTTCACTTTATGTAGTATATTAACCATGGTCAACTTGTTTATAATTTCATGATTTGATTTTTTACTTTTTCTTAAACTGTGAAATTCACAAATTAAAAATTTGTGACAAAAAAGACTAGCAACTAGCTTGTGAGCAGTTCCTTTCGTTATATATGTGATCATCATATTTTGTCGACGACCGATAACTGGCAAAGTAACAAGTGAATCATACGGCAGGGACAAAAAAGGGATAAGCTAAGCAGGTGGCACGACTTTATGAAGTAGTCGAGACGGGAATCTAACGGGAAGAACGTTAAAATTGATACGGTCAATTCGTGTTCTCTTGATGTATAAACTGCTTTGTGTTTTGAAAATATAGTATTTGGATCTAAATAACGACTGAGTTTGATATTTTTCTATTCTAAGTTCATATCAGAAGCGGGATAATCAAATTAATAGTCAATAAAAGTTTATTTTGAACGATTTTGAATAGGTGTTTCAACAAGACGTTGTGTTAAGTGCTTTGTCAGGCGATGGGGCGTAGTAAAAGAGGTCGTAGATGGTCATCAAGTAGTAGTTCGTCAAGTAGTGATTCCAGTGGTAAAATAAGTATTGTTAAGAAGAAGAGTAAGAAGATCGAGCAGAAAAAGTGTCTCGCTCAAGGTCACCTAGAACTCCTCCTCTGTCTACAAAATCAACGGATCAATTGAAACCAGGTTTGACAAACTTAATAAATAATTTGAGACGTGAGCAACTTCCAAAATTTGCTATGTCCGTAAAAGATAGTGATTTTCCAACATTTAATCCATCTAACGATGATATTAGTGAACAGTTAGCTAGAATTGATGAACATGCTATTATTTATCAATGGAATGATATCGATATTTGTCATTTAGCGGTAAATAAAATGGTTGGATCTGCAGCAATTTGGTACAAAAGTCTTCCAACTTTTCCGAAAAATTGGTTTGAGTGGCAAAAGTTATTATTAAACGCATTTCCATCATCTAAAGATTTGCATATTTTAATTGTTAATATGCTTGTTTTTTCTCCTAGACCTAAACAAAGCCTTTTTGAATACTGTCTTGATAAATTAGCTTTGATAAGGAAAATGAATCTAAACCTTAGTGGATCAGATGAAGTCAATTTAATTGTTGGTGGGCTCAATGATCAAAGTTCAAAATTTTCTGTTCGTGCCGCAAATATAAATGATCCTGCGAAATTGGCTGCCTATTCAGAAGCTTTCGACACTTCCCCTTTTCCAAGTACGAGTAACGAAACAATTGCAGGTCCTTCAGGCATATCTAGAGAAAATAAACGTAGTAATGAGAGTTTTGGGAGACATAAAGTTAATATAACCTGTTTTCGATGTAATCTAGGCGGTCATAAACAGTTTCAATGTCCTTTAACTATTAAACGCGATGAAAAAAATCACTTGTAATTATTGTAGAACAAAAGGGCATTCTATCAAAAAATGTTTCAAAAAAAATAAAAACAAAATTAATTACCTACCCCAGCTTAATAAAAATACTGGTCCACCAGAGCCAAAGAAAACCGTTTTTTTAGTGTCAAATCAAAATAAAGACAATAAGTTTCACAAATACATCAAAATTAACAATATTTCACAGAAGAGTTTTATTGACTTTGGAAGCGCATGCTCTCTTATCACATACAATATGGCTATGAAGTTAAAGCTACAAACTGAACAACTAGATAAGGTTATTATGTTAACTGTGTTCGGAGGTTTTGAAGTCAAAGTTAAGGACAAAGTATGTTGTTCTATTATACTAGATAATGTCGAGATAGGGTGACATTTTTAGTAGTTTCCGTATGTATTTCAAAACACCAGCTGGCAAGAGGCCTGGTTATTTGCATCCTATTGAAAAAATCCCACGTCCATTTCATACGATACACGCAGATCATTTCGGTCCTTTTTATAAAAGCAAAAAGGAAAATGTTCACGTTCTGGTTATTGTTGATGCCTTTAGTGAGTTTTGTTCCAGAAAACCCGTGAAAAGTACGAAAAAAGTATGTTCTTGATGAGTTGAAAGCTGTTATAAAAATTTTTGGTGCTCCAAAGAGAATTATAACAGATCGTGGCCAATTGTTTGTAGCAAAGAAATTTATGGATGTCTGTCAAGACAGAAACATTAAACACCACCTCAATGCTGTTGGGAGGCCTAGAGGTAATGGACAGGTTGAACGTTACAACAAGACTGTACTCAACTCATTAGCCACTATGGGTGCCAATAAGGATGATGATGAATGGGATGAAAATGTCGAAAATATACAGTTGGGAATCAACAATACCCTAAACCGAACGTTAAACGCTACTGCAACTGAAGTTTTGTTGGGCTATCGTACAGGACCATATAACTTTGACGCTGTTGATGACTGGATTATTGACGTGTCTCAACTACGTAAAGCAGTAACTGATCGAGTCAAAGATATACAGTCCAAACAGAAGATTACATTCGACAGTCATCGTGCGAAGGCAATTGATTTTTCAATTGGCGACTTGGTGTTATTTAAGATATCATCCATTGTGAGCTCAGGTGCAAGTCGTAAGTTGGTACCCAAATGGAAGGGACCAGTGTCTAAATTATTGGAGAATGACCGGTATGAGGTAACTGATATTCCAGGGTCTAAAAGGTCGAGAATACCTTACACTGGTGTGTACGCTGCCGAACACATGAAGATGTGGACTTCGTATTCGGATGTGACTATATAGTCCATTAGGTATGCCACTATCTCTGTGCACTTCCTTTTTGTTTTGTTTTTATTATTTATTTAAAATGAATTTAGTTTCAGAGCCGTATACTTCAATCAGGAGGGCCGAAGGTAATCATCATATTTTGTAGACGACCGATAACTGGCAAAGTAACAAGTGAATCATACGGCAGGGACAAAAAGGGATAAGCTAAGCAGGTGGCACGACTTTATGAAGTAGTCGAGACGGGAATCTGACGGGAAGAACGTTAAAATTGATACGGTCAATTCGTGTTCTCTTGATGTATATACTGCTTTGTGTTTTGAAAATATAGTATTTGGATCTAAATAACGACTGAGTTTGATATTTTTCTATTCTAAGTTCATATATATTATATATTAAATAATAAGTCGAAATAAATTAAAAATGTTGACATGATTTTCAATGTACTTGAATTTTTATTATACTTTTTGTATGATTAAAGATGTTAAAAAATTTACTGTTCTTAATTACTCTTTCCAATATCCCTGATTATCTTTATCGTCTCAAAATATTATTACCTTATCAAAATTTAAGAAAACATTTTGAGTTAGTCTGAAATTAATTGTAGTCAGCTCATTTTAATGAATTCCAGTAGGTATACTTCCTTCGATTTTTAGACATTATACATTTATACACCAGAAGATGATAGTTAAATTTTTGTGATATAAAACTTGAAGTTTCATAAACATTAAATTTTTTCAAAGCCACTGCTCATCGGTACAAATACATAATTTGTCTATAAGATATTATATGACATAAAATTTGATTGATAACATTTTTTATAATAAGAGCAGATTCTTTGTGCTAATGCATATACTATTCATTAATACTAAAATATGTATAAGTTCTGCTTATTCTTTATTTTAACATATACTTTCAACCTGTACTAAAAAAACGAAATTTATACCAAAAATAAAATTTATTCAATTCTTGATAATACAATTATCATATTCTATACACATTCGTTCTATAGCTTCACAACATGATAAAAAAACTGAATTTTGTATATGTGAGTAAAAGTTTGATACGAAATTGTATTGTATTGCAAGTTCTGCCATTGATTTTATAGGTATTATTGTACGTTACCAGGGAATTTGGCAAGTTTTACTTGTATTATAACAAAAAGAAAAATATGCGAATAAATAATTAATTTAAAAAAAATTAAAATAACAATTTCATGCAAAAAGAATAAAAAATGCGTAAGCAGCAGAGCTCCTTCACTGAGGTCGTATTTTTCGCACGAAATGCATCTCTTCGAAATGCGATTCTAACGGATAGAATTATATTTTGTGCATCGTGGTTGAAGAAAATTTTGAAACCAACGAAACGTACCTCAACATCAACATAATCTACTTACCAAATTTCAACCCTCTAATGTGAAAATAAAATTTGCTAAGTGCATCTCGTACTGATGGCAGATCGAGATGCAATTTGATCGGAATAGTCACCACGAAAAGCAGCGCGGTTGAGAAAAAGAGTTAAAAACAAAAAAGGGTTTTGAGTCAACATAAACTCAATGCACATACCAAACTTTAACCCTCTAACTCAATCTGCATAAGCTGCGGAGTTCTACAATTACAACGAAAGAAAAATTCTACGTAAAAATGGCGACAGTTGGAAAAATTTAACTAAATTTTGATTGAACTTTTCGAACGCACTGAATCCAATTGACCTTACTGTAAATGGTAAGTGTTTAACACGTTGACTGCCATGTCGGAAAAAAAAAATTTTGCTCTGAGGCCACATGTTTTTTTTTTGTTTTTATGCTTAATATTGTATGTTATACCTAACTAACGAGAATTGAAATTTAATTTCAACCCCTGAATATGATTTACCCCGTGCATTATATTTGATTCACGCGGCGCTCAAACAATTAGGGCCGCGTGAGTCATATATAACTCACTATGCTATTTCGTCTAAAATCACGTCTCGACTTGTTCTAATCTATTAGTAGGTACACGTTCGACGAGTTGAATCAGTTGTTTCAACGCAGTGCTCCGGTTAGGTTGTGTTTGCAATAATTATATCAATTTGAAAATGTCTTCCTACGAATCTCAACAAAAAAAGTTGCAGGAACTTATAGATAAATATTTAGATATGAGCGATGAAGATCTAGCGGATTACATCGAAAATTTTTCGGAGGACGAGTATATATGTAGCGAGAATGAATGAATTATTGAAAATTAAAATATTAGAACAAATACGTTCTATTTCAACTGATAGTTTGAAAGATTATAACAAATTTTGAGAAATATGGTTTTTTAGGAGTTCTGTTTTTTACGTTTTTGTTATTTCTAATTGATTAAAGATTATTTTATGCAAGGATAATTATTTCAATCATAATAATACATATTTGATATTATTGCAAATTAAAATATTAGAACAAATACGTTCTATTTCAACTGATAGTTTGAAATATTATAACATCTCAAGAAATAACCTGAGCGCCAGGCCAAATACACCAAATTGTTCCTGGCGCCTTGCTTATTCGATTTCGTATGCATTAGCTTTAAACTGTGAACTCTCCACGATACACGCGGCTTCATAATCAAAACCTGCATGGAGTTATATACAACTCACACGGCGCCTCGGTCTCGGAGCTGTGTGAGTTGTAATTAACTCACATGGCAACGTGTTAAAAAGACTAATGCCATTATACAATAGTGAAGATTCAAACTTGGCCAATCTATGCTTAGGCATACATAAGGTTCCCTCATTTATGGATCATCACTATGATATTGATAATTTTTTAAAAATATATCAAACATTTTTATATACAAATGAAAGAAACCTTCAAAATACGTTTGCCTACAAATAATGGTTTACAAGTGTGTATCTGCTTCAAGTTGTATATTAACATTGAACAGTTTTATGTGTCAAAAAGCCTCTCTTTACATCAATAGAGTTACGCACAGCAAAATATTATACACGTTATGACTATAAAATACACCATAATAAGTATCCGTGATAACATGTATGGGAAACGAGTACAAAAAAAAATTATAAAATTTTGTCTGATTTTGAAATGGAAGTTCCATTGCCCATTTTTATGAATTATTATAATTCATAGGTTCAGGTGTTAGAGGTAATAATATACTCTGGTAATTGTACGTTGCCATTGATACGTGTGATTTTTTCCAGAGCTTGCCTACACCTAAAATAAGACTTTTTAAATAGCGATTCATGCAATTATTCATTATTTTTCGTTCATCAGATTTTGAATGATTTCTTTACGCGTAATGTTCAGGTACTTTCATCGCAATAAAACATATTTCAGCTCTAGGGTAATATATGTTGTACAGTAAAAGAATTATGAAGACGTTCTGTTGATTTGGTAATGCCTGTTTAGATTTTATTTTGGTTGAAATATGTCGAGAAGTATATTATAGAAAAAACTGAAATATCACATTCTATTTTTTTTTACAGAATTGAAAGATATTATGAAATTTGTCTTGAATCCATAAGAAACAACAAACCTGAATAATTTGTTTTCATTGCGACTTTCTATAGATGTTTTCATATTATATTTGTATACGTAAATGGAAACAATTCATACACAAATTCAACTTTCATTTGATCCACCGCAAGTTATAAACCATGGATATAAAATACGCAACACTTCCAAATTACTTTGCAGGCGAGAATTTCGCGTGTTTTATAATAGATAGCGCATTTACTTCCAACCCTAACGAAGTAAGAGAACTGCCCCCATGTCCACATACTAAAGTCATCCGGAATTGTGGGGTATGACTCATGCAGCCACCACCAAAATTTATTACCTCTTGTAAGGAAACTGATAGCATAAAACCGAAAAGTGTCGGTAATATATTCACTACAAGGGGCTATAACGAATGTAGTTAAGAAAAGTTGATTAAATACAGGATATATAGGAATTTCAATGGTAGAATTATTGAACACGTGTCAACACCATAATCTAATTCAGTTTTATCTACTTTTCCCGCATAAGAGAAAATACTTGACAAAAGGTTTGTAAAGAATGTGTTAGAAATCAATTCTTGCATTTATCATTTTCAATTAATTAAGAATACAACATATTCGGGACTATTTCCATGTGAACCTATTTTTTTCATATGAGAAATCACTAGTGAAAAAAATTAAATACACTTCTTTCAAAACGAAGATTCTTTTAAATATGTATTTCACAACCGTTAAAACCAGATTTCAGGTGCCATTCCTTAGTATAATATGTAAATGAATTTTGATAATGGATAACTTTATCATACAAACATTAAAATAATTTTAGTTAGGGAATTCCAATTGTAATAATTGAATATATGTATATTCAAATAGGTATATATATATATATATATATATATATATATATATATATATATATATATATATATATATATATATGTATATATATATATATATACAGGGTGTCCCGTAAATAACACGCCAGAGTGACACTGGAGATAGATTGGCTTCAGGTCAATCAGATAACATCAACTTGACCTCAGTAAAAGTTTTCTGGTTTTCGAGATATTGTCACTCTTATGTTTTTTTCAAAAATCAATACTTTTTGGTCATTCTCTCGCCTCATAAACATAAATAAGTTCTAACTCCTGTTTTTTTTCTTCTTCAATATATGGTTGAGACAATCGACCTATCATTTCATTAAAAACTAGCTCGCTAACCTAAAAAAAAATCAAGTTGTTTCAATTTAATTTAAATCCGAAAACGTTGAGTAAAGTTTGACTGTTTACTGTGAAAAAATATTGTACCAGACAGAATCAGCAAATCATCTTAAAAACTAGCCTTTTTAATGCTCTTTCGAAAACGGTATAACATTTGTGGTTTTTTTCTTTCAAAAGTCTTAAAATTCCAATTTTTGTCATTGAAGTCGTGCTACTTAGGAAATACACTGCGCCGCAAATTTAACGCATAGCTTAAATATTTCCTAAGTTTTGACTGAATATTTTCTCAGGCGGTGATCCGATATGAATAAATTTTTCACCAAATTGTAGCTCCGTTCTTTGTGAAAAAGCAATAGTTATAAGATGATCAAAAAAAATGAATAAACTTATTGTACAGGGTGTTTGAATAGCGACATATTTTCTTCGTCCAAGTTCATCCTTCTGCGGGCAATATCGGGTAGTTCAGGCAGAAAAAAAATAGACGGTATTATAATCGCATGACTTCTGAGTAATTTGTTTTTTCAATCGTCTGTTTATCTCGAGCCACTCGAAAGATATTCATATTTTTATAATTCTCACACTTTTCAAACGAAATTTTTTAAAACTTTTTTGTTAATTTGCGAAGAAGGCTGTGTATCCAAAATTTCTTTACAAGCAGAAACTTTGTTTATTTGGTTTTGTATATCTCTCCATACTACAAGTCTGAGCTACCCGATATTGCCCGCAGAAGGATGCAAACTTGGACGAAGAAAACATGTCGCTATTCAAACACCCTGTACAATAAGTTTATTCATTTTTTTTGATCATCTTATAACTATTACATTTTCTCAAAGAACGGAGCTACTATCTGGTGAAAAATTCATTCAAATCGGATCACCGCCTGAGAAAATATTCAGTCAAAACTTAGGAAATATTTAATGTATGCGTTAAATTTGCGGCGCAGTGTATTTCGCAAGTAGCACGACTTCAATGACAAAAATTGGAATTTCTAGACTTTTGAAAGAAAAAAACCAAAAATGTTATACCGCTTTCGAAAGAGCATTAAATAGGCTAGTTTTTAAGATCATTTGCTGATTCTGTCTGGTACAATATTTTTTCAGAGTAAATAGTCAAACTTTACTTAAGGTTTTCGGATTTAAATTAAATTGAAACAGCTTAATTTTTTTTTGAGGTTAGCGAGCTAGTTTTTAGTGCAATGATAGATCGATTGTCTCAACCATATATTGATGATAGCACAAGAAAAAAAAACCATGAGTTAGAGCTTATTTATATTCAAAACAGGCGAGAAAATGACCAAAAAGTATAGATTTTTGAAAAAAACATAAGAGTGGCAATATCTCGAAAACCAGAAAACTTTTACTAAGGTCATGTTGATGGTATCTGAATGACCTGAAGCCAATCTACCTCCAGTGTCACTCTGGCGTGTTATTTACGGGACACCCTATATATATATATATATATATATATATATATACATATATATATATGTATGTATGTATGTATGTATGTATATATATATATATATATATATATATATATATATATATATATATATATATGTATGTATGTATGTATGTATGTATATATATATATATATATATATATATATATATATATATATATATATATATATATATATATATATATATATATATATATATATATATATATATATATATATATGTATGTATATATATATATATATATATATATTTATATATATATATATATATATTTATATATATATATATATATATATATATATATATATATATATATATATATATATATATATATATATATATATATATATATATATATATATATATATATATATATATATATATATATATATATATATATATATTTATATATATATATATATATATATATATAATTATATATATATATATATATATGTATATTGTATACAAGGAATATTGAAGCTATATGATCATATGTTGAATTTTGGGGATAATACCTAGGTTTTGAGTGTTTGTTCTAACTATAATAAAAGAACCTTATTGATGAAAATATTGATAACATTAGCAAAAAGATAAACATAGGAAATTTGTGAATCATTTATATTTATTTTAACTCCTTATATCGTGTATTTTCAGCTAATTTGCACAAACAAAAACGGGTTTGTGAACTTTAAAATAATTGAACTTATTAGTTTTTATATGAAAAACCACGTTAGGGATGGTTTACAAGGCGTATGTGTAATTTTTGTTAGTAGTTAATAGCGTAGTAGTTATTAATGGATTTGAATTGGTTGTCGAATCCTAGAGAGTCCGAAAGAGATGGAGAAAATTAAAGGAACGAATAATATTGATTTTGTATATTTTATCATATGTTGATATTTATTTTGTTTCATATATTTATTATCTCTTCGAAATATAGAAGTTGATATACAATAATAATAATAATCGAACAGAAGTACTCCATCTACAGAAAGAAAACAAAAATGAAATAGTCCCTTTCCGCAGTTCTTGGCAACGACAATGATGACTTGAGATATACACCACAAGATTCCTGAAGGATATAAAAGTGTATGGTATGTTATAAACATAAATTCAGTATATTTCTGTTAAGTCTCTAAATTGTTCCGTTGTACAAATGGTCTTTGTAATCGAAGCACATGTCTTTCTAAATAAAAAAAAAATAATCGAACAGCCTTCTATTAATATTTATTCAGAAATTATTTGTCAATTCATTTTACTTGTTTCATCCTGGCAATTCCATTATTATGGTTTTAATTTTTTTCAAATTTCGATTTTTTCACGAAATTTTTGAGAACTTGGTGGAAATTATATTTTTAGTTCGATTTATTATATTATACTATATTGTTAGGAAAATTTCATTCATTTGTTAAATTTCTATTGGTCAATGCAAAATAACGAATTTTGAACTTGTGTTCCGCAGAGTATGGTACTAATAATATTTGAAAGCTTCTTATTATATTATGTGAATTAGTAGAAATATCTTATTACATACTACTCATTTTGAACGATTAAATAGATTTCCACGCAGTGACTCTCAATCAAGAAACGTTTTCACTAGGAGAGAGAGAGGCAATAACGCTAGGTTGACATAACAAACTACTATAAACAATTCGAACTAGTAGCATTATCCATGAGAATTTGGGGTGATGCTTTGCGGATAATATCGTTATCGTTGCGAATATGCTTACTATTGTGGGATAGTCAAGGTTTGAAATAAACATAATTGGATAAAGTGAATGTTAACCGAGTTTTATAATTGCCACTCTCAGCCTAATGGCAATAATCGAGCGTTTGCATGTTAATCTCTAATTTTTCACGTTCTCATTCGCTCAGGAAAAATTTTTTGGAATATTCGAATTACTAGTATTTCACGTTATTTTTCCATAGATTAACATTTTCATTCCTGGAAGGTGACATTATATGGTTATTCAATTCTCTAAATGTGTGCTTGACCTATAAACTTCATTTCTAAATGAATTCTGACTAATTTCATGTGTAATTGATCTACTGAACAACAAATGTATATATATATATATATATACATATATATATATATATATATATATATATATATATATATATATATATATATATATATATATATATATATATATATATATATATATATATATTATATATATATATACATATACATATACATATACATATACATATACATATACATATACATATACAAATATATATACAAATACAAATAAATATAAAAATACATATACATATAAATATACATATACATATACATATACATATACATATACATATACATATACATATACATATACATATACATATACATATACATATACATATACATATACATATACATATACATATACATATACATATACATATACATATACATATACATATACATATACATATACATATACATATACATATACATATACATATACATATACATATACATATACATATACATATACATATACATATACATATACATATACATATACTTATACTTATACTTATACTTATACTTATACTTATACATATACATATACTTATACTCATACATATATATATATATATATATATATATATATATATATATATATATATATATATATATATATACAAATCCCATATTAATCGAAGAGCAGACTCTAGTATAGCAAACCGCTACATAAATAAAAACCACAAATTCTAGGATATGTTTAGGATTTCAGCCATCATGAAAGCAACAGATAATTTAATCTAAAAACTATAGAAATTTTTTAAGCATTATCTTGTAATACGAGCCAATTGAGTTTTCTAACTACCATACCTGACTAAACGTCATCGTCATTTAGAATACTTAATAATAAATGAATTGCAATTTTTTCTATTTATATTTATTTGTTTATTTTATATATTATTGTCAGTTCATTATATTGAATCTGAAGATAACATTATAATATTCAACTAGTCCCTGAATGTAATAATAATAACAATAAATTTTTATAAGATAATAAAATATAGTAGTAGGTTGCTTGTGTTAGAAAATCGATTTTATTAATCAGTCAACGTTTCATCGCTAAATTTGTAACATTATAAAACTTTTGAAGGAGTCAAATTAGCAGTAGGTACTGGAACTTTAATTGCTAATAAAAGATATCCAAGTCAAAAAAAAATTCAAGTATATATACCTATATATATATATATATATATATATATATATATATATATATATATATATATATATATATGAGTTGATTTAATTATCCATTGACAGTCAACATAAGCATATCAACGGCATGTAGCAGACTTTTTCTATCTTTTTATATCTATTTACTTGTTCTAAATTGTTAGCTAAGTACACAAATGTAGTCAATATATTTATTTCAGATCATTGCTCAGTTCTGTTAAAAAAATATATCATATAACTAATAACCTCAAACAACTCATAATCCATCACCCGATTGGAAAAATCACTCATCAGTGATAGAGCCACAGTTTATCGAGAATAACTTCCCTAACTTTGGGTATTTTTTCCTTTGATATTCTTGTTATTGTTATTATTCATTATACTCTCATTGTACCTTTCGTTGTAAATGGGGATTATCCTGTATATATGTTCTCTTACTATTAAGTAATAGTAAGAATTTTAAATAAATAAACGAATAAATCTGTATTATCTCACAACTGGTAGAACTTCACAGCTGGTTTATGCGAAAAGTGCCAGTCATTCTCCACAACCCCTTATCTGAGTGTGCCTTGGTATTACATTAAAGTAATTCATCATGGCCAAAATTCGATAGGGAGGGTAATTTCGTGTAAAAGGTTGCAAGTGACAGATTGGTAATGTAAATAAAGCTTATTACAAGCTGTTCGAACGAAAATCTCTGTCAACTATATTCGTAGAGTTATAATTTTGATTAGACGTCAATATAAAAATACATATATAAGTTTGAGGAAAACATATATTGGAACCTGCCAAATAGAAAAAATACTTTCACAGGAACTCATCTATATCCAGGCGAATATTTTTGAAGATCTGCAATATAATAAAAATCTTCAAATCCTTAGTTTACGATAAATTTGTTCAGCTCCAACTGCCCGAATATGCATTGAGAGAAAATCTATTTTACTTATAGCTTCAGAAGTTTTCAATATCTACTTTATTTTTTACTACAACTGAAAAGGAAGCAGTAAAAACTATTGATATTAGATATTTCAATTTTGAAAACATTATGTGAAATTTTGTCTCGAAATATATGTAGCCTTCTTTCGAGTGGAAGCATATAACCTTATTGAATATTAATGCAAAAACCCATAAACAACTCAAGAATTTATAATATAATATCGGCAATTTTGTCTATAATATGCAGTCAAAAAACCCAATACAACAAAAATTTCTCTTTCCAAAGTGACTTCAGAGTAACTGCTATCAACAGTGCACTCTCTACTCAATTCGGGTTATTAAAATATCAAACAGTTGTTGAAATAAAAAAGCAACTAATGCTAATATTGCAGTTATGAAAAGTAGCAATTTTGAGTCGATATTTGCACATTTCAAACCTCTCAATTTAGAGTTCTGACCGGAATATTATTTAATATTATTTCAGAAAACGAAATAGTTATAGTGAATCATATTGCTATTACAACAAATATATGTATGTATATATATATATATATATATATATATATATATATATATATATATTTATATATATATATATATATATATATATATATATATGTTATATCGGATGTTTACTCGGATGGTGGAAGGAAACAGAGAACGACTCCGGGGTTCAATCCGATTTCGGATTGAACCCCGAAACTACTGACAGTAGTTGCCGTTGAGTCACCAGACGTACAGCAGCACTTGAAAATGCCAAATGAGATTTTGGCGAAACGTCGTGAAACAAACGGTGCTTCTCAGCGCCAACAAAACTTCCGAAATCGGATTGAACCC
>JARQZK010000048.1:0-50000 GCA_030704885.1 Cynegetis impunctata
TGATCATCATAGAGAAGAAAAAGTGTCAAGTTTGAAAACAGTGAGTAAAAAAATTGACCAATTTTGACATTGATAAATATTTGCAAATATAAACATTAAAGGGGGAAATATTAAACATAAAAGGTACCATAAATTTAGTTAATAGTTATAATTGTTCTTTATTTGAATTGATGTTGAATTTAAAAGAAGAAGTGTTAATAAAATTGTTAAACTAGAAAATTTTTGAATTATTGAAGTTTTCAATTAATTAGAGTTCATTTAAAGAAAGAGAACCTTCCCTGAGAATATAGAGTCAATACAGAATAAAAATTAAATTAATAATAAATTAAATCATACAAATTAAAAATTTGAATTCATAATAATTAGCTCACAACGTAGGGCTAAAAAAATATATAAATAATATTAAAGTAAATACATAATATATATATATATATATATATATATATATATATATATATATATATATATATATATATATATATATATATATATATATATATATATATATATATATATATATATATACATATATAATTAGCACGACATATTATGTAGACTCATATATAGTATGCTGGTCTGCCCATGTTTTTGTGTTTCTATTATACATTGGGATTTTGGACAATAAGTATAGATCACTGCTTACTGCTAAGTCTTGTCGGCAGATTAATTGTTTCAACCTATAGTCGTCGGGAATGTACATATATAGGTATATGTGTATAGATATATATATAAATATATATATATATATATATATATATATATATATATATATATATATATATATATATATATATATGTTTATTCTGAATTGATGTGGCCGTTACTTGATTAAAATCCATAACAATATTATTAGAAAAACACATGTTTGATTTTAACGGTTATTATATTTGACTTTATGACGCGGCGTTTCACCACACGGTGGCTTCTTCGGATAGAATGAAATACTGAAATTTTGGTATCTTAGTTTCACATAAAATTTTGGTACCTAGAGATGAACGATTACAACAAGAAATTAAATTAGGGTGGAGGGTAGGTAATCTTTCCAGGAAACATGCTCAAACTACATCCGGTATTAAATATATTTAGGAGTAGAGAATAATTTAAGTCAATTTGTTCGTTCAGCAACACATCAGAATTCTTATACCTGTTAATTTCTAGAGCTTCCCAACAGTTTAATTTCAATCCTCTATTCTCTCTATGTAAAATATCGAAATCTTCATTGAATGAATAATTCTCATCTAGCAAATGATTGGCATAATTAGAATCTCTCTTATTGTTTCCAGAGCAGCGCTCATGTTCTTTTATTCTTTTTCCGAAATTTCTGTGTGTTCTACCTATATACATTTTGTTGCATGCAATCACCACATGATAATTTATAGAAACCTCGTAAAGATATCATTTCACAGACTAATTATTCTGACCATCAATTTTTCGATCGTTTTACTAATTTATGTAGCACTCATTTCACAAATAACGAACAAAATTTACTCGCGAAAGGATTAGAACATAATCTACAGCCTGCTCGTTCAATAACAATTTTGATCAACTTGGTATTGATACCGAAATAATAGTTAAAAATCTTCCAAATAAGATTTCTTTAAAACACAAATATGCAGGTATCATTAGAAAAGAATTTCAAGCTTACAATAATCCAAACAACGAATATAAACATCTCAAATCTATAAAACGTAAATTCCTTCAAGATGATTTGATTTTCACAAAAGTAGACAAGGGCTACACTATAATAGCATTATCGAGACAAAATCATTTAACAAAAACGAATGACTTTCTGAATTCCAGTATTTTCACAAGAAACCTTACTGACAAATTTCAGTTTAATTTGGAAAAACATTTAAACAAAGCAGAATTCTTTATGAATTATATAAAAAAATACAAAATCATATCAACTAATCTTTCACATCATATACTATATTCTCTCATAAAGCTTCATAATGGTTATCCTATCAGGCTAGTTGTTTCATATGTTAGGACTTCAACATATAATCTTTCAAAATTTTTAATCTATCCGAGGAAGCTACCGTGTGGTGTGCCATAGTGTCAAATATAATAACCGTTAAAATCAAACTTGTGTTTTTCTAATAATATTGCTATAGATTTTAACCAAGTAACGGCCACATCAATTCATAATATATATATATATATATATATATATATATATATATATACATATATTTATATATATATATATTATATATATATATAATATATATATATATATATATATATATATATATATATATTATACATATACATATATATATATATATATATATATATATATATATATATTTATTATATATGTGAATATATATATATATATTATACATATATATATATATATATATATATATATATATATATATATATATATATATATATATATATATATATATATATATATATATATATATCAGAGAAAGATTCCGGGGTTCAATCCGATTTCGGAAGTTTTGTTGGCGCTGAGAAGCACCGTTTGTTTCACGACGTTTCGCCAAAATCTCATTTGGCATTTTCAAGTGCTGCTGTACGTCTGGTGACTCGGCGGCAACTACTGTTCGCCAGATGAGGTCCGGAATGTTCTTCCTTACGCCTCTTCGTCTTATTTTAACTCGTTTTTTTGCTATGTTTTGTGGTGTTTGGTTAGAGCCTATTCCACTTCATTCACTATCAAGCCTTCTTCTGGCTGTTTTCTCGCAGAGAGATGGTTTTGAAGCTTTCGCCTCTTTGCAGATGTTTCGTCTTCGTCTGTTCTTTTTCTTTTCCATTGCATCAGCGTGTGTTTTTTATTCGTTTTCCGTGGTAAAATTTCTGTGACTCTTCTGACTTCCTCGTTTGGATGTTGTTTCATTTTGTGTATGGTTTTTGGAATTTGTTTCTCTATTCTCTCTTCAATGCTTTCAAAATTCATTTCGTCACATATTTGTCCATTTGAAACATACCAAGGGGCACCTATCGATGCTCTGATAATTCTGCTCAGAGTGCTCTGAAGTGCTTCCCTCTTGGTGTTCTCCTTTCTGTACCAGACTTCACCAGCGTAAGTTACTGCTGGCATTATTATTGTTTTAATTATTTTTGCCTTATTCGCAATGGACAGCTTGCTCCCCTTGTTCATTAGGGGGTATAGCCTTCCATATAACTGCATCGCTTTTTTCCTTAGTTCCTCTGTATGTCTTCGGTAGTTTAGTTCTTCGTCGAGTATTACTCCAAGGTATTTAGATTCAGTTTTCCACTCTACTTTCTATCCTTCTATTTCGATTTCTTTGGGTTTTCCTTTCTGTCTCCGTTTCTTGTAGTCGAAGTAAACTGCTACTGTTTAACCTCCATTTATTTTAATTTTCCATTTCCTATAATAATTTTCCAGTGTCTTCATGTCTTCTTGTAGTCCTTTGTTTATTGTTGTTTGGAATCTGCTCGATAAGTATATGGCCGTGTCATCAGCGAATTGGGCTATTTTGCACTTGCTCAGTTTAGGCATATCCGAGCTGAATATGTTGAACAGCAGTGGCCCTAGTACGGAGCCTTGTATACACCTGCTTTCACGGTTTTTTCTGTTGACTTGTTTTCTCCAACTTCAACAGTGAAGGTCCTTCCATCTAGATACGATTGTATTATTGAGGTCAGTTTTCTCGGGAATTTTTCTTTTTTCATTTTGTAGATTAGGCCTTGATGCCATAATCTGTCGAAAGCTTTCTCGATGTCCAAAAACAATGCACCTGTAGCTGTTGAGATGTTCTGTTTTTCTTTTATGTCCTCTGTTATCCTAGTTAGCTGGTATACTGTTGTGTGTTCTGTTCTAAATCCAAACTGGAAGTTTGGTATTATTTCGTGTTGATCTGCGAAATTTTTCAATCTCCGGTATATTGATTTCTCTATTATTTTGCTGATCGCTGGTAGTAAACTGATTGGCCTGTAGCTGCCTGCTTCTCCTTTTGGTTTTCCTGTTTTTCGTATCATTATTGTCTCAGCTTTTTTCCATATTCTGGGGTAGTACTCCAAGCGGAGTATAGCGTTCCCTATGTTTTTAATCTCTTCCATACATTCATCGGGAAGATATTTGAGGGCTTGGTTTCTCACACCATCTCCTCCTGGTGCTTTCCTGATTTTTAAGTTCTTAATGTATTCTTCTATTTCTTGTTGCGTGATTTCTTCTATATCTTCTTCGTCTGCAGTTTCTTCTTCTCTCCTTTTTCCGATTCTGTCAACATTTGTGTTGAATTGCTCGTTTTCGTTCCCCTTGTTTGATTGGAACTGTTTTTCCAGCGACTCAGCAAACAATTCCGCTTTTTCTCTGTCGGTCACCGCTATGTCCTGTCCGTTTTTGATCTGAGGTAAGTTTCGGCTTTTCATCCTTCCAGAAATAGCCTTTGCCATCTGCCATAGAGACCGATCTTCGGTTTCGAGAAGTTCTAATTTGTTGTTTATTTTTCTGATCGCGTTTTTGACGTCATTTGTTAGTTTGTTCAGAATTCTTTTGTCTTCTGGATGCAGTGGTCTCGTGTAAATTTTCTTTGCTCTTTTCTTCTTTTCCAGCAGTGCCTTAGTTTCGGGCGATATTTGTTTTTTATTTTCATCGATTTTTCTTGTTGCACTTTCTTCCGCAAGTTTTATTCTGCTCTCCAGATCTTTTATTGACTCTTCCAATTGTTCTTAATTTTCGATTTTGGTTTTTCTTGTTTTCATTATTTCTCTGAAGGTTCTCCAGTTTGTTACTTTTCTTTGTCGTTCTTTTCCCTCCGCCGAAGTTTCCAACTCGATTATCACAGGCGTGTGATCCGAAGATAAGTCCATTGTAGCTTCTATTTCGTAGTTCCATTTTACATTTTTCATTATTGCGATATCCAGTAGGTCGGTTGTTCCGGTACCCGTGCATAAGTGTGTATCTTCGTCGGGACTTGCGACGACGAGGTTATTTCCTGATATTATTTTTTGAAGTTTTCTTCCGTTGCTGTTGGTTTTTCTACTTTTTCAATCTGTATGTTTTGAGTTCAGGTCGCCAGATGATATTGTTGCTGCTTTTGTTTTGAATATCGGTATAACGTCTTCTTCTAGTATCTCCTTTTGCGGGGGATTGTATACTGCATAGAGAATTATTTCCCCCTTTTTCGTTTGTAGCTTGACGCCTGTAGATTCCATGTGAGTTTGTGTTAACTGCGGCATTTCCTCGTGTTTAACACTAGTCTTGACCAGGATTGCCGTTCCTCCACTTCTTCCTTCCGTTCTATCTGTCCTGTATACCTGGTAGTTCCTTATTGTAAAGTTTTTCGATGGCTTCAGGTGAGTTTCGTTGATCAGCATCACGTCAATTTTATGTTCTTCCAGGAAAATTGTAAGTTCGCCTTTTTTCGGTAGTACCGAGTTTGCATTCCAGTATCCTATCTTAAGGTTTTTATACATGAGTGTATTATTTATTGAGTTTCCGTTCTGCCTTGATTTTTTCGTTTGGTTTTTTGTTCTTATCGTCTCCTGAACAGTGATATGAGTTTCTCCTGTTCATTCAAAAATTCCAGTTTTTGCTCTTTCGTTGCATTTGTTCTGCTGAACGCAAGTGCCATTTTTCCCAATGACAGTGATAGTTCTTCTTCTTGGTTAAGTGCTCTTTCTTGTTCTTTTTCTTTTTTCACCGTTGTTTTCCGTTCGTTGTTTGAGCGTGATTTTCGCTCGATTTCTTCTCCTGAGATTTCTTTTTCCAGTAGTTCTCCGTCGGCTGCGGTGCCGGCCTTAGTTTTCCTTCTATGTTTGGTCTGTTTGCTGGGTTGTTCGGATTTTTTGGACATCTTATATGTGTCGAGAGATGTTCCCCTTCACAGTTGGCACATTTCGGTGCAGTTGTCTTCGGCTTCTTACATTCGTGCGTGCTATGGTCTTCGCCACACTTCATACATCTCGCCGTGGAATGGCAATTCTTTTGCGCGTGTCCGTAAAGTTGACATTTGTGACATTGTATCACTTCCGTTTTTATTCTGAGACTTTCTACCTGGACGTTGAGTCCGCAGCATGTTTCCAATTTGGAGTATATTGATTTGTACTCCTTTCCTAGTTCGATTAGGACTAGTGGGGCAGGAAATCCTCTTTTTCCTTTCATCCTCGTTATTTTAGTTATCAGGTATCCTTGTTCTTTCAGGTCGTTTTCAATTTCTTCTTCTGTAGTTTCTGTCATCACTCCTCTGAGAACCACTTTTAGTTTTTTGTCACTTCTCAGTTCGTACATGTAGAATTCTACTTTCATTTCCTTGAGCAGTTTGAACAATTTGCGGTAGTCATCCTCGGTCGACGGTTCAACTTGTACTCCTTGCGCTATCAGTCTTGCCCTTTTGTAGTTGATTTTTCTCACTTTCATTTGCGATGTTACGCTGTTCCATTTACTCTTTTCCCTGATAACTAACGGTGCGATGTTTTCTTTTTTGACTCTGTTGACTTGTGAATTTCTCGAAGCAGGTAATACTTCGTCGTCTTCCGTCTCTTTGTCGGTATGTTCGCCAATTGACATGTTGTCGTCCTCGACTTCTTCTATGTCTTCTTCAGTGTGGCCAGATTAAGAAAATATCATCAACATAGCGTTTCCAAAATTTGGGTTTCAGGAGAGAATTTTGTAGAGCCTCTTTTTCGAAATATATCATAAAAAGGTTAGCTATAACTGGTGAAAGCGAGGATCCCATGGGTGCGCCGTCTGTTCGCTTGTAAATTTTATCGTTAAACATGAAATGAGTGTTTTTCAGACAGTGTTCCGCGAGGCCGATGACGTAATCAGGATAACGTTCATTACTGGAAATTTTGTTTAGGGCTTCCTCAACGGGTATACTCGGGTAAAGTGATTTTATGTCAAAGCTTGCTAAGATGTCATTCTCTTCGAGGTGAATTTTTTTTATCATTCTAGTAAGATGTTCAGAGTTTTTCACGAAAGATTGGGCGAGTTCAACTGTAGGTTGCATAATACCGGCTAGGAATTTTTCAAGTTTTTGTGTTTTGTATTGGTGATCAGAATGCGCTGACTATCGGTCGGAGAGGGGCCTCAGGTTTATGAATTTTTGGCAGTCCGTATAGTTTCGGGCATCTGCTTTTACCTTTTCCCTAGGTATTATCGATTTTTCGATTTCTGGCTCTAGTTTAGCGGCTTTTATTTTTGTTTTAGTCGTTTTCTCTAGGTAGATTGTTGGGTCTCTATTTGTCAGTTTGTAAGAATCATCTTTGAGGATATCTAACATTTTATTTATGTAGTCTTTGGTGACCATCACGACTGTCGCGTTGCCTTTATCAGCTGGTAAGATGGTTATTTCCCTGTTTTTCTTTAAGGATAGGAGTGCTTGATGTTCAGACCGTGTAAAGTTTGGCTCTGGGGTTTTATTTGTTTTGAGTATGCGCGTTACGTCTTGTCTTATTTGTTCAGCGTTTTCTTCTGGGATATGGCCTAGGGCTGCTTCCACATTCGAGATGATGTCTTCTACAGGGACAATTTTAGGAGTTACGGCATAATTAAAACCTTTAGTTAGGACTGACTTTTCATGATCCGATAAATGACTTTGTGAAATGTTGTATACTATTTTGTTCGCATCCAAGGTTTTTATCGGGTGTTTTGTGGAAAGTTGTTGTAGGGTTTTGAATTTCTTTTGATGTTTGGCTGTTTTTAGCTGGGTATCAGATTCTGTGCGCCAGAAAGATACTTTTTCAATGTCTGACCATAAGAGAGGATGGATTTGGCTGCTTAGTTTAAGGTGTAATTTGTAAGCTTCTGATTCTGCATTTGCAAGAGTTCTTTGTTTTTCTCGAATCAGGAAACGACACCAGCCAATGCCAATAAAACCCAGACACAAGCAGAGGCGAACAGTAGTTGCCGTCGAGTCACCAGACGTACAGCAGCACTTTGAAATGCCAAATTAGATTTCGGCGAAACGTCGTGAAACAAACGGTGCTTCTCAGCGCCAATAAAATTTCCGAAATCGGATTGAACCCCGGAATCTTTCTCTGATTCATTCCACTATCCGAGAAAACATACGATATAACAGTCTACACCTCTACGGGGAGGAGACCTTTCGAGAGATCAAACACTTTGAAAAATTGAGATCAAGAATATCCACTCTCCTTTGCGATATGACGTTCCTGATAAGATGCCGCGATAACAACCTGCAACCAAAATGTACCAAGTTATCATATCACCTCAAAACAAGAAGAACCAACAACATCCTTCAATCTGCCGAAAAAGCCTTACTTCGAGAACAAATTCGAGAAAAACGAAGAACTCTTGCAAATGCAGAATCAGAAGCTTACAAATTACATCTTAAACTAAGCAGCCAAATCCATCCTCTCTTATGGTCAGACATTGAAAAAGTATCTTTCTGGCGCACAGAATCTGATACCCAGCTAAAAACAGCCAAACATCAAAAGAAATTCGAGACCCTACAACAACTTTCCACAAAACACCCGATAAAAACCTTGGATGCGAACAAAATAGTATACAACATTTCACAACGTCATTTATCGGATCATGAAAAGTCAGTCCTAACTAAAGGTTTCAATTATGCCGTAACTCCTAAAATTGTCCCTGTAGAAGACATCATCTCGAATGTGGAAGCAGCCCTAGGCCATATCCCAGAAGAAAACGCTGAACAAATAAGACAAGACCTAACGCGCATACTCAAAACAAATAAAACCCCACAGCCAAACTTTACACGGTCTGAACATCAAGCACTCCTTAAAGAAAAACAGGGAAAAACAGGGAAATAACCATCTTACCAGCTGATAAAGGCAACGCGACAGTCGTGATGGTCACCAAAGACTACATAAATAAAATGTTAGATATCCTCAAAGATGATTCTTACAAACTGACAAATAGAGACCCAACAATCTACCTAGAGAAAACGACTAAAACAAAAATAAAAGCCGCTAAACTATAGCCAGAAATCGAAAAATTGATAATACCTAGGGAAAAGTCAAGCAGATGCCCGAAACTATACGGACTGCCAAAAATTCATAAACCTGAGGCCCCTCTCCGACCGATAGTCAGCGCATTCCGATCACCAACACAAAAACTTGAAAAATTCCTTGCCGGTATTATGCAACCTACAGTTGAACTCGCCCAATCTTTCGTGAAAAACTCTGAACATCTTACTAGAATGATAAAAGATATTCACCTCGAAGAAAATGACATCTTAGCAAGCTTTGACATAAAATCACTTTACCCGAGTATACCTGTTGAGGAAGCCCTAAACAAAATTTCCAGTAATGAACGTTATCCAGATTACGTCATCGGCCTCGCGGAACACTGTCTGAAAAACACTTCTTTCATGTTTAACGATAAAATTTACAAGCAAACAGACGGCGCACCCATGGGATCCTCGCTTTCACCAGTTATATCTAACCTTTTTATGATATATTTCGAAAAAGAGGCTCTACAAAATTCTCTCCTGAAACCCAAATTTTGGAAACGCTATGTTGATGATATTTTCTTAATCTGGCCACACTCTCGGAAAGATCTAGAGAATTTTCTACAGTATCTCAACAGTATACATCAAAAAATTCAGTTTACTCTAGAAATTGAACAAAATAGAAAACTGCCTTTTCTGGACTTACTCGTGACAAGAAATCTGAACGGTACTTTGGGCTTCAGTGTATATCGCAAACCAACACACACTATCAGATACCTGAACGCACAATCCCACCACCATCCTTCACAAAAACAGTCAGTAGTAAACTCATTAATTTCTCGATCTTTTCGACTAACAGAACCAGAAACAAGAGGACAAGAAATCGAACAGATCATAACCGCCTTACGACAAAATGGATATACATACACCGACATCAAAAAGTTCATCAAAAAACAAGAAAATCCAATAAAAACATCAAAAAACAACGCCGAAGAATCCAGACAAAAAGCAGTACTTCCATACGTAAAAGGAATTACAGATGAAATTGGAAGAGTCTTGAGGAAAAATAACATAACACCAATATTTAAACCGCAGAAAACAATAGCCAATATACTTGGAAACCCGAAAGATAAAATCGGATTAGAAAACCACGGCGTCTACACATACCGTGTGCAGACTGCGGCCAAACATACATAGGACAAACGAACAGAAAATTATCGGCAAGAATACAAGAACATAAAAGTAGCGTCAGAAACAAACAAACAACATCATCAAGCAACAGGCCACAGAATCGATTTTGACCGATCAAGAGAAATAGCATCCATAGAAAACTACAGGATCCGTACCATAAGAGAAGCTCTAGAAATAGAAAAATCAGGACACCTAAACAGACGAGACGATGCTCTAAATATTCCACTGACTTGAAAAATAATTTTAAAAAACACGAAAACGCATAAAACAACACAAGACGTAAAAACAAACATCGAGGAAGAAAGTCAAGAAGTGAGGGGGCGGAGCCTATGCAGCGAACCGGCCACTCAGGAAACGAGACCAGCCAATGCCAATAAAACCCAGACACAAGCAGAGGCGAACAGTAGTTGCCGTCGAGTCACCAGACGTACAGCAGCACTTGAAAATGCCAAATGAGATTTTGGCGAAACGTCGTGAAACAAACGGTGCTTCTCAGCGCCAACAAAACTTCCGAAATCGGATTGAACCCCGGAATCTTTCTCTGATTCATTCCACCATCCGAGAAAACATACGATATAACATATATATATATATATATATATATATATATATATATATATATATATATATATATATTTATATATATATATATGAATATATGTATAATATATATATATATATATATATATATATATATATATATATATATATATATATATATATATATATATATACATATATTTATATATATATATATATATATTATATATATATTTATATATATATATATATATATATTTATATATATATTATGAATTGAAGTGGCCGTTACTTGGTTAAAATCTATAGCAATATTATTAGAAAAACACATGTTTGATTGTAACGGTTATTATATTTGACTCTATGGCGTTTCACCACACGGTGGCTTCCTCGGATAGATTGAAACTTTTGAAAGATTATATGTTGAAGCTCTAACATATGAAACGACTAGCCTGATAGGATAACCATTATGAAGCTTTATGAGAGAATAGAGTATATGATGTGAAGGATTAGTTGATATAATTTTGTATTTTTTTATATCATTCATAAAGAATTCTGCTTCGTTTAAATGTTTTTCCAAATTAAACTGAAATTTGTCAGTAAGGTTACTTGTAAAAATACTGTCATTACTGAAATTTAGAAAGTCATTCGTTTTTGTTAAATAATTTTGTCTCGATAATGCTATTATAGTGTAGCCCTTGTCTACTTTTGTGAAAATCAAATCATCTTGAAGAAATTTACGTTTTATATAGGTGAGATGTTTATATTCGTCGTTTGGATTATTGAAAGCTTGAAATTCTTTTCTAATGATACCTGCATATTTGTGTTTCAAAGAAATCTTATTTGGAAGATTTTTAACTATTATTTCGGTATCAATACCAAGTTGATCAAAATTGTCATTGAACGAGTAGGCTGTAGATTATGTTCTAATCCTTTCGCGAGTAATTTTTGTTCGTTACTTGTGCTACATAAATTAGTAAAACGACCGAAAAATTTATGGTCAGAATAATTAGTCTGTGAAATGATATATTTACGAGATTTCTATAAATTATCATGTGATGATTGCATGCAACAAAATGTATATAGGTAGAACACACAGAAATTTCGGAAAAAGAATAAAAGAACATGAGTGCTGCTTCTGAAACAATAAGAGAGATTCTAGTTATGCCAATCATATGCTAGATGAGAATCATTCATTCAATGAAGATTTCGATATTTCACATAGAGAGAATAGAGGATTGAAATCAAACTGTTGGGAAGCCCTAGAAATTAACAGGTATAAGAATTCTGATGTGTTGCTGAACGAACAAATTGACGTAAATCATTCTTTACTCCTAAATATATTTAATACCGGATGTAGTTTGAGCAAGTTTCCTGGAAGGATTACCTACGCTCCACACTAATTTAATTTCTTGTTGTAATCGTTTATCCCTAGGTACCAAAATTTTATGAGAAACTAAGATACCAAGATTTCAGTATATCATTCTTTTCGAAGAAGCCACCGTGTGTTGAAACGCCGCGTAATAAAGTCGAATATAATAACCGTTAAAATCAAACATGTGTTTCTCTAATAATATTGTTATCGGTTTTAACCAAGTAACGGCCACATCAATTCATAATAAACATATATATATATATATATATATATATATATATATATATATATATATATATATATATATATATATATATATATATATATATATATATATATACGTATACCTATATATGTTCATTCCCGACGACTATAGGTTGAAACAATTAATCTGCCGACAAGACTTAGCAGTAAGCAGTGATCTATACTTATTGTCCAAAATCCCAATTTATAATAGAGCATCGGAATAGGGGCAACATAACTCCCATTTACAAGAAAGGAAGAAACACAAAAACATGGGCAGACCAGCATACTATATATGAGTCTACATAATGTGTCGTGCTAATAATATATGTATATATATATATATATATATATATATATATATATATATATATATATATATATATATATATATATATATATATATATATATATATATATATATATATCCGACGATAAATTGGCTGTAAATAATAATAATGGCAACTCCATCAAGATGAATGAAAGAAAAAATAGTGGAAAGGAAAATGAATTTATTTTAGTAGAGAATAAGAAAAAGAAAACAAATCGAGCTACAAGAGGTATTATAGGAAGCGGTAAGGGAGAACTTATGACTATAAAAAGTGCTCCTAGGTATGGTTACTTACATGTATGTAAATTACATCCTACAATGGAAGAGAACGTCTTAACTCAACATCTATCAATAAATGGCTTTCAAGATGTAAAATGTGAAAAACTTGAGTCAAGAAGACCGGAAGAATACTCTTCTTTTAAAATCACTATGCCGGAAAAAGATTTTGCTGCTATGAAGAATCCTAATATTTGGCCCGAAGGAGTGAGAATTAATCATTTTTTATTTCGAATAATGAGAACGAAAAATTCAACATAAATAATAGATGTATCCTCATACACCAAAATGTGCAATCTATAGGAAACTGTCATGGCAGGTTAGAATTGTTTGTAAACAATCACAATGCAGATTTCGTCGCTATCACTGAGCATTGGAAGAGCTGCATCGAACTTCCTTCATATCACATTCAAAATTATAAACTGGTTACAAAATTTTGCAGAGAAGCTGGCGGCCACGGAGGATGCGCAATTTATTGTAAAACAGGTGTTGTTTGTAAGGAGAGATCCGATTTGGTCGCGATTAGTATACCGCAAATCATCGAGTGCTGTGCAGTTGAGGCAGATTGTCAGGGTCTTAAATACATAATTGTTTGTATTTATCGCCCAAACTCACCACCTGAAGCGAATTTTGATATATTCATTGATAGAATGAATAATATTCTCCAGCAACTTACAAACGAAAATTCATTGTTCATGGTTGCAGGCGACTTCAATGTTAATTTACTATCCACAGAAAATCAAACCAAAACTTTTGTGTTTCTCATCGAAACCTACAATGCTAGTTTCTCTATTTCAGAACCTACGCGAGTTACTTCGAACTCCTCGACATGTATAGACAATATTATTGCAAATCTTGATCAAATCGAGGCGTCAGTTATTCCGTCGCATATATCTGACCATACGGCACAAAAAATCTCTTTTCCTTCAAATACTGTCCCTTCACCGAAACCTAAAATACAAATTCGTTTAATAAACGAGCAAACCATGAGTTTGTTTCTGAGGAGATTAGGCGAAGAAGATTGGAATGACATCTTAACATCTTATGACCGAAAGGACATTGAATCTATGTGGAATGAATTCTTCTCGAGGTATAAGAGTTTATTTGATCAATGCTTTCCATTCATTTCAGTGACAAAGTCAAAATCTTTTAAGCAATCTTATGATCAATCTCCTAAATTGAAAACACTGAAAAATCAGCTAGACTTACTTTACACGATATCCAAACATGATCCAGATTCTGTGCTGCTTTACAGAAAAACAAAATCAGCTTATGACGCAGAAATTAAAAAATGTAAGCAAAATTATGTGAAGCAAATAATTATGACATCAAAAAACAAAAACAAAGCCGTCTGGAGACTCATTGGTGAAATGACAGGTAGAAATCTGAATCCCAGCACGCCCATAAACATTTCTGAAAACCCCAAGATGTTACCAGACCGTTTCAACAATCATTTTGTCAATGTAGCTCCTAAATCACCATCAAATATTCTATCATGCGATACAAAGATTAAAAGAAATCCCAAATCTTTCTTTCTTTTCAAAATCACTGAGGAGGAAGTAATCAAAACGGTAAAGCAATTGAAAACCAAAAGCTCTTTCGGATACGACGGTATTCCGATGACGGTCATTAAAGCCTCTATTTCCTATATCGCCAGGCCTTTAGCTTTCATTATTTATGAAGCTTTTAGGGAGGGAATATTTCCGGAATCCTTGAAAATTGCCGTTATAAAACCTTTATATAAAAAAGGGAATCCCGAAGATCTAGGAAACTACCGACCCATAAGTCTGCTCACTTCATTCTCGAAAATCTTTGAAAAACTCTTGGTGAATAGACTATTGAACTTTTTTCATAAATGTAATATATTTTCAAGATACCAGCATGGGTTTCTAAAGAATAAAAATACAATGACTGCAATTTACGAACTGACGCAAGCTATACTTGAAGCACTAGAGAGAGGAGAAGTACCAGTTGGCCTATTTATCGATCTTTCAAAGGCATTTGACTGTGTGATTCATAGTGAACTCCTTCGAAAGCTGTCAATGTGTGGAATTAGAGACAAACAACTGGATTTGCTGAGCAGTTATCTCCATGGACGCGTTCAGAGAGTAGTTATGAATGTTGATGGTGAAACCATAATATCAAAGGATAAAAAACTTGAGATTGGGGTTCCTCAAGGAAGTATTTTGGGACCTCTCCTCTTTGTAATATATATCAATGATTTGCCAAATATCTTTCAGAGACAACCAAAAATTTTTATGTACGCTGATGATACAAATATATTAGTGACAAAACAAAATGTTAAAGACTCAATAACAACAAGTGAGAATGCCATTTCAGATATATCAGACTGGCTCGGTAAAAATAATCTATCTAAGAATGCAGACAAAACGGAATGTGTGGTATTTACAACATCCCATACTAAAGTGAATACTCCACCCAGTATAAATGTTCTAGACACATCCACTGAAATAAGTCCATATACAAACTTTCTTGGTGTTGTCTTAGATTGTAATTTGAGATGGAATGGACAAATTGATAATGTAAAAAAAAAACTGAATTCAGTGATCTATTCATTAAGAGTTTTATCAAGAAAAGTAGACTTACATGTTCTTAAGACAGTTTACTTCTCAAATTTTCAATCTCTATTAAGCTATGGTATTGTTATCTGGGGCAATAGCTCTGAAATATGTAAAATATTTACGGCACAAAAAACAGCCGTGCGAGTAATTTTAGAAATGAAGTTTCGCGATTCTTGCCGCGGTGTGTTTAAGCGTCATAATTTTCTAACGGTACCAGGAATGTATATTTATTGTTGTCTTTTATTTATATCAAAACATAGTGAATATTTTAAAGTTTTCAAGAACCTCAATAACACCAGAAATATCCACTATTTTCACATTCCAAGTCATTCTCTCACACTATCAGAGAAAAATACCACTTATATGTGCATTAAATTATATAATGTGTTACCCCGTAAATATCAAACTCTTGAAGACTATAGACAGTTCAAAAGAGAAATTTTTCAATACCTCATCAACATCGAGCCATATAGTGTGCGGGAATTTCTTGAGTACAGGCCTAATGTTTCCGTGATTTGAATGTTGTTATTTGTTTAATTAATGTATGTCAAGACATGTTCTCCTTTCAAAAGTGTATTTTGATCTTGAGAATAAAGAAGTTATTATTATTCTTATTCTTATCGATATATATATATATATATATATATATATATATATATATATATATATATATATATATATATATATATATATATATATTCTATAGGTAAAGAGGCACATCAAATATTATTAGGTATGTTAAAAAGAAGGGTTCATTGACTCAGGGATGGGGTAGTAAAACTCTTTTATTTACGCCAAGCCTTCGCATTCATTTAATGCATCATCAGGGCTTCTGCAATCATTGAAAATCATGTTTAATTATACATACATAATAAAGCAGAAAACATTACTTACCAATATTGAGGTTATCCCAACATTGGAGAGTACTTATAAACAGTGTAAGAGATATCAAAATAACAATAAAATTCCAAAAATATATACTTTATCAAGATAGAAGTTCGTTGATTTAATCTTAACAATTTTTTTTCCCCAATTCAATCTCCTGCTAAATGTCATTGGATAGGCGTTTAATGCTGTCAATTGTCATTCTCTCAGATACGTCATAGTAGTATATTACACATTCCGTGGTGTTAACGGTCCCAGGTTTACATCTATAGGCGAATCAAAATAAGCGCTACGCCGCCTGGTGACAATCAGAATAACTAAAAATCTTGACATAGTTCTTACGTTCTCCTTTGTTTTGTGTTTGTTTTTGTGTGATTTTTTACAAATATTCATTATTTGCAATCATTTTGAAAGCTACGAGTCGTTCGAATCGTTATTGTTCAGTTCCTCAGTGTTCTTCCTGGGCAAAGAAATGTTCAAATGTGAATTTCCATGCTTTTCCTCCAGCTGGTGATAAATATCGTGTTTGTGTAGAAGGGAAAAATGAATACTCCTAGAGTCTCTACTTTGTGTGATCTGATAACTACAGATAGTGCTCTAAACAGTTTCACTGGTCTCAATAATATAAAACTATTAGATACAATAGTAAAAGCAGTACAATCTGTTTACAGTGATCAACGGTCACATAAATTAACAATCAAACAGCGTATTGTTTTAGTATTGACAAAATTGAAATGTGACCTCACATAATGTGACATTATCTCTTTTATTTGGCATTTCACAAGAATTATGCCAAAAATATATTTATGAAATGCTACCCATTATGAGTAGAGTTCTTAGTTGTGTCATAAGATTCCCAGAATATTCTGAAATACAGAAAAACATGCTAAAATGTTTTGAAAGTTTTCAAAATACTCGAATCATCTTAGACTGTACAGAAATTTTTATACAGAAACCAAAGTGCCTTTGCTGCAGGATCAGGTTTTACTCTCAGTATAAATCTAGTAACACAGTGAAATTCATGACAAGTGTTTCTCCTGGAGGTTTAATTACTTATATTAGTGAACCATATGGGGGAAGAGCATCTGATAAAACGATTCTCCAACAAAGTGACTTAATTTTAAAGTTAGAAAGCTCACAGGATGCTATTATGGTGGACAAAGGTTTCTTGATAGATGATATTTGTCAACAGTTTAAAATAAAGTTGATCAGGCCACCATTTTTGAAAGACAAAAAACAGTTGACTACAGAAGAAGCATTGTTGAATGCCAAAATAGCACTGCTAGAGTACATATTGAACGAGTCAATCAGAGAATTAAGATATTCATCTCATGATCTAACCTAAGATTTCTCTCAGTTTGGCCACAAAACAAATGATGATAATCACCTACCGCCGCAATAGCAATGAGAATACATACACAGTAACACACTTGTTCACTAAAGAAGCCTGTAAAGTCTTTATATTTATGGTAAAATTATATTTCAAAAACACAAATAAACACACAAAAAATACAACATAAATATTCCAATGTCAATATTTATAGTTCTACGACTGGCCACATTGGCGCTGCATTCTTATTTTCAGATGCCTATTCTTCCATTCCCATGTCACGATTGGTCTCATCTTTAATTTTCGTTAGTAAGTAAGAATACAAATTGCTCAACTGTTGTGTGTTTGTTTTCTTGTTAATAGAAGCTTCATGTGTGTGTATTTGTATAATCTCTTGTATGATCCTTCTGTGATAATTTGGTTCTCGTTTTAATATTTTCACATTATCAAAGTCCACGCGATTATCGTTATCGTATGCGTGTGTGGCTAGTCTGCAAAGATCTTTGCGATTCTTTATATCGTTTTTTTGTATTGCTATCCTACTTTTTAGCCACTGCGCCGTTTGTCCAATGTAAGTACCCTCGCAGCCCAAACAGCATATTTCATATACCACATTGCTGCATACATTATTTGGAACTGGGTCTTTTAACCGAGAGTAAAGTGATGCCACTGTCTTTTTATTGTAAACTGCACTTCTTATATTCTCTCCCTTGCATAAGTTCCTCAGTTTGTTGGTCAACTGGTTTATGTTGGGTAATCTTACGTAATGTACTTTTTCTCTGTCTCCATTTTATATTCTCTGTCAGTTCATTTGTTGTCATTGTGCTATCAGACGAGTAAAGTAGTTTTTTTTAACATAGCCGGAGGATAGGAGTTGTTTGCCAGTATCGAGTAGAGTTTTTTCAAACTTTCATTTCGAAATTCTTGGTGGCAAATTTTTTCAACTCTGTTTTTCATCCCTTTGATCATATTGACCTTCATATCTATTGTGTGGTGTGAGTAGAAATTGACGAACTTGTTAGCAGCTATGGACTTCCTGTACCAATTTACTTTTATTATTTGATCTTGTCGGTATAGTTTACAATCCAGAAATGGAACAGAATAATTTCGGTCTTCTGGCTCAATCGTGAATTGTAACTTTTCATTGTATGAGTTGAAACAATGCAATGTTTCATCTTTGTTATTCTCAGGTAGGGCCATTATTATGTCATCCACAAATTTTTTTACAAATGGAAGTTTAAACCTTAACCTCAATATCACTACATCAGACATGTTGTTCATCACAAACTGAACTAAAATAGGGCTTAGTTTGGATCCCATTGCACAGCCTTGTATTTGTAGGTAATAAACATTATCAAATGTGCATATATTATTTTCTAATACAAAATTCACAATTTCAAAAAAAAGATTTTCATTAATTAGTGTATGTTGTTCAATTATGTTCCATTTCTGTTTTAACGCATCAATTACTTGTGGTATTGTCAAATTTCCAAATAGGTTTATTACATCTAATGATGCCAGTTCATATTTTTGAGGTAATACTAGGTTATTAACAAATTGACTGAAATGGAAAGTGTCCCTTACATAATATTCATTATCTATGTTGTAAGAATTTGTTAAGATATTCGCCACAAGTTCTGACAATGCTTTCGTAGGACTGTTTGTGCCTGCAATGATAGGTCTTGATGGATAACCTTCTTTGTGAATCTTTGGATACCCATATATTCTTGGGCATATAGAGTTGTAAGTTTTCATTCGTTTGGATTTAGTATCAGTTGCATATTGTTTATCATGCAATTTACTTACCAACTTATTGCTCTTATTTTGTATGGTTAGTGTCTAAAGTTAGTGGCTAAAGAATGTAACACAGGTACAGTTACCAGACAACGTCAACACTTTACTCTCCCTAGGATCAAAGTTCAGCATCGCTCCCACAAGAAGAGATGTGAAGTTAGACACACTGATAACAGATGTGGAATACATGTTATTGGCTATTCCAGAAGAACGAAGAGACATAAAAAAGAGCCAAAGCAACAAATTTGATAACAAATTATACACAGTCTACACTTACTAGCAACCCACAGATCAATAAAATATACAAGGAGACAAAGAACTATCTAAAGAATCATGAAAATTTGGTGGTGGTGAACAGTGATGAGGAAGGGATCACAGTAGTAATGGAAAGACAAGATTATGATCAGAAGATGGTGGCGATACTCAATTCCTCAAATTTCAAACGCTTAGCAAGAGATCCTACACTAACCATACAAAATAAGAGCAATAAGTTGGTAAGTATATTGCATGATAAACAATATGCAACTGATACTGAATCCAAACGAATGAAACCTTACAACTCTATATGGCCAAGAATATATGGGAATCCAAAGATTCACAAAGAAGTTTATCCATTAAGACCTATTATTGCAAGCACAAACAGTCCTACGAAAGCATTGTCAGAACTTGTGGCGAATATCTTAAAAAATTCTTACAACATAGATAATGAATATTATGTAAGGGATACTTTTCATTTCAGTCAATTTGTTAATAACCTAGTATTACCTCAAAAATATGAACTGGCATCATTAGATGTAATAAACCTATTTGGAAATTTGACAATACCACAAGTAATTGATGCTTTAAAACAGAAATGGAACATAATTGAATAACATACACTAATTGATGAAAACCTTTCTTTTGAAATTGTGAATTTTGTATTAGAAAATATTTATATATATTTAATAATGTTTATTACCTACAAATACAAGGCTGTGTAATGGGATCCAAACTAAGCCCTATTTTAGCTCAGTTTGTGATGGACAACATGTTACATGTAGTGATACCGAGGTTAAGGTTTAAACTACCATTTTTAAAAATAATTGTGGATGACATAATAATGGCCTTACCTGAGAATAACAAAGATGAAACATTGCATTGTTTCAACTCATACAATGAAAAGTTACAATTCACATATATATGTATAATATATATATATATATATATATATATATATATATATATATATATATATATATACATATATATGTGTGTGTAAATATATATATATATATATATATATATATATATATATATATATATATATATATATATATATATATATATATATATATATATATATATAACAAACGACAAACATTTAGACTCGCTACAAAAAGTATCACTTTTATCCCTTATAAAACAATATACTATTTATGTTAACAAGGAAAAACACTTGAGTGAATCATGCGAAGAATCAATATAGATCAAAACGAATGATAAAATTCACAATTTAAACATATTTTCAAATTTCTTTAGTTTTCGCTTTTTTCACATGAATCTTTGAAAATTTCAAGTTTCAGAAATAATAATCAAAACTACTTGAAGAATATGCATGACAAACGAAAGATATAATTGAAGTTATAGATTCTTGAATAGTTTCTTTTTTCCTTAGTTTTCTCATATCGTTTTGTTCAAAAACACAAGAATTAATTTCAATTTTCATTTTATGATGACCCCAACATAAGCGAAACATTCATATATGTTTTATATTACAGGAATAATATATAACATATATAAGGAACTCAAGGGGATAAATCGTTACGCAGAGGATCACGGCCTGGCATTGAGAGAAGACAGAACACAACTTATTTCCGTTGGCTCCTCCACGAATAAATTTCCAATTATTTATATCAAATATAGTCCTGAATGCGTACACAATAAATCCTGCAGTGTAAGGGCCTGGGGTTGCCAATAGATTTACAACTAACATTCAACGACAACTAAAAGTAGCCCATTTCAAACTTAGGACACATTTCAGTGGCGAGCCCTTGAACGGGAATCGGCCTATATTCTAGTTTTACTATAGAGTAAATTGGCATTACTATGTATTTATATTTTTATTTTATAATAATTTTATACTTTCAAGTATCATTAGTGGAGAAGGAATATTTTGTCTTTTTTACATATTAGTTAGCTGGTTACATTGAAATCTTCAAACGATCTGGATGTTCAAATAGGTTCTGCCCCAAAACTTCACGCAGAAAGGCCAAATCATCATGTCTGTGAAAGTTGTTTTGGAAATTGCAATTTTTTTCTAATGGAAAATTTTCTGTTATAAACGATATGCATTTGGAGCGATACTGAAAATTTCATTGTTGCTGGATTACATCGACATTGTTATTTGAGCAGCTGAGCTCCATCACTAAGGTAGTATTTTCCCCTCATACATACTAATTCTTAACCCTCTAAGTCAATTTGAAGAGGCAGAAGGGATGCGCGAAGCTTGGGAACAAGTTGAAACGCATGGAATCCCAAAACAATATTTCCATAACATCAACCGAATTCACGTAGAAATTTCAAGCGTTCTGAATGAATTTGGAGTAGCTGTAGATAAAACCAATTCCCGAGAATCCTCAGAAAAGCCTGGGGTTGATACGAAAAATAGCGGCAGTGAAATAAATTGACTGAAATACCCAAAGGACAATTTTCTTATATCAAATGAATTCACGCTCCAAATTTCAAACTTTTAACGCAAACTGCAGAAGCTATGGTGGCGCACAAAACCTAAATTGGTTGTGCAAAAATTCTTCAAAAACCAGTACCATGCCGCTTTCTCCTACTCCAAAACTTGGAGAAGCTGAAATGATGATGTAATTTCAAAGGTTTTGCTCTGCCCCTCTGAACCCAGATACTGAATTTCCTTTCATTTATTCCGATGAAGACATAAATATATATATATATATATATATATATATATATATATATATATATATATATATATATATATATATATATATATGTATTCATATAATAATAATAATGTTTATTCATTAATAGGTCACATCCTAATATACAAATGAATTAAATTTTAAATTTAATGATACATAAATTCTTGAACCAATTGTATACGCATACGAACCAAAGCAAATAACAATATTTCAGGATTCGAGTGCAAATGCAATCCATATACAATATCCAAACAAAACAAAAATTCCAATATAGAAAACAAAATTGACAATTCTCATACATCTACATGTACACAAGCAGTTCAACATGACTTGGTATACTTCATGATTTCTCTCTTAAAAACGCCAAGTGATGCTGAATCCCTTATTCCAACAGGTAACGCATTAAATTCTTTGAGACCTCTATAAAATAAAGACCTCATCGAACAATTCAGGTTATATCTGGGTAAATGGTAATCAGTATTGTGTATTGTATTGTGAGTGTGAACTTGAGATCTATATGTTATAAACTCATCAAAATATTTTGGGAGTAAATTATTCAAGACTATAAAAATCATTGTAATTTTATATAGTCTTTCAACAACGGATAGCCAATCCAAATTCCCAAGCATTAACTTAATACTAGTATATCGATTACATCCCAGAATAACCCTCATTCCCTCTATTTTGTAATGTTTGTAGAGCAGTCAATTTACTAAGGTCAAAACAGTACATAAGAGTGGCACAATAATCGAAATGTGGCTGATTAATGGTGTTATAGATAGTTAATCGTAAGAATGAAGACAGATTTCCCGCAATACGAGAGAAAAAATTAAGTTTCTCAGAAATCTTCCGTGAAACACAAGAAAAATGAGAGTTGAATGTTAAACAACTATCCAATACAAAACCCAAATATTTGAATTCTTTTACCATTTCTATCTTTTAGTCATCTATATTAATACCAATTTGATTTACATCAATACTCATTAATTTATACCTAGTTGTTAAGATAATTGCTTTAGTTTTCAGAATAAATATTCAATTTCAACTTATTTGCACTCAAGTAAGAAAATATTTTTTATAGGGAAACATTCATTTTATCAGCAGCCGTATTTAAATCAGCATGAGAAGATGAGAGCAGGGATCTGCAGAAAGATTGAAGGAATCCCAGCCATGATACAAGTCAATATCATTAATACACAATAAAAACAAAAGCGGTCCCAGAACGCTACATTCAGGAACTTTATATCCATTAACCATAGCCTTAGAGTATACATCATTTATTTTAGTTATTTGTTTTCGATCGGTTAAATAATCAGAAAACCAGTCCAAAACTTTACCATCAATACTAATATTTTTTAATTTCATCAATAGTTTCTGTCTATCAATTGTCTCAAAAGCTCTCTTGAGATCCAAAAATACCACAACAACATAACAACCCTAATTAATTCTTTTTTTCCACTTTGAAACAGCCAGTTGCAGTGCAGTTTCACATTTTAGGACGAAAACCTGATTGATTTTGCATGAATATGTTATTTTTATTCAAATACTCCATTACCTGATTATACACAACCAATTCTAGCAACTTTTCCAGAGATGGTAATGTATTGATTGGACAGAAATCACATGCTTTATTTGAATTTTTCTTTTTTTTAATAGGCACTACAGTGCTTATTTTAAGTTCATCTGGTATTTTAGCGTACAATAAAGATGTATTTACAAAATGCAAGTAAACATGCCCTATTGAATCAAATGTATGTTTTATGAACTTATTGTCAATTATATCATTCGATGTTTAACTCTTTAACTTATTTAATATAGACCGCAATTTAGTTATTTCAACAAGTTTGAATTGAACGAATTTGTTTCCGTGAAAAGCAGTGCTCAACCTAAAAGAACTGTCATCAATTGACTCCACAATATCTTTTATGCTATCAATGAAATAGGTATTGAAATATTCCGCTATTTCACGTTCATTTTGAATAGTAAGATTAGCATTGTTAATATTAAGTTCAATGCCGTTATTGAAAATGTTAGTCACGCCTTTATTTCCTACTAGTTGTTTCAAAGTTCGCCACATTAACGGTGCCTTATTTTTGTTGGAGTCAATTTTTTTGAAATAATATTGCGTCTTTTTAACTTTCAATGAACTCGAATACTGATTACGATGTTGTTTATAATTATTCCAATCAACATTAGACTTATTTCTAACAAATTTGTAGTAAGCTGCATTATTTGCATTACTTTTCACCCTCATATCAGCATCGTACCAAGGCAAATTACCTGGTTTACACTGAACTGATCTCACAGGTGCTATTTCATCCACAACCTCAGTACCTACATTTATTTAAGAAATCTATATAAAATTTGTCTATTTCAACACAATTCAACATAAGACTACATGCAATCAAATTTAGATTTATCCTCAATAAATTACTTTCATTGAGCTTTCTAGTTATTCTAAAATTGTTAGCAAGATTGCACCTACTTTTACAAACATTAGCTGATATAACAAAATGATCTGCAATTACTGGGATTTTATGAACCCTTGTAGCAATATCATCGAAGTTTGTAACTACATAATCAACCATTGTGTCATTTTCCAATGTACACCTAGTAAACTCAGTGATATGCTACTTAATACCGTGAACACTGAAAATATTTTTAATTTTCCTAATATAGAAATCAGAGTTCAAATAGCTAATATTAAAATCGCCAACTAGGATAGTTTCCATTTTACTACTAGTTATGTCATCACACAATTGATCAATGTCGTTCAAGAAGTCAGAGTTGCTTGAACTCGGTGGATGATACAAACAACCAACAACATATTTACCCTCATTGAAATCCACACTCAAAAATTATATATATATATATATATATATATATATATATATATATATATATATATATATATATATATATATATATATATATATATATATATATATATATATATATATATATATATATTTATATATATATATATATATATATATATATATATATATATATAATCTCTTGAAAATTATTAGCAATAACAGGCTTATTGAATCTTAAACAACTCGATTTTATTAAAAAGTAGACGTTTGGAAAAAAGTCTCGATAAAGCCACGAATGTCGTGGCGCAACGTCAACTTTTTGATAAAATCGAGTTTTTTAAGATTCAACAAGCCTGTTATTGCTAATAATTTTCAAGAGATTAGAAATAGTTCACAGGCAACAACAATTCGAATATATATATATATATATATATATATATATATATATATATATATATATATATATATATATATATATATATATATATATATATATATATATATATATATATATATATATATATATATATATATATATATATATATATTTATATCTTCATCGGAATAAATGAAAGGAAATTCAGTATCTGGGTTCAGAGAGGCAGAGAAAAACCTTAGAAATTACATCATCATTTCAGCTTCTCCAAGCTTTGGAGTAGGAGATAGCGGCATGGTACTAGTTTTTGAAGGATTATTGCACAACCAAACTACTGCAAATAGAGTTAGAGGGTTGAAGTATGTAGGTACGTGTACGTAATTCGTCCTAAGGTCCATTTTAGAGGTGAAGAATACTCCTCTTTTATTAAAACCATGGCACCTTCTTTTGGATATATATTTTGTTTAGTCTATTTTGATCTTTGTTGTAGAGTATGTAAATATTCTCTACTCCACCGATTTCAAAAATCACGATGCAATCTGACAATTAATTGCCATCTGCTCAAGCGATTCAAGTTAATATCAGTGTACTCCGGGTCTGGTAATGTAACTAGTGGTTCTAAGGTTAGAAAATGCCCTGGTGTTAAAGCACTTATATCATTGGGATCGCTACTAATAGGACATAGTGGTCGTGAATTCAGAACAGCTTCTACTCTGGCGATCAAAGTATTTAACTCCTAGTAGGTAAGAATTTGACATCCGATAATTCGTAATAGATGGGATTTTGCAGTTTTTATATTAGCTTCCCAAATCCCGCCCATATGGGGCGAAGAGGGAGGATTGAAATGCCAACAAATATTTTCTTCTTTTGAAGCGTACTCCATAATCTGCTTTAAGTATTTTAAAGTAGCAATGAAATTGGTACCACAGTCAGAATAAACATTGGAACATCGTTCCCTTCGAGCTAGAAATCGATGAAACCCCATCAAAAAACATTCTGCAGAGAGATCTGAAAGTAATTCAAAGTGCACGGCTTTAGTAGCACAACAAATAAACAATGCTAAATATGCTTTCAGTATTCTCACACCTCGAATTCTATTCATCGTACTACTAAACGGTCCTGCTAAATCAACTCCCGTGTTTCCGAAAGGTTTAATACCTGATACCCGAAATTTCGGAAGATCGCCCATAGTGGGTTGAAATGATTTTGGATTCGTTCTAAAACACTGATGACATTTTAAAATTACAGAACGTATTGCTCTTTTAGCTGAATATAACCAAAACATTTGAATCAAATGAAATAATGTAGTATTAACTCCTGCATGAAGAAAATTATTATGAATGTACAAAATGAGTAATGTAGTGAATACATGTTTTCTTGGTAACAAAATAGGATGTTTTCCGTCGTAATTTAGATTGGAATGCGAAAGTCTTCCTCCCACTCGTGAGAGACCCATTTTGTCGATGAATGGGCTAAGTTTTCTAAAAGCTTTAGGAATCAAACGTCCGGTCGACAATAGTTTGATTTCCCGATAGAACTCTGATTGCTGGACTTCATAGCGATTATTAATAAAGCATTATGAAGTTCAGACGTAGTAATTGCCTTATTGGTGAAGATTTTTTCATTTCGTGATTTTAAATTATTAAGAAACCGTACAGTATAACAAATTATTCTAAGTATCTTATGCAATGAGGTAAATTTGGATAATAAAGTATGGACGAATTCTTCTTCGGGTACAAACGTAGCTAAACAAGTTCTTGCACTTTCTTGTATAACTTCCTCATTTTCCTTTGAAGGAAATTCAATCTTCTTCTCCGAATTAATAACTTGAGATGAAGGACCATCGTACCAAAGTTTACACCCTACTAGAGCTGCAGGAGATATTCCGCGAGTACCAATATCAGCTGGATTATTTTCAGATAATACATGATACCACCGTTCTGGAGGAACAATATCTTGAATGTAAGCAGTACGATTAGAAACAAAAGACTTCCATTTATGGGGTGAGGATTTAATCTATGTTAGCGCGACCGTGGAATCAGAGAAAGCAAAAACATTAGAAAATTTTACCTTTTGCTCGTAAGAACTTGTAACAAATAAAATCAATTTGGAAAGGAGAACTGCAGCGCATAATTCCAAACGAGGCATAGAAAGTCTTTTAAGTGGCGCAACTTTGGATTTTGCACATGCCAAAAAGTTTCTAAAAGAGCTGTCATAATAGACGCGTATATATACTACCGCACAATAAGCCAACTCAGATGAATCACAAAATCCTATTAAGTCACACTTATGAGTCAAAATGGAATCGAAATAACGTGGAATTCGCAACTCGGAGAGATAATGAATCTCCTGGCGAAATTTAGAAAATTGATTAAATATTTCGTCTCCAGGTGTACTATCCCATGAATGTCCTTGACACCAAAGAACTTGGATGAGTATTCTTAAACGTATCATACAGAGAGTTAGATATCCTAGCGGATCAAAAATGCGTGCTACACAAGAAGAAGTATACTTCTTTTCGTGCATACAGGAGGAATATCCAACGTAGAAAATGAGAAACAGTCGAATGAAGGATTCCAATTCAAGCCAATGATTTTTTGGAAATTATCCTCCAAATTAAAGTCCAAAGATTGTACATTTTCGACAGTGTGAGTAACTGGTAGATTTTTCAGAAAGTCATTATTATTGCTTAACCATTTCCTCAATTCAAACCCTCCGTTTCGAAGAAAAGTAATAATTTGATCCATTTTTGAAAGTGCTCCTTCTAAAGATTCGTCTCCGCCAGAAATATCATCGATATAAGTGTTATTCAGTATTAGTTCTCGGGCTAGATTCAATTCAGGGTGATCATTGGATAATTGTTGAATCGTACGAATAGCTAAGTAAGGGCTGCAGTTCAGACCAAAGGGAAGAGTTTTCAATCGATACTCTTGTAGTTTTTCATTTGTCGAAAACCTCCAAAGAATTCGAAGATAGTCTCTATGTTCCGAGTTAACTTCGATCATTCGATACATCTGTCGAATGTCAGCACAAAACACAAATCTGTATAGACGAAAATGTAATATTATAGAAATAAGGTTACTTTGCAATTTTGGTCCTGTAAATAAGGCATCGTTAAGGGATATTTCATCTGGATAACGGCTACTTCCGTCAAATACTATCCGTACGGGTGTAGATGAAGATTCTTTTCGTAAAACATAAGAATGGGGTAAATAGAAAATATTATTTGTTTGTTTTAATTTCCAATCAGGAACGAATTCCATATGATCATTTTCCAAATACTCTCTAATCAGAGAAGAGTATTTTGAATAAAGATCTGAATTTTTGATAAGTTTTAATTCTAAAGCATAAAAACGTTTTAGAGCCAAAGATCTAGTGTCACCGAAATCTGGACAATTAATGGAGAATGACAGAGAAACTGTATAGCGTCCTGAAGAATTTCTGAATGTAGATTGTGTGTAATAGTTTTCACAAAATCTATCTTCGGGGGATTGACTTGTTACTGGGGGAAATTCTTCAATTTCCCAAAATTTTCGTAAATTATCGCTGAGATGCAAATTTTCTTCTGCGGTATGTAACATTAAAAAAGACTTGACATGTTGGGATTTTGGAATATTTATTTTTCCCATAATTATCCATCCCAACATAGTATTAATAGTGACAGGTTCACCTGGTGAAGTAAAAATTCGACCAAGATTTAATAAATATGGGAAAACATCTGCCCCGAGTAATGAATCTACAGTTCCAGATTCAAAATATTCTGGATCTGCAAGTAACAGATTGGCGAATTGTTTCTAGATATCAGAAGATAATTTAATTGCAGGCATAGAATCGCAAATTTTATCTATGATGACTGCATCAATTTTGATGACCGTGTCGTCATTATGTATGGAGCAAACTTGACACTGAACTGCCATCTTAGCTGAAGTACACATACGATCCAAACCTTGGACAATAATGGAAACGTTATAGGGTTTTAAAGTTAATTTCTCAGCTAAGGCCTTAGAAATAAATGAAACCTGAGAGCCGGAATCAAGTATTGCCCTGACAAAACTAAAATTACCGAAACTATCTTGTATTTTGAGTTTAACGGTCGAGAGAAACACCTGTGGAAATGTAGAATGATTTTTCGAAATCAAGTTAATAAACGATTGAACCTCACTTCGTGAGTTTGTAGGTGAAGATTCTTTGTTCTCTAGAGGCTCAATAGTCGGTTGTTTTGGAGTAAAATGTAATAATGTATGAGAGAAGTACGACATCTTTTATTTGACTTGCAATTACTAACTGCATGAGAATCTGCTAGACATTGATACACGCATTATGATTTTTGATAATCTCAAATCGTTGATTAGGATTTTTTTTAATAAAATCTGGACAATTGAAAATAATGTGATCTCTTTTACAAAGTATGCAAAATAGTAGCCTGTTTTCGAGAGTTGAATTTTGAAACTGTTGTTGACTTAGTCGAAGCACTAGTTAAAAAAGAAGCTTTATGTGAGGAAAATTTTGGTTTATGATGGATAGTAGTTTTATCTTTTATATTCGGAATTAATAGTCCGATTAGATCTCTCAGTGGGATTCGCTTGAGGATGATAACTAGCATTATATTTGGCTTTGATTTTGTATTTCTGCAACAACTTCTGATATTCCTTCCTATATTGTGGTCCATTGTCGCTGATTGCTATTCTAGGAATTCCAAACACAAGATACACTTGTTCTTCCAAAATTCGACAAACTGTAGATGCATTAGCACGCCTCAAACGAAATGTAGGACAAAATTTACTGAAGTAGTCAGTCACCACGAGAATATAACTATTTCCCCTCTTTGTTCGCGGCAAGGGTCCCATTAGATCTGAACTGACTAGTTCCCATGGTCTTGTTGCATTCACCTGATGAGATGACATGAGTCCAGGTGACTTTAAGTTATCTGCCTTATGACAGAGACAAGTCCTACAACTACGAATATATTGCGCAACATCCGCACGCGATTTCGGCCAATAATACCTCTCACATAATCGTGAATGAGTCCTAAAAACTCCCTGTCCTGAAGTAGGAGACTCATGCAAATCAGCTAAAACCTTTGACCTCAAGTTTTTAGGTATCACCAACTTCCATTGATCATTGTTCACAATCAAAACTGTCTTCGGATTTTCCAGAAGTTTATAAAGTAGATCGTTGACGATTCTCCACTTAGGAAATTTATGAGGTTTAGACTTAATCTTCTGTACCATTGCCGTATACCAACAATCGTCTATCTCACCTAGATCTTCGATGTTAACTAGCTCTAACTCAGTAACTGAGCGAGACAATAGATCTGGTACTACATGTTCCGTGCCCTTACGATGTTTAATAACGAAATCGAATTGTTGCATACGAACCGACCATCTAGCCAATCGACCTGAGACATCTTTCAAATTCTGTAGCCATACCAGACTCCAATGATCCGTTATCTCATCTACTCGAATTCCTTCAATATAAGGTCGTAGCTATTCTAGTGCCCAAATGACAGCTAAGCATTCTCGTGCGGTTGTAGAATAATTTTGCTCCTGACGAGTCAGTGATCTACTCAAATAGCAACTGACGTTTTCGCCTCCCTCAGGATTTGGTTGAGACAAAACAGCGCCTATTCCGTAGCCAGAAGCATCTGTCTGTATCTTAAATGGCAACTCGTAGTTCGGACAGCTTGTAATAGGAGAAGACACAAGTTTTTCCTTCAACTTCGAAAATGCAACATTACACTCAGATGTCCAACAAAATTTTGAAGATTTTTTCAAAAGAGCAGTTATAGGAGCAATCAAATCAGAAAATTTTGGTATAAATCTCCGATACCACGAAAATGTACCAACCACACTTCTAACTTCCTTCACATTACGAGGAATGGGTATCTCCACCATAGCCTTGACTTTGTCCGGATCTACGTGCAAGCCATGTCTATCAATTATGTAACCAAGGTACTTCATTTGAGGTCTACAAAAGTAGCATTTATCTCTAGAGATGGTAATTTTGGCCTGTCTGAGTCTGACAAACACTTCTCCTAAAATTCGGAGATGAGTTTCGAAGTCCTGGGTAACAACGATGATATCATCGAGGTAACAACATACATATGGTTCTAAGTCACAGCCAAGAACCTTATCCATCAGTCTTTGTCACGTCGCAGGACTGTTACACAGCCCGAATGGCATTCTTTTAAACTGGAAAAGACCCCTATTCGGAACAGTAAACACTGTATATGGCATTGATTCTTCCTTCACCGGAACTTGCCAAAAAGCAGACTTAACGTCCATGGAGCTGATATATTTGGCATCTCTCAACTTGTCCAAAGTATTGGAAACATAAGGAAGTGGATAGCTATCCCTTTTTGTCACTGCATTCAATTTACGATAGTCGACACAGAACCTATAACTATTATCTCTTTTCTTTACCATGAGGATAGGTGATGACCAAGGACTATTACTCTTCTCTACTATCCCTTGTTCTAGCATATCGTTAAGTTCTTTGTCAATGTGTTTTTGCAAGACCGGAGACACTGGATAGTACCTTTGTTTGATTGCTGGTCCTTCAACTATAATTTCATGTTCAATCGTGTCCGTGCATCCAATATTATTTCCCATCGCCTCAAAGTTCTGTTCGACCAACTCACTTAACCGACTCATTTTTTCAGTAGTCAAAATGGAATCATCTACCGATAATGAGTTAACCTCTAAATCAGATGAAAAATGCCAAAGCCCCTTTCTCACATCAGGAACAATACCAAGAGCCTTCCAAAAATCAGTGCCAAGCAAAAAGCTTTTAGCCATTTCGAGTACCACCAAAACTTCAATACAGATCAACCTGTCATTTACCAAAATAGGAAGTTTACAGCTACCTATACTAGAACAAGTTTGTCCGTTTGCAACTGTGCACAACTTCCGTGTTGACGAATCAAGTTTAACTCCCCGATGTCGCAGAATTTCCCAAGTAGTACCATTCATAATTGTGCGTGAAGCACCAGAGTCCAAAAGTCCAAGAAATTCAATACCATAAATAGACAATCGCAAATAAGGCCTTTCATCTCCATCCACCTGATTCAAAATGTAGTCTAAAGCAATGTTTAACTTATCAACAGGGAGTGATGAAGCATTCGCCGCTGAAGTTTCCCTATTCTTCAACGACTTTGTCCGTTTCCCGAAGGTTTACAATGAGGACATTTGTTCACTGTGAAACCTGGTTTCCCACATTTGAAACATTTCTTAAGCTTAGGTTCTGCACAACCTATAGCTCGATGACCGGGCTTATTACAATTGAGGCAAATGACAGAACTTGCCTTTTTGGAATTCGTTGAATTCTCAGAACTTAATGCAGGGGTTTCACGTCGTAATTCAGTCACTTCGGTATCCAGTCCAATGTAAGCTAAGTCGTGTTCCCATAAATTATGTTGCTGATTTTTCCTCAAAGGCGGGCGATAAGACTCCACTGCTTCTCGCCTTTGCTCTAATTGTCTACAAAGTTTCTTCAGATCCATAAAAGATTGTACATCTACAAGTGCTAATTGAGTTTGAAAAAAAGGAAGAATATTTCTCATGACGATCCTTATCTGACAAGCCTCAGATATCGGAACTTTCAGTTATTAAATGAAGACTTCATTGTGGCGAGATACAATCCGATAGATTCGTCACTGCCTTGAGTACGATGCCTTATCTCATCTAACAGTTTTTCATCATAATCATAAGGTTCGAACTCCGACCTCACCTCCTCGACAAAAGTTTTCCAATCAGTAATTGAGGACCTCATCGAACGATACCAAACAAGAGCTTTACCTATGAAAAGATCTATCCCTGACCTAATAGCTTCATGTTTTGAAATTCCTCTCACCTCACACAACTCTTCAAGTCTCTCTAAAAATGCACTAACTGACATACCGTTCTTCTCGCCAGAAAATTTCAAATCCCAATGACACACTGGAATAGGTTTTACCTTGACAGAGGTAGAACCAACAGTTAAATTTCTTGCTCTTCGCAAGGCTGCCTCTGGAGTAGAAGTCTCAACATCAGAATGCCTCAAGTCTTCGTCATTATCTGAAGAGTTTCCATCCTCTCCAGATCCTAACTGTTCGGGGAACTCTACAGATTTTAAATGTCCCTTCTCAGCAACCAACTTCTCTTCCATCACATCAAAAAGTCCTAAAATTTTTGTAAATGTCTGACTCTTCCATGTTATCTGCTCAGTAGTGGTTACCGGTATATGATCAAGACGATCCAAGGCATAAGCCAAACGAGTCTCATTAACAACATAACGCTTACTACCTGGGCTAAGTGACTGTGCCTCTGAAAGACTATCTTCTACCTTTGAAACAATCTCTACAATAGCTTCTTGGTCTTCCTCATAAGTATATGGATAAGTTGGATAAGAAATTGATCCACCCTCACCCTCGAGTTTGATTGCCTGAGATAAAGTTTTTCGCATCTTATTTACTGTACCCATTTGTAAGCCACGAATAGACAATTCAAAATTCAAGTGTGATTGGTTAAGTCTGTTTATCTTAAACTTCGGCATAATTAATATTAGTTGAACTCAAATGTTAATCAACAAAGCAATTATATGAATTACTCTCAAACACAAAATAACTCAGATTATTGCAAAACTAAATCAACTAAGCAAATCACGATACTTTCTTCCCTCTAATGAACCTTCAACCTATTGATCACTGTTACGAATTGAACAGCAGAGAATGATGTAACTCTCCCGATGAAACAGTAATGATCAATACTCTAGACAATGCAATCTATATTTCACAATCAAAATTATTCACTTTACCTAGTCAGAAACTGATAAAATCACCAAAAATATAGTGTCAAAGTCAAAACAATGAAAGTATGAAAAACTTTTAAAAAATCTTATATAAAATAGGAAATTCAACAAAAATGCTTAAACAGCAATGTTCAATTAGCAATGTTCAATCGGCCCCACGTTGGGCGCCAATTCTTTATATAATCTTTTTTTACTCCACTTGGTTCAAGGCTACAAAGATTTATATATATATATATATATATATATATATATATATATATATATATATATATATATATATATATATATATATATATATATATATATATATATATATATATATATATATATATATATATATTATATATATAATATATATAATATATATATATATATATATATATATATATATGCAATTATTCTCCTCTGACTCGAAACTGTATTGAATACCTTCGGAATGAATGCAGAATGTTCCTTGGATTGCACCACACCACAGTTAGCTACAGTGAAGATGGGGTGGGTTAATTAAGTGGATAAATTGAATGCCAAGCGCCAGAGGTTCGAGAATACTAGGCACAATCCAAGCAGCTTTCTAGTGGATCAAACAACAACTCCACCAGACCTTACCAACAGTTATTACCCTCAGTTTCATCCAACAATAGTATTCACATGTTTCAATTATCTAGTACCAGTTTTCTATTCTCAAAATAAAAATAATGACTCAAAAAGAAAGGATTATTTATAGTAAATAATTTAATAAGTAATGTAATAGTGAATTTATCAGTATTCGGATGTTAAATAATAAGGAATATTAACAGTATCTATAATTCAATATGTAAAAAGAAAAAAAATTGCAAATATTATTTGTATCCAATTCAATATTCTCTCACCTTGCCTACTTTCAATAGGCAACTTCACCAGGTTCAATATAATCACAAAAAAAGTAATATTAAATTAATTCTCCCTTACGCAAGAGGACTTAATCCTTGACAGGAAAATACAATTGAATATAAGAGTATTATGGTCTAAAACTTATCATCACTATAAGATGTCTCTCTAGTTATTATATATATATATATATATATATATATATATATATATATATATATATATATATATATATATATATATATATAATATATATATATATATATATATATATATATATATATATATATATATATATATATATATATATATATATATATATATATATATATATATATATATAAATATATATATATATATATATATAATTATTTATTCGAATTGTTGTTGCCTTATCAAGAGATTATATATATATATATATATATATATATATATATATATATATATATATATATATATATATATATATATATATATATATATATATATATATATATATATATATATATATATATATATATATATATATATATATATATATATATAAATTCTATAAGGTTCCAGAAGGGAAAACTAACTAATGTCTTTCAAAATATTCAATCTAACCACCTCCACTTCCCTTGATGAATGTTGTCTCGTTAAAGTCAGCAATGACAGCAAATCGAAACGCCGAGCAGTCTATCCATGATAGAGGTATGAACAGCAATACTTCCAAATAATTTTCAATCGTACCAGGTAGGAAGTTGTGGAAAAGTGCAGACAGCAGAATACGTCGAGATGGAATTGATTAAATGAAGCAATGTTACTCAACCAATGAATAACTGGAGAAAACCCAAATCAGAACGAGTAATAAATCGAAAACTAAAAAAAAAAGAACCGCAAAGATGTAGTGTGCGGTTTACAATGTATACCAGGAAGCACGTGTCTAATCCCTCAAAGGTTATTTCTTCTGTTCACCCAAAAATCGCCAGATATCTTCAATATCCACAATATAACAATACGAACTAGAAGAACAAATAATAATTTATCTATACAGATAATCCCAATAATGGAACTGTTTCCCAATAAAATCACTAGTAGAAACAATAATCACTGTAAAAGATGAATTCTTCACACGACCAAAGCTGGATTCAAAGTCAAATTCAACGTCGATGTCAATGTGTACCTTACATAAAAAAAACACACCTTTTTTTGTGAAATCTTTTTTTCGAACTTGACCATTCGATCTCGATTCGGCCAATCAAAGAAATTTCAGGAATGTTTCCTACCAACGTCAATTGTTTGAACTACAGAAAGTCATCAGATCTAAACAATAGCGCGAATGGCCGGTTACGCACCGCTGCTCCGATTCTCAATCCTGACGTCACAAACAACCAACCACACGACTTTATAGCCGAACCATGAGATGCCTATTCTATAGAAAGGTCAAAACTGTAACGTTATAAATTGAAATTTGAAATATAACTTGGATACTTTTTAATGTCCCCGTCGAAAGTAAGTAAATCAACCTTCGGCAATTTAACGTTGAAGTTGGGTTTATCAAAATTCAAAGTCGATTGGTTAAGACGATTTTCTTCAGGCAATTCAAACAATTCATAATAAATGGTATCGATAAATTGACATTTTTCTTCAAAATCTCTATAAATATCCAACTCTGCGGTCAAAGTCATTTCGGCTTCCCCCGTACAGACACTATAGAAATTATACCAGTATGGTGTTTTTCAACGGTATTTTTCCACTTTTCTAAATTTCGACATCGTATTTTAAAATTCGAAAACAATTCTAGGTTTTCTTTTATGATTTCTGCCTGTTCATATAATGAATTAACGCTTGATATAACCATTTCACGATGAGCGCGTAATCGTATTACCTTTTCATCTTCACTCATTATTAACAAATTAATCAAAATAATTCAGCTGTTCTAATAACTACCCAAATTGATACTATAAAATCTGACTGAACGAAAGAAAATAATAATTTAATTCTCTTGAAATATGCCAGATGTGAATTAAATTCAATAAATAATCAAGAATATTTTTGTGCGCAAATAATTTCAAGGTCAATGAATGAATGAATGAATGAATGAATGTTTATTTGCATGTCTTACATGAACATCTACATATTTACACTTGTCAGGTTGAAATATGTAATGTAAATACAGTATAAAATATATAAATACAGTATAAAATATATAAATAAAGTTATCAGGCTAAAATATGCAATATATAAATACAGTATAAAATAATCTAATGTAAACTGATTAAGACAATCAAAGAATGTTCGAAATAATTACTATAGTTTTATATTCATTAATTACTATAGTGCCACGAAAAACCTTTAAAGAAACAGTTAAAACAAAATAATATAAATATAAAAAACATATATATACCTACAACAGAATATATACACACATAAAACAGTAAATCATCGAAAATACTGATCAACTTCAACATTGTCGAACTCCCCGACATGACATTATAAATAACCTCCCGCACAAGAATACTCTTAAGTTTACCCAAGAATGAACTACGTGACATCTGCCTGACACTCCTCGGCAGCCTATTGTAAAGATCCACACCAATAAAATTTACTCCATTCTGTGCCACCGTGAGTCTGAAATACTCCTTCTTGTAATCCTCTCTGCCTCTGGTGTCATGTGCATGGAAACGAGAATTCGTGGTATACAACTCAGGATTACCATGCACATAGAGAAGACACTCCAAAATGAAAAGCGATGGCAGGGTGAGAATACCAAACTCTCTGAAAGTGTTCCTACAACAATCACGGTACTTTAATCCACCCAGTATTCTCACCGCTTTACGCTGGAATCTGAAGGCGGCTCCCATATGTGCACTATGTCCCCAGGAAATGATACAGTATCTTAGGTTAGACTCTATTAAAGCATGGTAAACAGATTTAAGTACTCCAGCTGATAGTGAATTTGATAGAGACCTCAAAACAAAAACATTTTTGCTGATTTTAGAGCACTGATGGCTCACATGAGAATCCCACTTCAGTTTGGAATCGAGATACACACCAAGAAACTTTACATCCACATCCATTTCCGAGGAATCGAATCTCTTTAGTGACATGACCAACCTATGTGTCTTATTCTCATTCATACTCAACTCATTACTGGAGAACCAATTTTTGGCTATCGCCTGCGTGTCATTTGCGATCCCCTTTAAGATGTTAATATCGGAGCTTCTGAGTTGAGAAGCTGTGTCATCAGCAAAAAGAGTGGTATTACCTCAACGTTTCTCGCCGCCAAGTACTCAGGAAGATCATTAACAAAAATTAAAAATAATATAGGTCCAATGGTAGACCCTTGAGGTACACCTCTTCTGATATAAACCTCATCCGAATACATACCACTGGAGAACACCACCTGCCTTCTATTGCATAAAAAACTCTTCATTAGTCCGACACTTTTTAAATCAAATCCATAGCCTTTTAATTTTTTCAGAAGTATTTCATGGGAGACACAGTCGAAGGCCTTACTCAGATCCAGAAAAACTGCCATCGCGAACATTACTTCCTCAAAACAACGAAGAGCAGCATTCACAAACCTCAAAATAGCGTCAGAAGTACCTCTGCCCCTCCTAAAACCAAATTGATTTTCTGAAAATAACTTATTATGCTCAAAATATTTAATGACTTGGCTACAAAGCACCTTTTCATATATCTTGGACAATATGGGAACCAACGATATTGGGCGGTAATTTTCCACGTCGTTTCTATCTCCTTTCTTGAAGACGGGAATTGTTTTTGATATTTTTAGGCAGTGGGGGAATACACCCTCAGAGATGCACCTATTCAGGAGGTCCGTTATGGGGTACAACAATGTGTTAATATTTCTTTTGAATATTCCCGTGGATAATCCATAGTAATCTCTAGATTTAGAATTTTTTAAAGATCTAATTATATCACGTACTTCATTATAAGTCACCTCTACAAATGAAAACTTAACTTCAGATGGAACTCTTCTGGAAAATTCTGTCGTATTACTACCGTTGAAATTCGGTATGCGACTCAATAACAAGTCTGGTATTTCCCTGAAATAATCATTAAATTTATCAGCCCTTATATTTACAGGGTTTTTTCTTTTAGTGATGCCTCTCTTACGATTTATCAATTCCCAAGTAGTTTTATTTATGTTATTAGATCCAGCAATAATATTGTCATAGTAATCATTTTTAGATTTTTTCAAAGTGGCCCTATAGGTGAATCGTAGTCTTTTCCTAGCAACTTTCAAGTTCTCAGTATGATAATAACCTATCATATCATCAAACAGCCTAAACCTATTGCGGATTTCTCTCAGTTCATCAGTGAACCAATTGTCTCCAGACTTAGACCCAGAGGTATGCACCAACTTTTCAGGCAAAGAGATTTGGAAAGTATCAACAATATTCTGTTGAAATATGCTGACAACATCCTCACAATTAAGACTAGGATTCTTAATGAAATCCCAGGTCAAGTTTTCTAGCATTCTATGCATCATAGAGAAGCCCCTCTGCGTTAAAGGTCTACATCTATTAACAATTATATTATCATGTACAGGAATGAGATCCACATGTAACTTTTGAGCATTATGGTCCGAAAATTCAATTTCTGTTACTGTTTGGGCCACAAGGTCATTTAGTTTTATAGTAGAAATTCGAGAATATCGTGGTATTCGGTAATATTATAGTATAGTAATCAATAGAAAATTATAGAAATTATCATTAGATGTGATCATAGTTTTTCCATAAACCATAGACATTCATTCTTTTAAATTCGAGTGCTCATAGTTGGTTCCCACAATCCCTGTTTTTCCTCTCCTTCCATAGTTCACCTCCAGCTAGACAGCAAGGATCCACCAACTCACTATAGAGGGTAAGTGTATCTCTCTTAATTCCATCATACTTATAGGTTTTTGTGTATTTTTTTGTTGTTCGAAATTGTATATCATTTATTCCATAAAATTACAGTCCGCTAAAGTTTCATTAACAAAACATTTTTGGTCCATTCGTGCCGCGATATAGATTCAGTTCATATATACATTTATGTCTGACAAAAAAATTTTTATAGCAAAGAAAGAACAATATTTCGCTAGAATTCAAAGACTTTTTGATTGTAGTAAGAATATAGCTGATCCGAAGCAATTGTGCAGTTTTCAAACAAGGTTCAAAACTCTGGAAGAAAGTAGAAAATTTTTGATAGAAGTTATCGATATAATTAACAAATTATCTTGTGAAATAGATTCAGAATACGTGCCATCATTTCAAATTTTGGAAGTTGTAGACGAAATGTACTGCGAAATTCTCTCTGTCGCTGATCAGGTCTTTTCGAAAGACAATGTATCTAAAAAGGCATTTAGAAATCCGCCTAAATTGCCGCAGTTAGAGCTTCCAGAATTTTCAGGAGATCCTAAAGAATGGCCAATTTTTTACGAGTGTTTCAGTAATCTTATTCATAACAACAATAACTTATGTGACTCTGATCGTATGCATTATTTGGTAGGGAAATTAAATGGAAAAGCCTTGACCTATTGTTCGGGAGTTCCACCGATTGGTGATAATTATCAAATTGTGTGGAAAACGCTCGTTGAAAAATATCAAGATAAACGTCTCTTAGCTAATACTTACCTGGATCAAATATTCGATTTTAAACCGTTAAATACTGATATTGCTTATAATTTGAATATGTTTCTTGAGAAATTCGATACCGCCGTTCAAGCTTTAAAAAAGTTGGACATTTCCGATATTTTTGATTATAGTATAACATATATTGCGCTCAAAAAACTAGATCGTGATACTAATCGTTACTTTGAAAATTCGATTAGGGGTCAAACTCTGCCATCCTATAAGGAAGTTATAGATTTTGTGAAGGAACAGTCGAAAATTAATTCTCGTATAGGTAGTGTAACTCCTCAGAAAACGAATTATGTTCATAATTTACCTCAAAATATTCCTAAATTCAAAAAAGCATCAACATATCAATCATTCGCTTTGCAGAATAATAACACTCAGGATGTTTCATTGAAGTGCGTTTTGTGCAAAGCTAGTGATCACTTTATTTCGCGTTGTTCTGCCTTTATGGACAGGTCCCCAAACGAGCGTTATCAGATAGCAAAGCGAAATAATTTGTGTTTGAATTGTCTAGGAGTGCATAAAATTATAAATTGCAAAAGTAAAGTTAATTGTAAGTATTGTCAAATGCGTCATCACACTTTGTTACATTTCGATTCTAGTTACAATTCTTCGAAAAATAATCATGTATCATCTTTCACGCAAACCCGGCGTTCGTCGAAGAATGAAGAACAGGTCGCCGCCGCGGCATCGGAATCGGCAGCCAAGGTGTCCCCGGTCCGCCCGGCCAACGACGACGCATCGAATTCATCGAACTGTTTCACCGTTGCACAGATTAAAGCGGCGAATCAAACAATTTTGTTATCGACAGCAATTGTTTTCGTTCAAGATAAGTTCGGAAATTATAGAAAACTTCGATTTTTATTAGATTCTTGTAGTCAGGCTCATTTTCTCACAAGAAACGCGTGTGAAAGATTGGGTTTAAGTTTGTCAGAACTCAATACATCTGTTCAGAGTATCGGAGCGCATTTTAGTAAGGTTTCAGGTGTAGTCGAAATTAATATAACTTAGCGCTATGATACGACGATAAGATTTTCTCTACAAGCTTTAGTGATCGATAAGATTGGAGATCCCCTCCCACAATTCAAAGTTGAATTAGGAAAGCTTGATTATTTAAGTGATTTACCTTTAGCTGATGATACATTTTACTATCCTGGAAAAATTGATGGCATAATAGGCGCCGAAATTTTTCCAGGATAGTAAAATGTATCATCAGCTAAAGGTAAATCACTTAAATAATCAAGCTTTCCTAATTCAACTTTAAATTGTGGGAGGGGATCTCCAATCTTATCGATCACTAAAGCACAAAAATGTTTTGTTAATGAAACTTTAGCTGATGATACATTTTACTATCCTGGAAAAATTGATGGCATAATAGGCGCCGAAATTTTCCCTCATTTGTTAGGTAGTGTTAAGTTGGTTGGAAATTTGGATAGACCAACAGCAATAGAAACTTCTTTAGGCTATGTAGTTATAGGAAATGCTCCGATTGCGCAACATATTCCTACTGTGGGAAATTTTTGTGTTGTAGTTGATCCTTCGTTAGATGAACTTATCAAAAAATTCTGGGAAATTGACGATATTCCTAGTTCTCATTCTCTTAGTCCTGATGAATTAGAATGTGAACGCATTTACCATTCTACCACGCAAAGATTAGATAATGGCTCTTATGTAGTCCAATTACCGTTCAAGTGCGATACTACTAAATTGGGAAATTTATATGATATTGCTTTAAAGCGTTTTATGTCTTCAGAACGAAAATTTGCTTTGTTTCCGGAATTCAAATTACAGTATGCTAGGGCGTTCGAAGATTATTTAGAACAGGGACATATGAAAAAGCTTAGTTTTGTCGATTTAGATACCCCGCACTATTTCATTCCACATCATGGAGTTTTCAAAATTGGAAGCCTTAGTACACCGTTGAGAATAGTATTAGATGCGAGCTGTAAATCAGATTCAGATTTTTCTTTGAATGATATTTTGCATTCCGGTCCTAAATTACAAACTGACATTGTCACCTTATATCTGAATTTCCGTTTATTTAAATATGCGTTAACCTCGGATATTCGACAAATGTATAGACAAGTTTTCATTTTACCTCAGCACAGACGGTTTCAAAGAGTATTGTGGCGAAGCTCTCCTTCCGAACCTATACAAGCGTTTGAGTTATTAACCGTATCATTTGGAATAAAATCATCTCCGTATCTTGCTCTGAAGACAGTGAGACAGTTAGCCTCCGATGAGAAAGATAACTATCCTTTTGCATGTAAAGTTGTTACTAGGGATATGTACATGGATGATTTGATAACCAGTGTCAGTAATTTGAAAGAGGCGAAAGTTCTTTATCGTGAATTGGTAGATATGTTCAAAGCTGGAGGCTTCAGTTTAGTAAAATGGGTAACTAATGACATAGATATTTCAAATGACATTCCGGTAGAGATGAGAGCACCAGATGTAGTCAATTTTAAAACCGATTTCTTGAAGGTTCTAGGCCTGCAATGGCATCCTAAGTTTGATACACTCTCATATCAGGTTGATACGAAAATTTATTCTTGTACTAAAAGAAATATTCTTTCGACTATAGCTCGTTGTTTTGATCCTTTGGGATTTCTAGCTCCTTTAATCTTAGTAGCTAAGTTATCTATTAAAGATCTTTGGATTCTTCATATAGATTGGGATGAAACCCCCCACATGAAATTCAAGATAAGTGGAGTACTTTCCAGAGTGAATATTCGTTGCTTAGCTCTTTGCGAATTCCTAGATTTTTAGGTGTTCATATTGCGTCCTTGGTTAGTCTGATTGGATTCGCCGATGCTTGTGAAACATCATTTGGGGCCGTCGTGTATTTAAGAGTAGAAACTAATGAAATTGTTCATACGAACATAATTTGCGCTGAATCTAAGGTAGCTCCTTTACGTACTATGTCGATACCTAGATTAGAACTTTGTGCTGCGCATCTTTTAGCTAACCTTCTGAATTTTATAATATTAGGATTGAAAGATCGAATGAAGGTAGAAAAGGTTTTCGCGTTTTCAGATTCCACAGTGGCTCTTTCTTGGATAAATTCTCCGCCGTATAGATGGAAGACCTTCGTAGCAAATAGAGTATCCAAAATTCAAGAATTATGTCCGAAAGCTTTGTGGTACCATGTGGATGGTGAAGATAATATTTCACGTGGGTTATATCCTTCACAGTTTTTAGCGAAACCAGATTGGTTCTCTGGTCCAGAATGGTTGAAATCACCTTTCATCCAATGGCCCATCAAATTAGTGAATGAATCGGTTATTAATAGCGAGACAGAAAGAAAACCTTCCGTATTTGTGAATATAATTTCTGTTGAGTATTTCCAGGACAATGGTTTGTATAATTTGATTCATAAATTTTCGTCTTGGTGGAAATTGCTCAGATCCACTGTGTATGTTCTTCGTTTTTTGAAATTGGTACCTCGTAGAAATGGTTTCATTAGCAATGATTTCGATAAAGCAATATCGTTCTTAGTAAAGGTAGTACAAAATTTCCGTTTTTCTGAGCAAATCTCTGGAATTAAAAATGGCATAGAATGCTCAACTACATTTCGCAAGCTAAAACCTTTTCTCCAAGATGGAATTATTCGGGTTGGAGGGCGTCTAACTCAGGCTGACTTGGATTATGATGGTCAACATCCAATTTTACTCCCTAAAAAGGATCCTTTCGTGAATCTACTTATTGATCATTATCATAAAACTAATTTACATACTGGTCCTGGTCTGACTTTGTCGTTATTACGTCAAAAATATTGGATTTTAGCTGCTCGTGGCATAGTTAGGAATCGTGTAAACAAATGTAATTTTTGTTTCCGATCGAAACCCAAAACGTTTTTCCCCTTGATGGGGGATCTAACTGCATGTCGTGTATTACAATCAAAACCATTTTTACATACTGGAGTCGATTATGCCGGACCAATTTCAATAGTTTACTCTCGTTATAGGGGATGTCGTCCGCAGAAGGCATATATCTGCCTGTTCGTGTGCTTGGTCACCGAAGCTCTACATTTGGAATTAGTTTCCACCTTATGCACACCTAATTTCATTCAAGCCTTCAAACGTTTTCTCTCTCGGAGAGGACCCTGTTCTATAATTTATTCCGACCAAGGTAGTAATTTTGTTGGAGCTAAAACATCTTTAGAATTATACTCGGTAGTGAATTCAGATTCTTTCAAAGAAACCTTAGGTTCTGAATTGAGTCGTAGAGGTTTGCAGTGGATGTTTAACCCTCCCGCAGCTCCCCATTTTGGGGGAATCTGGGAAAGTCAAGTGAAGTCGGTGAAAACTCATTTGAATAAAATCATTGGTCGTCATCTTTTATCGTATGAAGAAATGACGACTCTTCTTATTCAAATAGAAGCTCTCATGAACTCTAGACCACTGAGTGTACTTTGTAATAATCCTAGTGATCCTAAGGCCCTTACGCCAGCTCATTTCCTAACATTGTCCCCACTGGAAAGTTTACCTGCTGAGAATCTTATAAACCAGGATATCAACCGACTGAATCGCTATCAGCTCATAGATAGTCTGGTGCAGACCTATTGGAAACGGTGGAAATTCGAATATTTGACTACTTTACAAGGAAGTTATAGACGTGCGGTGGTGAACGTTTTTCCACTACCAAACCAATGATGCAAATGATTTTTCGCATATTCTTAATTAATTTGAAATTTCATATTTTTTCTTTTCTTTTTTTTTTTTGAATAATTCAAAAATAGTTTTTTTTCTCTTTAAGCGTACCACGTCAAATTGGTTATTCTTTTTTTGGGTGTCCTGAACTTTCCTTCAGGGGTGGGGGAATGTTTGGGCCACAAGGTCATTTAGTTTTATAGTAGAAATTCGAGAATATCGTGGTATTCGGTAATATTATAGTATAGTAATCAATAGAAAATTATAGAAATTATCATTAGATGTGATCATAGTTTTTCCATAAACTAAGACATTCATTCTTTTAAATTCGAGTGCTTATAGTTGGTTCCCACAATCCCTGTTTTTCCTCTCCTTCCATAGTTCACCTCCAGCTAGACAGCAGGGATCCACCAACTCACTATAGAGGGTAAGTGTATCTCTCTTAATTCCATCATACTTATAGGTTTTTGTGTATTTTTTTGTTGTTCGAAATTGTATATCATTTATTCCATAAAATTACAGTCCGCTAAAGTTTCATTAACAAAACAGTTACATCGGCCAAAATTTTGTCAGAGTTAAAATTTACAAATATATTGTCAAGACAATATTTCAAACGCGTAGGTCCAAATATCAATTGTTCCAGACCATAAGAGCTTAATATATTACAAAATACTTTAGCCCTCTGGTCAAAAGAATTGAATTTCAAATTAAAATCACCACACAGAATAACCTTAGATGAACTACTCAATGTGGTTAAAATACTTTCAACAATATCACAGAAAACATCAAAATTACCTGCAGGTGGTCGATAAACACATATAACGTAGACATTGTAATCATTCAGATATATTGCACTTACTTCACACTCCTTCTCCATGGACAATCCCTCAACGTTGGTCATCTGAGAGAATCTCAAGTTGCTTCACACCATAATTAATGAGCCCCCGTGTGTAGATTTTGTTCTTACAGCAGCGGCAGCTGCCATCTAAAGAGAACAAATTCACTTCCTCAGCGGAAAGCCAATGTTCGGTAACACACAAAACCTTATAGACAACTTTTTCATTCTGCAGAAATGCTTCTATTTCATTAGCCTTATGCCTAATACTTTGCGTGTTCATATGCAACAATGTAAGACAGGCACAATCCCTTTTACACAAACCTGAAGTGTCGTAGTATTCATCACCTATTGTTGAGTCATATTCTATGGTTTTGTTTGCTATTTGACCTTCTGAACATTGTTCCCGACTTGAAAAAACCGTTTTACATGTACCCCATTTGGCCACACATCTGGAGACATCACCTCAGACATCTGACTCCACAGCACTGTCAGCTTAAAGGAAGCGTAATATTCAGCGTTCCTTGATTCAAGTTTTTCGCAACTTACCACATCTATTTTTGGTTGCAATTCATTCTCATACGATACGGAACTCTTATTCTTTAATAATGAAATAGTTTCACCTTGGTCACTTATTCTACATTCCAAATGATGTATTAACTTTTTGAGAGTTTTGTGCTCATTAGTGGAATCAACGGTTGAATTACCTTCATCCGTGATTTCATTCACTTTACTTATTTGAGTCACTTCACTGATCGTTTTATCCCAATTTTTCGACAAGAATGACTTCAATATTTCACTTGTAACACCCTCAGGTATAGTTTTCAACACTATTATATCAATTAAAAGTTTCTTATTCAACTTATTTAGTTCACTTGTTAGGAGCACGCGAGAACACGTGTCCTTACTGTTCGTCATCATTCTCGAATTGAATGAGCCAATGATGGAGGAACCAATGATGGAGGAATTAAATAAACATATGCACTCTCAGCGCTGGGTTAAATCAAAAGAAAATTTTTCAAGGTAAACGTAAAATCCGGTAACGAAGTACCAATTAATGTTTCGTAATGCATGTAAGTATAAAACAATAGAAAATCTGAACAGTGGACTGTATTAATATAAGGAGAAACTGATTTCGTCAAACCCTGCACTATGAGTTTACATGTACTAATAATGTATTTAATATGGAAGTTGTAAGTAAATTGAACTAAACAATTACAATAAATGAGTATTTCAATAGACCCAAGACACCTTACTTACCCGGGGAATCCGGGAACTCTAGATTGTCTGGATTTGCCTGTTGAAGTAGAAAAGAAAGGAGGACGGGAATTGTCCTGTAGTCTGTAGAAGCTGGATTCGTGTTGTTTTTATAGTTACACTTATCACTGACGTACAGATAATATAAAAGTAAAAGTCTGAAAGTATATCAGTAGATAATTCACAAAATTTGTATCTTTGCAGTATTTAGCGTAATTGCTATCACGAAGTTCGTCACTCAATTGCGGTCGCGTCTCCACACTTCGATTCTCGTCCCATCTGGAGTTAAAGGATTCTTTTTATGAGGAACGGGTGATAAAGGTGAAAATGGACCGAGTAAAAGTATCTTGTGATAAATCTATTGAAATGAATATGAGTAAAAATCTAAATTTTCTGATGAATAATTCGTCCATCATTAATTAGTAGAAATTAATTGAGTGAAGACGAAACAATATACATATATATATATATATATATATATATATATATATATATATATATATATATATATATATATATATAGTATATATATATATATATATATATATATATATATATATATATATATATATATATATATATATAAATATATATATATATATATATATATATATATATACATACATATATATATATATATATATATATATATATATATATATATATATATATATATATATATGTATATATATTATATATATATATATATATATATATATATATATATATATATATATATATATATATATATATATATATATCAACATAGTATCCTTTTTATAAAATCTTTAGCTACATTTGAGAACATACGCGGTCTTACATTTAGAAAAGCTTCTCTGAAACGTTGTTTCATATTGTCTGGTGTTGTTGGAAGTGTGCATTATAACGCACTTGGGAAATATTGACTTCCTTATACTTGGTGTTGAAAAATAAAGGTAAAATTATTGCAATCTTGAAACGTTACTTAAATGTTTAACTAAATTGGATCGCCCCGTATTTTATGTCACCAACAAAGGTGAAATTTAATTGTCTATCGAATACCTAAAAACATTTCTATCGATATCTTTTCACGTTTTTACATAAAATGAGCATTTTCATTTTGCAATCTAATTTTAAGAAATTTTTTATTTACATGTCGCCAATGAAAACAGCGTATCACAGAAGCTTTTCTAAATGTTATTCCGCGTCTGTTATTAGATGTTGCCAAAGGTTTTATAAAAATGATGAGTTTGTGTAGAGTCTGGTGGTCGCCATTTTGAACGCTTGATATAGAATATTGCTTGCTTCATATCCATAATTTTTTTTTCCTCCATAATTTGAACTAGTACATAAAATTTAAGATATTGAAAGATAAACGCATATATAATTATGATTTCTCAAAACGCCATAGGCGGCTTGAATGATAAATTTCTTAAAATCAGTTTGCAAGATGAAAATGTGCATTTGATTTGAAAACGTGAAAAGATATCGATTAGAATGTTTTCAGATATTTGATAGACAATCAAATTTTACATCTGTTGGTGACATAAAATACGGAAGGTTCCATTTAAGTTGAACAAGTTAGGGCCGTTTAAAGATTGCAATTATTTTACCTTTATTTTTACACAATGTGTCTAAGTGAGTCAATATTTCACAAGTACGACATGAAATTTGATTCAGTTAGGAGGCCTTATCATTTATTTGGTTTAGAACAAGAAAAGACCAATTGAGAGTTCAAGCAATAAAACTGATACTACATTTTCACAAAATACGAGATATTTCGAAAACCATAAGGTTAAGTTGAATTAAACCTTGATGAAACTGGCATTTGTTTTCACTGTAAAATCCGAAAATGAAATAATATACACAGTATTCCATTTAAAAAAATACCAAATTTGATACTTTTCGTGTTTTTGGCACACCCTGTACAGCATGAAAATATTTTTAAAATGTCGCTCTAATAGGTCCCTATCCATCCAGAAGAAAAAACTTTTATGAAATCATATATATATATATATATATATATATATCTCGTATATATATATATATATATATATATATATATATATATATATATATATATATATATATATATATATATATATATATATATATGTTCAGAAAGATTTCCGCGGTCGGAAGTATTTGAAAAACTTGGTTCACGGAATGAACCACGTGAAAGATTTGAAAAATCTCGACGTTTCGGCTCCTTTTGCGAAGCCATCTTCAGGAGAATTAGAAGGGGAATAATTCAGAATCGTGGCCTCAATCTGCCGACTCCACGATTCGAATTAGGAGGAATCGGAAACAATACGATTGCGTGGTCTCAACCTGCCTACTCCACTAACCGTACTGCTTCCTGTCAACTCTGAAGTCTGAACCTGCCTACTCTTCAGAGTCAACTGACGGGCAGATCGTCGCGTGGCCGTATTTATAGGGGAG
>JARQZK010000048.1:55000-90000 GCA_030704885.1 Cynegetis impunctata
AATCCAGGAACGCCAAAAAAAGAGCAAATAATATAATCATCGCTTATTTCAAAGAACCTAATTTTACATCTTTTTTGAAACGCAGAGAAGATGACCTAAATACAGTTAAAATTTTGCTTAAGGATTCTGAGATAAATATGGAAAATATAAAAACATTCAGAGTAGGTGCTTTTGATCGTCGAGGTTATTGAAGGTGATTCTCATCAGTCTTGAAGACGTTATTGAAACTTTGAAAAATTTAAAAATTTTGGACCTAACCTTCGGGTTTCCAGAGATCAAACTAAAATGCAGTAAGAATACTATATTACGATAAAAATGAAACTAGATCAGTGCATAGCTGAGGGTGATCATTCCGAAATAATAAAACACATAAATGGTAAACCCACAATTGTAAAGAAAAGATTGTATAACCAAAAAAACCAGTAGAATGTCCTAATATTTTAGTTAAAGTGATAATTTGTATATTCATGCGCAGAGTATTCTGGCTAACAAGAGTAAGGTTGTAATTGAATTATTCTGTTATAATCCTGTTATGGTACTTTGTAATGAAGCTCGTACAATTAGTGATACTGAAGATTTTGAAATCCAGTTGCCTTATTATAGCTCGATACGTTGCGATTCTTATTCAAAGCATACAGGGGGGGTTGTATTAAATGTCCGAAATGATATAAGATACTCACTAGGAAGGCGTTATGTTCTTCAGGGTAATTACTGGTGTCAATTTTTGAGTGTGGATTTCAATGAGGGTAAATATGTTGTTGGTTGTTTGTATCATTCACCGAGCTGATGTGATAATAACTAGTAGTAAAATGGAAACTATCCTAGTTGGCGATTTTAATATAAACTATTTGAACTAATAGTAGGAAAATTAAAAATATTTTCAGTGTTTATGGTATTAAGCAGCATATCACTGAGTTTACTAGGTGTACATTGGAAAATGACACAATGGTTGATTATGTAGTTACAAACTTCGATGATATTGTTACAAGGGTTCATAAAAGCCCAGTAATTGCAGATCACTTTGTTATATCAGCTTATGTTTGTAAAAGTAAGTGCAATCGTGCTAACAATTTTAGAATAACTAGAAAGTTCAATGAAAGTAATTTATTGAGGATAAATCTAAATTTGATTGCATGTAGTTTTATGTTGAATTGTGTTGAAAAAAAACAATTTTATATAGATTTCTCAAATAAATATACTGAGGTTGTGGATGAAATAGCACCTGTGAGATCAGTTCAGTGTAAACCATGTACTTTACCTTGGTACGATGCTGATATGAGGGTGAAAAAAAATGCAAAGAATGCTGCTTACTTCAAATTTGTTAGAAATAAGTCTAATGTTGATTGGAATAATTATAAACAACATCGTAATCAATATTCGAGTTCACTGAAAGTTAAAAAGATGCAATATTATTTTTAAAAAATTGACTCCAACAAAAATAATGCACCGTTAATGTGGCGAACTTTGAAACAACTAGTAGGAAATAAAGGCGTGACTAACCTTTTCAATAACGGCATTGAATTTAGTATTAACAATGCTAATCTTACTATTCAAAATGAACGTAAAATAGCGGAACATTTCAATACCTATTTCATTGATAGCATAAAAGATATTGTGGAGTCAATTGATAACAGTTCTTTTAGGTTGAGCACTGCTTCTCACGGAAACAAATTCTTTCAATTCAAACCTGTTGAAATGACTAAATTGGGGTCTATAATAAATAACTTAGAGTTAAACATCGAATGATATAATTGACAATAAGTTCATAAAACATACATTTGATTCAATAGGTCATATTTACTTGCATTTTGTAAATACATCTTTATTGTACGCTAAAATATCAGATGAACTTAAAATAAGCACTGTAGTGCCTATTAAAAAAGTGAAAAATTCAAATAAAGCATGTGATTTCCGTCCAATCAATACATTACCATCTCTGGAAAAGTTGCTAGAATTGCCATACTTTCTCATACGAGAAGATCAGACTTGCTAGAATTGGTTGTGTATAATCAGGTAATGGAGTATATGAATAAAAATAACATATTCATGCTAAATCAATCCGGTTTTCGTCCTAATCACTCATATGAAACTGCACTGCAGCTGGCTGTTTCAAAGTGAAAAAAAGCATTGATCAGGGTTGTTATGTTGTTATGGTATTTTTGGATCTCGAGAGAGCTTTTGAGAAAATATATAGACAGAAACTTTTGATGAAATTAAAAAATATTGGTATTGATGGTAAAGTTTTGGACTGGTTTTCTGATTATTTAACTGATCGAAAACAAATAACTAAAATAAATGTTTACTCTAAGGCTATGGTTAACAGATATGGAGATCCTGAAGGTAGCGTCCTGGGACCGCTTTTGTTTTTATTGTATATTAATGATATTGACTTGTATCATAGCTGTGATTTCTTGAATCTCTTTGCAGATGACTCCCTGCCCTCATCTTCTTATGCTGATTTAAATACGGCTGTTGATAGAATGAATATTTCCCTACAAAAAATATTTTCTTACTTGAGTACTTGAGATATATATATATATATATATATATATATATATATATATATATATATATATATATATATATATATATATATATATATGTATATATGAATGTATATATATATATATATATATATATATATATATATATATATATATATATATATATATATATATATATATATATATATATATATATATATATATATATATATATATATATATATATATACACTCACCGGCACGAAAACCGGAGCAGTGGAATATTTTCAAACAAACTTCAAATTTTAATGCTTTGTGATGTTTCATCATTATAATATCATACACACAAAGAAAACAACATGTTTTATGTATTATCCAACAACAATTTAACATATAATTGAAAAAAAAGAGTGTTTTGTAACAATTTGAGAAACTAGGACGAAAACGCACAAACAGGTGTTGTGTAAAAATTACCTTAAATTAATCAAAACTGAAACGACTTGCTAGCAAAAACTGGGGAGTTGCATTCTTAATAACGGGTGTTGTCCCCACGTGCTCGAATTACTGCCTGTATCCTCCTTGGCATGCCTAAAATCAAGTGGCGAATGTCCACTTGTGGAATAAGTTCCCATTTCTCTAGAAGAGCTTGTCGCAACTGATTTAAAGTTAAAGAAGCAGGAACACGACTTCGGATCCTTCGCCCAAGCATTTCCCAAACATGTTCTATGGGATTAACATCCGGACTCACCGCAGGCCACTCTATAACAGGAATATTTACCTCGTTTAAGTACTGTTGAGTTATCATCGCGGTGTGAGGTCGGGCATTATCATGCATCAAAAGAAAGTAATTTCCAATAAAGTCAACATAAGGGACAACAAAATCTTGGAGAACGTCCTCAATGTACCTGGCAGCAGTTAAGGATCCTCTCGGAAGGATGTATAATTCTGTGTGTGCTTCCAGAGAAATTCCGGCCCACAACATAACTGAGCCCCCTTGATATCCTGTTCTAGAACTGAAGGTACATTCTGCAAAACGCTCGTGTGTCCTTCGCCATACTCTCTCACGACCATCTGGAGATCGCAGGCTAAATCTGGACTCATCGGTGAACAACACGCGCCCCCATTCATTTTCAACCCAGTGCTGATGATTTCTGGCAAACTGAAGTCGCGCAACACGATGACGCCTAAGACGTTCTGGGACTGTTGCAGGTCTACAACTGATAAGATTGGCTTCTCTCAGTCGTCGTCTAACTGTTCGTTCGCTTACGTTGGTTTGCCGGACGTGCTGAAGTCGATTTCTGATTTCAACAGCTGTACCATGATGATTTCGCAGACTTTTTAAGATGATAAAACGATCATCACGAGAGCTAGTTCTATGTCGGTGACCAGTTCCAGGTCGCCTGGTGTAACCTTCAGTTTCCAGAAAACGTGTGAAAATACGGTGAACAGTGCTATTGGAAACATGATACTCTCGGGCAACATATCGCTCACTTCTTCCGTCTTGAAGCAACGTAACAATAGCAGCCGCTGTGTCGGGATTAACATCCATATTTTTTATGCAGAACAACTTTCAAACATTTTTCGATCTGTCAGATTCCTCACAACAATGACAACAACAGCATTGTTGAGATGGGTTAGTGGCCAACTATGCACACTGCAGTAGTAAGATCTATGGAATTTATGATTTTTACTCAAAAACACTTTTCTTCTTCAATTAAAGGTTTAATTGTTGTTAAAAAATACGTAAAACATGTTGTTTTCTTTGTGTATAAGATATTATGTTAATAAAACATCACAAAGCATTCAAATTTGAAGTTTATTCAAAAATATTCAAGTGCTCCAGTTTTCGTGCCGGTGAGTGTATATATATATAGTGTTACGAAAATGACTAAAGCCGACTCTGTGTGTTCTGGAATATTCGATGAACGTTGAAGTAACCGTTCTCTTAATTCGAAGACTAGATCAGTGACAGTCTGTCTGTAAGATTCTCGAAGGAATGACAAGACATATAAAAGCGACCATAGAAGAGACGGGGGACTGTCTACAGTCTACAGTGAACTACCGTGTGAACAAGAAGAACGAAGCTTGTGTTTTGAAGTAGTGACAGTTATTAAAAAAGTGTGGTTATTGTAAGAATTACTGTTGTGTGAATAAATACTGATTTGTTTTGTTTATTAATTGAATTTAGTTAGTTATTGGAAATCATCCTAGCGAACCCGAATTCGTAACAACTGGTGTCAGAAGTGGGATGCCAATAACCAGAAAAATGGAATCTATGATGGAAAAACTAATGCAAGAACTCGCCGAACAAGATGAACAACGTCAACGGGAGCAGAAATGTCGAGAACAGGAGAAATTGGAAGAGCAGAAATGTCGAGAACGGGAGAAATTAGAAAAACAGAAACGTCGAGAGCAAGATAAACTAGATGAACAGAAACGTCGGGAGCAAGAATTACAAGGACTACAGAAAATCCTGGAAAATCTCGACAGAGGTAGGAAGGAGGATAATGAGAAATTGAGAGGTGAAATAGCACATGTGAAGAAAGACCTGAAGGAGCAATTGCATAATTTAGAAGCACGTGAATCACAGGTATTGAAGGATTTAGAAAAGCAAATATCAACCATGGAAAACAATGAATCAAAAGTAACATGTAATGTAAAGTCCCCAGACTTTAAGTTTCAAAGCCACTTACTTTTGATGTAGATTCTTCCTAGCCAATATTCGAACGGCAGTTTGAAGCAGCAGCCCAAGCATTAGCTTGGGCAGATAAAATTAAAGCAGTAGAACTGGTTTTGTCGCTCAGAGGTAAAGCTGCAGAACTATTACAAAAATTATCAGTTAAAAAGCAGGAAGATTACATAACTCTAATAAAAACCCTAGAGTTGAGATATGGAGATGATCATAAAGAAATGTTGTACCAGGCCCAATTAGAAGGTAGGCATCAATTGGCAAATGAATCACTTCAAGAATTTCAGGCCGAAGTAGAAAAGTTGACTTGGTTAGCCTACCCAATGGCTCCAGATGATATCCTTGAGCAATTGAGTGTCAAATCTTTTGTTAATGGGTTAAAAGACACCGACCTGATTCAACATCTGAAAATTTTGAGACCTAGAACAGAAAACGATCCTTTAGTGAAGGCTCTGGAATTTGAAACCGCAAAACTAACATCTTGTAATAACCGAGCAACACACAGAGCTCGAAAAGTGGAAGTAGAGGAAAATAAAACACTTAGAGTAGTATTAGAACGGTTAGACAAACTTATTTCTTGCTTCGAAAAGAACCAAGTATCTTTTAAGGGTGAATGTTACTCGTGTGGAAAATATGGACACACTAGAAGAGAATGTCTTTCCAGAATGAACAGAGGAAGAGATAATAACAGAAACAAAGGAATAATCAGTTTAAGGAGAACTACCATTGATTTGAATAACCGAGCAACACACAGAGCTCGAAAAGTAGAAGTAGAGGAAAACAAAAAACTTGAAGTAGATATATTGGAACGGTTAGACAAACTTATTTCTTCCTTCGAAAAGGACCGAGTATCTTTTAAGGGTGAATGTTACTCGTGTGAAAAATATGGACATACTAGTAGAGAATGTCGTTCCAGAATGAAGCGAGGCAGAAATAATAACAGAAACAGAGGAATAATCGATTTAAGGAGAACTACCATCGATTTGGAACAGGGATGGACGACAGAAGAATTAATTGAGACACAGGAACAAGATCCTGACATGAAGCATCTCATAGAATAGAAAAGACTCGGCGGTAGACCCACCTGGAAAGATATTTCAACAATGGGCACTAAAACGAAGGCACTGTGGGCGCAATGAGATTCCTTAATTCTTGAAAATGGATTACTCAAGAGGAAATGGAAAAGTCGGGATGGTAAAGAAATCAAAACCCTCTTAGTGGTACCAACCAGCAAAGTGCAAGAACTTCTACAGGAAATTCACGGTGGAAGCTCAGGGGTCCATTTTGGCGTGAATTAGACAATTGCAAGGATAAGGGAAAGATTTTACTGGGTCTACTGCCGTGATGACGCAGAAGCTTGGTGCAGAATATGTCAAACATGTGCAGCCACTAAGGGACCCTCAAAGAGAACTCATGGTAAAATGGAGAATTACAATGTAGGGCTTCCATTTAAGAGAATCGCTATTGATATTGCCGGGCCTTTTCCAACTTCTGACGATGGAAATAAATACATATTGGTTGTCATGGATTACTTCAGCAAGTGGCCAGGAGCCTATGCTCTTCCGAATCAAGAAACTGAGACTGTCGCACGTGTACTGGTAGATCAGTTCAATCAGATGATAATGGACGTTCCGAAGAATGGAAGGTCACCTCTAGAAAAAAGAAAAACCAGATATTTTGTAAAGGACCAGAGTCAGGAAACAGTAAAAGTAAATTATCTGGTGCCACCCGACGGCGTTGGATTTATGTGGGCAAAGTTGCTGGCAATAATGTTTCAGAAGCAGATATTTTGGAATACATGAATGAAATTAAAGGTAATGAAAATATAGTTGTTAAGAAGCTTCCTACAAGGGGACCAAACTCTGCATTTAGTGTGGGTTTACCTTCTGATGAGGCTTACACCCAGGTGTATAATCCAACTTTCTGGCCTAGTGGTGTTCTTTTGAGAGAGTTCAATTTCAGCAATGATTTTTTTCGGAGGGGGAAGGACTCTCAAAAAGTAAAATAACATACCATCCCACGGAACAATCCCACAAACGTAAAGAATTGTGTCTTATCCAACAAAATGTACAATCTTTGTCAACAGCGTTGATCAATCTTGAATTATGTATAAATGATAATGATGCAGACTTTGTTGCTATCACGGAGCATTGGAGGTCTGAAGAGGAAATAGCCAACTGTTGTTTGGAGGGTTATGTACTAGCCTCCAGTTTTTGTCGTCAACGTGGCAGACATGGAGGTTCTGCAATATACTGTAGAGAGGGTATTATATTTTCAGAAAAATCCAATATTAAATCTTTAAGTCTTGTAAATGTTATTGAATGCTCTGCTGTTAAGGCTATTTCTGATGGCATTAGTCTTAATATTGTGTGTATTTATAGGCCTAACTCTCTACCCCAAGGCAATGTGAATCTTTTTCTTGAAAGGCTAAGGCGAATTTTGGAAGTGCTGTTGAATGAAAGAGCCTACTTCATTATTACGGGAGATTTCAACATAAATATTCTCACGATGGACAGAGCGGCACAAGATTTCCTTTCACTCATGGAACAGTATAATGTGAGTGTCACAAACAAAGAGCCTACTCGTCCTGCCTCGGGTGCCTGCTTGGATAATGTGCTTACCAATATTGATGGAACAGTGGTTGTCATGGAGTATCATATATCCGATCATTCAGCTCTTAGATTCAGAACTAATCTAAAGATAAACTCATGGCATATAAACGAAAAATGTTTTAAACGTAAATTTAATGACAGTTCTATGACCAAATTTCTCTCGAAGCTTGGAAGTGTCGATTGGACCGACATTTATTCTGTGCCTTGTGATCCTAATCAAGCCTGGGATAATTTTTTTGATATGTATAAGAGTATTTTCGATGAATGTTTTCCCAAAGCAGAGTGTAGAAAGAGAAATTTCAAGCAAAGCTTTAGGCTGACACCAGAACTTCAAGCAATAAAGAACAAGCTTGATATACTGCTTGTGATGGCATCATGCAACGCCGAGTTTGAGAATGAGTACAGAAAAATGAAGAGGCAATACGATTTAGCAGTTTCTGAAGCTAAAACAAAAATGTTCAGTGACAGTATCCTAGCAGCTGATAATAAATCAAAAGCTGCATGGCGGGCCATTAATTCACTGACGGGTAGGAACCGCAGGTTATATGGAGCACCTTTGAAGACCGGTGATCCTGAGATAATAGCTAATGAGTATAACAACTTCTTTGCTGGGGTTGCTTCTTCAATAGGTGTAAAGGCGTCAGGGACTGCTGCACTAGCTCCTGGTACACTCAGTTTGGAAAAATCCTTCTTCATCTTTAGTATTACTGAACAAGAAATCATTGCGGTAGTAAAATCTCTGAAAAATAAAAATTCCTGCGGGTATGACGAGATTCCTATTAAAATAATTAAGGCTTCTATTGGGCTCATCGCCCGTCCTCTTGCTCACTTGATCTATTGTTCATTTGCGGAAGGAATCTTTCCTGAGCTTTTGAAAATTGCTCTGGTGAGGCCTTTATATAAGAAAGGAGATAAAGAAGATATAAATAATTACCGACCAATAAGCCTGTTGACAACGTTTTCAAAGATATATGAGAAAATTCTAGCAAATAGAATGATCCACTTCTTCAGAAAGTTCAAAGTTATCTCTGATAATCAACATGGCTTTGTTAAAAACAGAAGCACAGAAACGGCAATCTATAAATTGACCACTGATGTGATTGCTGCTCTGGAAAGAGGAGAAGTACCTGTTGGACTTTTTTTCGACCTTTCTAAAGCCTTCGATTTCGTTCAACATGGGGTGTTGTTGAAGTGGCTTGAAATGTATGGAATTAGAGACAATCAACTAAAGCTAATAAGTAGTTATCTTTCCGATAGAAAACAAAGAGTGCATATTCAGGTGGGCAACAGGTCTTATTTTTCCGAGGATAAAATTCTGAATAGTGGAGTCCCGCAAGGCAGTATCCTGGGCCCATTACTTTTTGTCATCTACATTAATTCATTATCCAGTGCACTTCCGGAAGAGATATGCAGACCTGTTATGTATGCTGATGATACTACTTTTCTTGTAACGGCTTCAAATATTCCTTCAGCTTTGGATGCATCTTCAGTGGTCCTGAGCGGAGTTAATGGGTGGTGTCGGGAAAGAGGTCTAATTGTAAATTTTCAAAAAACCGAGTGTGTTGTTTTTAGCACACCAAGGTCAGTTTCAAGCATGCTTATGATAGGTGACTGTGATCACGAGATAAGTGTAAGTGAGACGGTGAGGTTTTTAGGTGTGTGCTTGGATAGGTATCTTAGATGGGATATTCACATAAATACCCTGAAAAAAAAGCTGAATAGTGTATCGTACATGTTGTATATGCTTAGGAATCAAGTCACTTTCAAGGTTCTCAATATGTTGTATTTTTCTTTTTATCAATCCTTGCTGTCCTATGGTATAATTTTTTGGGGCAACTCGTCCCTCGCAGAAAGTATTTTTGTGTGTCAGAAGGGTGTAATAAGAACGATCTTGAAGCTTGGGTTCAGACAATCATGTCGTGGCTCTTTCAAAAATTTCAACATTTTAACGTTATATGGTTTATATATATATAAATTACTGATTTTTTTCCACAAGCATGAAAATTATTTCTCAAGTTTCAAAAATGTCAATAAAACCAGAAGAATTTTTCCTTATCTCTTCCCGGCTCACTCGACAGCACTTCGCGAGAAGAGTACTGAATATATGGCTATAAAAATATACTGCCGCCTGCCATTGCGTTTTCGTACTATCTTGGACCATAATGTTTTCAAGAGAAGGATTCATGACTTCATATTACAATGTGAACCTTATACTGTGGAGGAATTCCTTGCCTGCTGTGTTGTTTGATTAATGTTTATCTGTGACATGTTTCAATTTTACTTTTATACTTATCTGTGATTGTGTAAAATGATATTTGAAATTAATAAACTTATTATTATTATTATTATTATTATTATCCCGATACTGAGTTCCACTGGAATTGCACTCAGACCAGGGACGAAACTTCGAAAGCGCAGTTTTTAAGAAAGTGATGGAGATATTGAACATCCGAAATACCAGAACCACTCCATTACATCCACAGTCTGATGGAATGGTGGAAAAATTCAATCGCACCATGGAACAATATCTGTCGAAGGTTGTGGCTGATCGCCAAAAGGATTGGGACAGGCATTTGATGGCTGCTGATGGCTTATCGAGGATCGGTTCATGATTCCACAGGTCATACTTCAGCAAAGATACTCTTTGTTAGAGAATTACGTTTGCCATGTGATTTGCTGTTCGGTACTCCCGAAGATACACCATTAGAAGTGAAGACTTATGCAGATGAATTGAGACTGAACCTAAGAAAGATCCATGAGCACGTCCGGGATAAGATAGATCCTAGTACTCACAGAATGAAGACCAGGTTTAATTTGAGGGCGAACTCAGCCGGATTCAAAGAAGGAGATTTAGTATGGTTGTACAATCCCCAGCGAAAGAAAGGGTTATCACCTCAATTGAGCCAGAATTGGGAAGGAGCCTATAAAGTCACAAAGAGTATAAATGATGTTGTCTACCGAATCCAGCGCACTCCTAGGACGAAGCCTAAAGTTGTACATTTAGATAGGCTAGCAAAGTATCACGGTGGAGGTGTACCAGAAGAACGATCAAACTTAAGAGGGGGGGCAGTGTTACGAAAATGACTAATGCCGACTCTGTGTGTTCTGGAATATTCGATGAACGTTGAAGTATATATATATATATATATATATATATATATATATATATATATATATATATATATATATATATATATATATATATATCTATATATATATATATATATATATATCTGTATATTGGACATCAGGAAAACTCAAAAATCGTGGTCCATGATGTATAAAACGGAGGCAAAAACCACTCCTTACTGTAGACTACAGTGCAATAGTCTATTAGCCATTATAGGGGGCTCACTCCGGAAAATCGACATACCCAGTATATTACCACGTAAAAACTTGTATTTTGGCATCCTTAAACTGTTCTCAAAAGTCTCTTCAGTGTCAGGGTTCAAAGGTCACAAAAATCGATTGTTTTATATTTTTTGTGAATATCTCGTTTTCTATGGGTTTTACGCTATTTGTATTCATTATCATTATTGTAGAATATTAAATTCTTCACAACTTTTGTATCAAAAAATTTTTTATACCTCGAACTCTTTACGGGATAGAGGGCGGAGAGCACGCGGTCAGAGAATCATGTGAGGTGAACTGGTAGCTCCGATCAAAAATTCGTAATATTAAGGTTATAAATTATTGCTCAATATATAATTATCAGTTTTCATTAAGTTTCTCATTGAATTCATTTTTTTTGGTTACTTATCTATTTTTAATAAAATGTCAATTTATTTAATAACACTTACCTGGCCGTTTAATTAAAAAAATTGTTGAGGATAATACTTAAATTATATTTTAATTCTTGTCTTATTTACACTAATGACTTTCTATATGAACAAAGGAGAAAATAGATGAATTTTTGAATAATGTTTTCATTAAAAGTGTCATTTTAGATTCATTATTGTGAAAATTAATGAAAATTTCGAGAACAAGCTCTTATTTCAATCACCGTCGTCATCGCCATCGTCAAGTCATTCATGATTTCTGGGTCAAAGGTTCTATCATCATTAATATCGGTCTGATATGGTACAGCATTGAGACAAGCTTGTCTATTACACTGGCCGCAAGCCAGAGTTTACGGAGTTTAAATGAGATGTACTCAATTATCTTTTACTTCAAATGCAGTTAGTGTAAATGAGAATTAAAAGTATGTAAAATGTAATTAAAGTATGTCCTTTCGCAATTTTTCAATTACAGAAAGAGATTATGAGTGTTATTGAATTGATAAATTTTAGAATTATTAGGAAGATATATTAAATTGTATGTAAAATTGAATAAAAAATGATAATTATATATTAAGCAATAATTTATAACCTCAATATTACGAGATTTCGATCGGGAGTACCAGTTAACCATGATGCTTTGACCGCGCGCTCTCCGCCCTCTATCTCGAAAACAGTTCGAGGAATGAAAAACTGTTAAATACAAAAGTTATAGAAAATTGATAATAAATAAAAATAGCTTTAAACCCATAGAAAACCAGATATTTTCAGAAAATATAAAAAAAATCGATTTTTGTGACATTTGCCCCTGACTTTAACACTTGCGACCATCCAATTATATGTGACTTTTGAGAACAGTTTAAGGATGCCAAAATAAAATTTTTTACGTAGTAATATACTGGGTATGTCGATTTTCCGAGATTTCCACCTAATTTGGCTTAAGTTGACTGGTCTATATTACTGTCGGGGCAGAAAGGACGATCAAAGATCTATCACATGACAAGCCATGTAGTAGCTAAGGGAGCCAATACAAAGTGAGCAAAACCTTTGATGCCTATCTACTTCAGTTCTTCTAAATATTCAACAAGTTGAATATTTCGTTTTAATAACGAATTCAATTTGACACTTTTGAAGAAACGATCCCATCAATCCCAATCTGTCAGAAATATCAGCGACGTTTAGCCGATAAAGGAGCTATTTAGTATGATGTATATTCGCTATATACATTACAAGCATTTTTATCGTTTATGCATGAGACAGGAAATATATCTCCATAGCTTGAATAATGAAACGTGCTAATTATCTCTTCAATATGATTTAGTGACAAAGTTAGCTATCAAAAAATTGCCTTCGTCAGCTATGGCAAAAATTATATATGTCTAGACTAGAACTTCTGATGTATAAAATTTTAAGACCGATTATTGCAGAAATCATATTGTTTTTTAATCAATGGTTCAGTGTTTGTTTCACTAAAGATGTATTATTTATCAATATTGTTTTGGTAACTATGCTTGAGTTAAATTTTATTTTCTAATTTTGAGTTAAACACCGTTTTGAATATGTTTTATTTTGAGACAAAATGTTGTTTGTTAAATTAACAAATCTATCGATGAATGTATTTATTGAAAATGTATTGCGCACTGTAATTGAGGTTTTTGTTTATAGTTACAATAGTATGAATTCAAAAATATTTTCAAACTTAAGTTTAAATTCCAAAACCTTCGAAGTTTGAAATATATACTTGGTTTAAGGTTTCACCAATATTAATATAATAATAAAAATTGTCAACATGTTTAATATTAATATTGATTCAATGAGTGGTAGGTAAGCTAACATTCAGTGTCAGTCATCCCAAAACTAAAATATTATTATCTAACTAAATAATTAATATCGGCTATATCACCTACACTTTTTCCTTTATTTTTCTGAAACAGTGATCACTATAAGTTTTTGGTTAGAGAGAATCCGAGCTTGCATGGTGGATTTGACTCTCGTAATTTTCTCATGCGAAACTTAAACTTTGAACGCTCGATTGTTGGGTTAGGAATCTAACCCCATCTACTCCCTTTGCCGTAATTTCAACCGTTCTCATAACTGTTCTCCAAAAATTTTTTCAGGTAATTTAGCCCAACTGAATAGAAAACACTTGTAAAATCACGGAGGTCATAAATGGCGAACCACTTACATGTTCACTATTATATAATAGTAAGTGCGGCTCAATCACCCATAATATGGATTCGCGAGAATATAAATCCGACAACTATGCCCGATTAGTATAAAGTCTTTAGTACTTACATACTAGTGAGAGGCTCCATCGCCAATTAAATAGATCCGTGAAAGATATAGATGAAAATATAGATTCCCGAACTCCGCTGCTTGCGAGCAGATGGCGCGCCATCTGCTCGCTGTCAATCTCGAGTTCGTGCGGAATCGGCTAGATACTACGATCTCGTTGGGCCTCGCCGTGCCGAAACTTCTCGATAGAATTCGACCCGTCAAACTGTCGGCTCGAAAGGCGGTCAAGTGAATTCGAGTCGAATTGACGCGAAAATGGTTCTTAAGCGTCGGGAATGGTGCCGTTTTCGCGAATTCCGGAGAAACGTCAAACTTTAAACGTTCGATATCGAAAATCGGCGTCGCGGTCGGGAACGGGGCCTAACCTAAGCCCTACGAAAAGGTTTGAGGCGGTCGAAGGGGCCAATCGGGCACCGCGATTCGACGCCGATCTCCTTATCTCGGCTTTATAAGTTCCCGAAAACGCGGCCTTCGGCCGCCTGCGTTTTAGGCGGTCCAATTCGGCAAAGCAATTATTTATTTAGTATTATATACTAGTGAGAGGCTGCCCCGCCTATTAAATAGATCCGTGAAAACTATAGATCGATGAAAATATAGTTTCCCGAACCACGATGAGTGCAAAGCCTGTCCCTGCCTCTGTCGAACGGTACGCGACGCGTCAAGTGCTGAGCCCGTCCCTGCCTCTGTCGAACGGGCGCGCCATCTGCTCACTGTCAATCTGGAGTTCGTGCGGAATCGGCTAGATACTACGACCTCGTTGGGCCTCGCCGTGCCGAAACCTCTCGATAGAATTCGACCCGTCCAACTATCGGCTAAATGGTTCTTAAGCGTCGGAAATGCTGCCGTTTTCGCGAAATCCGGAGAAACGTCAAACTTTAAACATTCGATATCGAAAATCGGCGTCTCAGATCGAGGCGAGACGTAGCCTAAGCACTACGGAAAGGACGTGGACAATCGACGAGGCCGATCTCTTTATCTTGGCTTTATAAGTTTGCATTAATGCGGCCTTCGGCCGCCTGCATTTTGGGAAGTCGAATTTGGCAAACCAATTATTTATTCAGTATTATATACTAGTGAGAGGCTCCCCCGCCTATTAAATAGATCCGTGAAAACTATAGATCGATGATAATATAGGTTCCCGAACCACGATGAGCGCAAAGCCTGTCCCTGCCTCTGTCGAACGGGCGCGCCACCTGCTCACTGCAATCTGTAGTTCGTGCGGAATCGGTAGGATACTACTATACTTGTTGGGCCTCGCCGTGCCGAAACTTCTCGATAGAATTCGACCCGTCCAACTGTCGGCTCGAAAGGCGGTCACGTGAATTCGAGACCATGTGAAGCGAAAATAGTTCTTAAGTGTCGGGAATGCAACCGTTTTCGCGAATTTCGGAGAAACGTCAAACCTTAAACGTTCGATATCGAAAATCGGCATCTCGGATCGAGGCGAGACGTAGCCTAAGCACTACGGAAAGGACGCGGGCGATCGACGAGGCCCTTCGGGCCCCGCGATTCGGGGCCGATCTCCTTATCTCGGCTTCATAAGTTTGCCAAAATGCGGCCTTCGGCCGCCTGCATTTTGGTAAGTCGAATTTGGCGAAGCAATTATTTATTTAGTATTATATATTATTCGCGTTGCGCATATGGTACTCCGAGAGCGGGAATGATTTCTACGACATTGTACGACCTCGGCCGGGCGACCGTTCGCAATATTCCGTGAACCAGTCTTCTGTTTACTAATAGGTCACTAAAATCCGAGGTCGCATGGTGGTAATCTGACTTTTACACATCACAAATCGCGATATATTCTCGTGAATTGGCCTAACATCAAACTTCGTATGCTCGATTCTCGCGATACTCTTCGCTGATAATACAGGAAATGAAGCATTTTAGCTCGCAATTTTTTCGTCCTGCATGGAATTACGTGAAATTTTTACAGAAGGCAGGGAATAGCCCAAGGATCATTTTCTACATCATGTTGATGTACGCTAAAACCTTGGGGGTGGTTGCCACCCTATCTCGAGGGTGGAAAATTTGTTCTACATTTTAACTATAGTAATTGATGGAAAAATTAATTCTGAGATAAAAATGTATTTTACGTTTTCTTCGTAAAACTAATATTTTTTGATTTATTCGCGGTTGAAAGTAACAGTTTTTCGACGGAAAAATCGATGTTCTCAAGAAGTTTCTTGCTAATAGCTCAAAAACCATGCATTTAATCAGAAAACCGGTGAAAAGCAAAATTGTATCTTTTGAAAAAACAAACAAAATTTTTTTTTAATTATTTTTCTACGACCAATACTAACCGAGATACGGCATGTTAATGGTTAATTTTTTTCAGCCAACTGCATAGTTTGAAAGATTCAAAGTCAAATAACAGGAAAAATTTGCATTTTTCGAAGAAAACTCATTGATATTTTTTTGAAGTATTTAATTACACCTTTCAAACTGAAAAAACAAAAGTTTCTAGCATGAACATTAAACGACTTATGATCAAAATAATGTCGGTACCTACTTTTTTCTATGAAAAAATCAGTGAAAACAACCCCCTTTCTACTTCCCTAATTGAAATTGATTCTCAGTCTTTTGTGGTTCTCTTTACATATGTATTTTTAATACACCCAAGGAGTTTGACCAATTTAAAACGCCTAATTTCAGAAAAATTGGAGTTTAAAGAAAAAACAATTTTTTGCGATTTCGTATTTTTCACCCTTTGCTTCAAAATATCTCCGAAATTTCTGGAGATACGAAAAAAATGAAAGAGGGCTAAACTATAGCTGTTTTAATGACTCAAATTATTCTGGGCATTTATTTTCTGTACAGTGAATATTTGGTGAGATAAAGCCGTTTAAAACCCCTATTTATAACACCACCTTATTCGAGCCCTTTAATCTCATCCCATTTAAAAACTAAGGGATCTTAAGGACTTTAATTCACACAGTCTCATAGCTCTTGAAAAGACCTACAAAATCGTTTTCAAAAAAACTTTCTATCACTAAAAATGAAGGAGCTCTGTTTACAAAGCAATAAAATATTTTCAGAAACATTCGAATAGCACGGTTCGGAGCAGGAAATAAAGCTCATAAAATGACAAAACCATGCAATTCTTTCGCCCAGCATCGATTTGAATAAAAATTTGGAATTAGGCTTCTTTGACCCTCTAGTTCATTTTCTACATCGTGCCGTTGTAAGATTTTTGTTTTTTAAGGGTGAAAACTACCCCTAATTGTAAAAAGTTATGAAATAACGTTGTAAACGTTGAGATGGGTGAAATTTGGTTTCGATTAGTTGAATTAAGATTGTTTCATGCTTTGGAATACAATTTCTAATGTTTTATTTCTTAAAAATCCACCCTTTTCAAAGCTTGATATAAAAAAAATTATTTATTCTAAAAAAAGGATTTCGTCTTTCATCGATTTGCATAAAAATTTGGGATTAGGCTCATCTCACCCTGTACTTCATATTTTATATCATGCTCATGAGCGTTGATTATTTGTAGAAGTGAAAACAACCCCTTATAGTAAAAAAATATAAAATAACATTGCAAAACCTCAATATGAATAAAATTTTGTCTGAATTCTTAAAGTGATGATTGTTTAATGCTCTGGGATCATTAATCATTTTTCAGGATAAATAATTTTTTTATATCAAGCTCTGACAAGGGTGGATTTTCAAGGGTTGAAATATTAGAAATTGTATTCCAAAGCATGAAACAGTCATTATTCAACTTATCCAAACCAAATTTCACCCATCTTGAGGTTTACAACGTTTTTTTATAATTTTAGACAATTAGGGGTAGTTTGCACCTTCGAGAAATAAACAGTGCCCATGAGATATGAAATTTGAAGTAGTGAATGAGACTAGCCTAATTTCAAATTTGATGCAAATCGATGCAAGATTAAATAAATTTTTGAGATAAATACTTTTTTTTCTTCATTGAGCTCCAACAAGGGTTGATTTTTCAGAGTTGAAAAACTATGAAAATGTATTTTTAATCATAAAAAAATCCATATTTAGCTAATCGAAACCAAATTTTACCCATATTGTGGTTTAAAATGTTATTTTATAAATTTTTTCAATTAAGGGTAGTTTTCACCCTTAAAAAACAAAAAGCGTTCAACGGAGCGATATAGAAAATGAACTAGAAGGTCAAATGAGCCTAATTCAAAATTTTCATTCAAATCGATGCAGGACAAATAAATTGCGAGGTTTAGTCATTTTTTGAGCTTCAATATCATCACTAGACCATAGTACTCCTGTACTATGATCAAAATTAGTCCTAGCTTACACCATCCTCGATATTTCGAATTTTCGATGGGGCTCTAGGGGCCCTGTTTTCACAAACCCTTCTTCCAAATACTTTTTCTTAAATTAAGGCCAAATACGGCTCTCGGCTACTAGTAAGAAAGCTCGTAAATTCACAAAGGTCGAAAACAACGGAGCACTTGAACAATTAGTATTATGTATCAGTTTTTAACATTTAGGACTCATAATAAATATAAGTTAAAGATTAAGAAAACTACTGCAATGGAAATCTTTACAATTATTCATTTTATGGAGTAAAATTTCCATGAAATTTGGGCATATCGTAGGTAATCCCGAAAAAAATCAATACAAATTATTTACTGATTCTAGCGAAAGTTTCTCTCTATATTCTCGTCAATGATTTGGCAGCGCTGTTACAAATTATCGCAGTTGAAGGATTAGAGAGAAACTGTGCACAATTTAACGCAGAAGGGGTGTCTATAATATATCGAATCGAGTAGATTTTTATCGGCTAAAATGAGATGAACAATTTCATTGTTGATTGGAAATTTAGATTTTGATAACTTGAAATGAAAATTTATTAACGAGAAAATTAAAAAGCAGAAATAAAATTCGGTTTTAAATGCTGAAAAAGCTTGCTATTTTACCAAGAAAATAGGTTCAGAAAAAACATTGTTTGTGCAATATCTTTTATGTGAAGAATCGTCAATCTTTTTCACTACCAAAGCATTCAATGTTTCTGATAATAATGAAAATCAATAGTTATACCCTCAGATATAATTTTTCTTGAATTTTTTTATACATAATATGTGTTTTTATTCAGTTTCATAGTCCATGCATAGAAAGCAGGATAATAGAAAGGGATTTTAAAATATTTTACACTCGCGGATGTTTATTTAACTTAATTAATTGAAAATTTTGATTAGATTGATTGGGTTACTCGAATTAACCATCAAAAGGCCAAGACGTTATCAGTACGCAAAATAATATATAAACTGTTGTGCCAGGACGTTATCCCATTTTTCCCTTATTGAAATCCAAACGTTTAGGAAGCATAAAGTAAAGCAACACTATTTTGCCGAATTGGAGTCAAGGTGATTTTTATATGTATATCTTGAGGAATTCATTTTATTAGGTAGTAATAACACATTTCAGATCAAGGTGGTTATATATGCAGACTGTGCAAAATTCAGGCATGGTAGGTAATTTTTCAAATATTGAACCATGAAATTTGATGAAATAATTGATAATCGAAATATAAATAATATACAAGTTGACCATGGTCAATTTTATATAATAAATAAAGTGAACAAGAAAAATTCTTCAATAATTTGAATAATTATCAAACAACTTACCAAGCGTGCTGGTTATATGCATTCCGCGACGAGAATTTTACATTCACAATCCAACAGTGAATTATAGAAATCGCCAAGTCATCTCGACTCAAAATATGCATCCAGTTTTTTTGATCTTATTTGATCTCATCAGTGCAGCTTACTAGACTCGGAGTGAATTAATAAATCTCTAATTGTTCTCCAATACAAATCGCGGACAGGACTACTATCTGGATAATAACCCATATAGAGCTCCCCTCACCAAGGATATTGGAAACCAACAATTCGCCGCTTAGATCGAAAATTCCAAAGAACGTTAGTATATCCAGAGTTTTTAGAAACGCTAAGTTATCGTACTTTGGAACCACATACACCACAGTTGCAGAGTAAACATTTCATGTCAGGAAATATGTATTCGCACGACGAGATTATGCATTTTTGATCTAAGCGGTGAATTGTTGGTTTCCAATATCCTTGGTAGAGGGGCGCTGGGTTGTTATCCAGATAGTAGTCCCGACCGCGATTTGTTTTGGGAAACAATTCACTCCGAGTCAAGTGAACTGCACTGATGAGATCTAATAAAATCGAAACAGCTGTACGCAGATTTTGAGTTGGGGAAACTTGACGATTTCTATAATTCGTTGTTGGATTGTGAATGTAGAATTCTTGGCGCGGAATACATATAACCAGCTTCCTTGGAAATTCATTTGATAATTTTTTTTATTATTCAAGAATTGTTCTTGTTCACTTTATGTTGTATAATAATTGATACTCCATGTTCCATGATTTGAATAATTTATCTATAATCAGATGAAATTTCCGATAAAAATAAATAATCTAGCATAATATACGTATACTTGTGTGACTGTTTCTGTATTTCAAACCTCTATTTGACGTATCTGTTGAACTTCTTTCTGACGGTATATCGACAAATTTAATTTCGCACATCCCTATCTGGGATTCTGTTCACTGAAGATGTAGGCCAGGAAGTGCCTATTTGATTAAGCATGCATGTACTTAGTTAATATGGAAATTGAGCAGCCACATATGGGCTTTTCAGATCGACGCGCTCAGTACAGATTAACAATCTGCAGTTTTGCCATTGTGAACCAAAATAATTTATTTGAATAAACATGGAAGTTTGATTAACTTTATTTACTCTCATACACAAAATGAGTATTGATATTCTGATGGTATATAATTACATTCGATGACGTTGTATAGTTAAATAAGTCCAAAATTAGGAAGTAATCAAGCACATTTCAACTGAACCGAAATTCTTGAGAATGTACTCTACAATTAGGAATTAACATAATTATCATCAATTACAGGTAGCCATAAGTTATTAAGGTCTGTAACATGTTATTTCCTAATTCATCAGTCTCTTTCACTCCCGTCTGTTTTTTGCCATCTGTCTTCAGTTCCCTATTTTCCTCTCCTGAATGTACTCCATCACCGCTTCGCTCCATATTCTCCTCAGTTTTCCTCTTCTTCTCTTACCCTCCGGCCGCTTCCAACACACCTCCTTTACCTCTCTATTCTCAGCCACTCTCTCGGAATGTTCCAGCCAATGTAGTCTTCCCTCCCTCACCTTCTCAATCACTCTATTTTCTCAATATAATTCATACAATTTTTCATTGATTCTTTTTTCTTATATCGCATCTACTTTTTTTCCACATATACTCCTTAGCATCATCCTCTCCTTCATATCCCTAACTTTTTTTATATTTTCTTTTTCATTGCCCAAGTTTAACATTCATACATTAATGTTGTTAATGTAATCGTCTTATATATATTTTTTCTTATTATCCAGGATACTTCTTCTGCTTCCTGTTCTTCTCTTAGTCCTCCTGCACACCTATTTGTCTTAATTATTCCCCAATCTATTTGGTCATCTTCCTTACATTCTTCGCTAAACAGCACCCTCAAGTACACAAATTCTTTCACTTTCTTAAACTTCACACTTTCTTCTTCTTCTTCTTCTTCTATCTTTAAGAGATCCTCCCTTGCTCCTCCTCTTAGTTTTTTCAATATCATATATTCACGTTTTTCCTGATTTATCTCTAAATTATATTTTCATTACGTGTTATCAAAACGATGCCATCAGCGTACGCTATTATTTGGAATAAACATATTTAATACAAAAGTGGATGATACATCAAATATTTGCAAAAATATGTTGATTTCAAAAAATCATTAAATAATTTATATATAAATACTAATAAAAAAACTGATGAAATTGCTGAATTCAACATTTACGTAGGTAAATGTGATGAGAAATGTAAATGTAAATGAATAGAAAAGAATAATCAGTGTGAAAACATTTCAACCAAATAAGCGGTTTTTCTTGTGGACCACGTGACGTTGTCACTGTCGAAAACTTCGAATCTTCATTAATTCGAAAGCTGGTTACTAGAAATCATTGACAAGTCAATAGTGGAAGGTCGACTACTGACATAGGGCTACCTTACGTAGGCAAGTATCGGACTGCATAGATAAAAACTGTGAGAGTTTTGGTTTGAACTCATGTATACGTCAATCAATTCATTAAAAGTATAAAAGTTAACTATAGTCTATTTCATATAAATAATACATAAAGGAAAATTCTTCAATAATTTAAAAATTATCAAACAACTTTCCAAGGGAGCTGGTTATATGTATTCCGCGACGCGAAATCTGCATTCACAATCCAATGGTGAATTATAGAAAACGTCAAGTAACCCTGACTCAAAATCTGCATACAGCTGTTTAGATTGCTCTATAATTTTCAAATTATTGAAGAATTTTTCTTGATCACTTTATGTCATATATGATTTTGACTATTGTCAACTTGTATGTTTTTCATGAACTTATTGTTGAATATTGCAATTTGTATTGGGAAACAATTAGAAATACGTTAATTCACTCCGAGTCAAATAAGCTGCAATGAAGAGTTCTAATAAGTTCGGAACAGCTGTATACAGATTCTGAGAATTTTCCTTGTTTACTTTATGTAATACATGTATACCTAGGTCTCGAGTTATGTTGTCCACATTCCTTAACCTTTCACCCTAATGATCTATTAATATTTACTCAATGCTATATTTATGTTTCCTTTCACAATAATATGTATATAAACCAAACATTGTCATTTAGTATTAAGTCGGTCTTACTGAAGCCTTGCTAGTGTAAAGAGCTTGTAATATCTTTCTCCAAATAAATAGTTTTTGAAAACAGTTTCGAAATACCAAGAAACATAATTCTCGATGGATAACCGATAAAGTGAACTTGTTAATTTTGTATGATATGTTCCCTTTCATCTTATTCTGAATTGGTTTTTAAAACGAAAATTTCAAAGAATCTACTTCCATATTGGGGCCTCGGTAGACCAGCGGTGAGCGAGTACCGCCTTGTACCGTTTGTTGACCGAGGATGTGGGTTCGAGTCCCACCTTGCTCTTGGGCGTTGTGTATGTCCTGAATTTAGTGGTTCTAGTTATAAGATTGAGTGTTGGGTAATGTACATTGTTAACAAGCCCATTGGCCGTTCGGAACCGGCGTTAAACTGTAGGTCCCTCGAGTTAATAATAATAATACTTCCATATTTATTATTTGAGGAGAGATGCATTCAATATCAATTAGTAGAGAACTCATAAAATATGTAAAAGTAAGAGAACTACTACCTGTGTATAAAGGGGACAATGTTGCATGTCATGTAAGCAATTGTTAGATTGACAGTGAAGTATTAGATAACTATAATGATAGATCTTATTCTATAATTGATGTTGAAAGCGCAAGAACAGCAGAAATCCATAAATAAAGACATGACGTTTTTTCATAATTCTTTTAGGTATAAATTCTGAATGATTTACGTCCATTTGAAGAGGATATCGAGACATGAAATCTCTATTTTCAGATGGTAGCAATTGAGGAAAAGAGTTGAAAATCCGCAGTAAAAAATTGCAACCTAAAGCCACGAAAATACAAGAAATCTCCACATGAAACATGTTTCAAAATTTCCTTCTGGAGATTTCTAAATTTCGACCAAATTCTCGATTGTTTTGATCTGCCTTAAAAATAAGATACATAATTTTAGGTCAGCTGGAGATGCCAAAATGTATCCGGAAAAAAGGTTTTATATATATATATATATATATATATATATATATATATATATATATATATATATATATATATATATATATATATATATATAAGTATATAGGCTAGGCCGGTTCTAGACCACTTTGAGTCATTTTTACATGTTAATTCCCATAAGGAAATCTAAGGTCCAAAATAGCGAAAATGGTTCCCTTTTGCCTTGGGGTCAATGACCTCTTGGACCTCTCTGATTTATGTATTGGAGTCAATGACCATTATTCATATTATACTATACAAGGGAAATATATACAAATCAATCTCGATTGGTAGCAGGAAGAAGTAAAACCCAAGAAGTCTTAAGCTGAAGAGCAGAATGAAGTGTACATCAATGACCAGAAGAGATAGTAGGAAAAAAAAATCTTCGTATGAAAGAAGTGACATGTATGAGAAAGAAGAAGAAGAAAAATAGCTGTAATTAGTGCCGTAAATGCAAACTGGAGGGAGCGTGCGTATCAGGATATCAGGAGAGCGAAGAGGTATGGGTCGTGAATTTCTGCTAGTCCGAAATGACAGTTATGCGCATGCGCTACTTACTTGAAATATATGTATGAAAATTCGTATGGGGGGGATCAAGGAGTTTTCATGTGGTCCCCCAGGAGTCTTTATGTGTATTCAGGAGATTGAAATTATATGATATATAGAAATGGGGCCCACCAGGGAACTAAAATTCTTTGGTACATAGGAGTTCCTTCGGAGACTTGTGGAGGTCGTCTTCGTAGATTTGGATATCAAATTACATAGTTATTTTCAAATATGAAACCAATAGACGACAACTCCGTGTTAAATATTAATTTTTCATTCGAATTCAATGAGACTAGAACGAACGATATTATATAAAGTGAAGTTGATGTTATCGCAGAGATAGATAAGAGAGACATGTGTCTTGAATGGAATAAATGACCTTGTATCTAATTAATTCATTTACTTACGGAGATGTCCCAAGTATTCATTCAACGAATTAAATTTCAAATATTAGATATATGTATAGTTATTATGTATTTTTCAATGAATAATTTATTCATATCAACATTGATTTTCACGATTTTTGAAGGAAATAATTTATATACTGTACCTACAGGGTGTGTCCCCAAATTTAAAATTTTATTACATGTTGAGTATTAAATGACTTCATTTCAATAATGTACAGGATGTGTCCACATATTTCAAATATGTGATAAACAGTTATTACGTATTTTTTCAATGAATAATTCATTCATGTCAATATTGATTTTCACGATTTTTCAATAAAATAATTAATATACTGTACCTACAGGGTGTGTCCAAAAATTTCAAATTTCATTATATGTTGAGAATTATATGACGTCATTTCAATAATGTACAGGGTGTGCTCACATATTTCAAATGTAAGATAAACAGTTACTACGTATATATGAATAATTTATTCATATAAATATTGATTTTCACGATTTTACTAAAAATCCCCTTTTTCATGGAAAAATAAGTTTCCAAACGAATGTTATCATATTGTTATCTTAAATCGAACGATACAATGTCTATTTATCCATAGAAACAATATCGAGATAACAAAATTGCTGCCTCCAACTACATTTTTCTAATAAATATATTTCACTATACGGTATCCTGATTTACATTCATTCGACATCGTTCAGCGGTCAATAGAATTTCTATTTAAAATAACCATTTCTTAGCGAGTGGAAATAACGTATGCTCTAGTTTATACAATATTCACAAATCAATAAAACATCTATTGATCAAGTGAAAATATCTTATATACAAGTTACTCATCAATAGAAGATCTATTTAAAAGTACGATTTCTGGTTCAAGTGAAAAAATAACTACCATCGATCAGGCATCAATACCAAATCTATTGTAGAAGGACCTAAAATAACATATAATGACGTAAGATTTTCGAATGATTTCTATGAGAACATTTTTTTCTATTTTATATTTCTAAAGTGGTCCATACATAGTCCATCTTGATCAGGACAGGATTTATATTTAGAGTTTTTCTTAGAAAATATTAACTCAAGTATGTTTTTCGAATTCAATCGAGATTGACTGTGTATGATTCCCCTTCAAACAACAAAGGAACATGTTTATTCAACATTTTCTTACCGCTAAACACGAGGAGACCACGTAGTATTTTTACCTAAGAGAGTGACTGAGAAACACAAGCCTCATATAAAAGAAATAATATCAGGAGAATATTCACTGGTATCGAAGGGAACCTTGAAAACAGGAAAATCTAATCCAACTTCAATATTTACTCTCATTAAAAACTAGTTCAATATTATGTAATATTTATCGAATATATATATATATATATATATATATATATATATATATATATATATATATATATATGAAATTTCAGAAAAAAATAAACAGACTGTTCTTATACAAAAATTTTATCAGTCTTCTTTGAAAAATCCTATGAAAATATTTATATGGAGGAAATATAGAGTATTTAAGAGAACGTACTAACTAGGGTGGGTAACAATTTATAGAAAAATACAAAAACTCATCAATATAACGATAAAGTCTTTACAGGGGATACCGTTTAACTCATGAAATTTTAGAAAAAATAAAAATTCTCTTGTATTTTGTTATACAGAAGAAATAACAGGGATTTTCTACACTTCATTGATCACAGTTGTAACAGAGTTCTTTATTTCGATAAGGGTAAAATGTTTCATAAATTTTTGTGTGACTACCAGATTCCTAAAAATACTTTTTGTCATAGAAAAATAAGTTTCCGATTCATAAATGAATAATTCATTTATTCAATGAACAAGGTCTTCATCAACATTATTTTTCAAATTTCTAATGTCAGATAAATAGGTATTACGTAATGTTTATCCCTGGATTGATGGTGGTGACAGATGTAAATCTTGAATCCAAGACGAGGTTGAACTATGATAAAAATCCAAGGTGGTTGATCTATGCTCCTAACTCTATGTTCCAGGAGGATTTAGATATCATTTGACTTATATGAAATTTAAGAAAAAATAACCAGTCACTTGTATTTGTTATACAAAAGCTCTAACTTTTTAAAAATATAACATTAAATTATCCTTTGAAAATTAATAGTCATATGAGGAAATATCGAGTATAGATTTTTTCAGAGACCAAACTAGAGTGTGTATTATCTAATAGAAAAATACGATTAAAAACTCATAAATATATCGTTGTTGTATAAAAATTCTCAGAAAAATAACAGGGTGATAGATCCTATGAAAATAAATATTTATATGAGTGAAATACCTATAGATTTTTCAGAGTCACAACTAGGGTGGGTATCAATTAATAGAAAAATACAACTCAAAACTCATAAATATAACGATGAAATCTTTACAGAGAATATCGTTTGACTTATACGAAATTTAATGGGTTATCAGAGTACTTCCTATTTCATGTTTTCGAAGATGAATAGGTATTTAAAAATTATTATAACATTGAATTACTCTAATATTCGAAGGACGTATGAATATAGTTATATTTAGGGGATTTATGATTATTCGATTCAAAAAATGTTTCACTCATAATTATTACAACAATCTCATCAATTTCCTGGTATATTTATCCTACGTACCTACCCTATAATATTGTTATTCTTGATTCATAAATGAATAATTTATTTATCAATTGTACAGGAGTGTCTACCGACTAAAGTTCCGAATGTGTTATTATATAGTTAATGTACAGGGTGTGTCCAGAATATTTTTAAATCTTTAAATGTCAGATAGATAGGTATTACGTAATATTTATCGAATAAATGTTGTTAGGTATAGAAACATCAGATTTTATTTCTCACTGAATTCAAATTATTTTAAAGCTTTCATTACCGTCCGTTATTTTAGTTAAATATTTCTTCAATTTTTCATTCTTATTCCATACCTAGTTTACATCTCAAACAATTAAATTGATTGGTAGGAGATCCATCGAAGTGAATAAAACATTGTAAATATGTTTATATTTTGAAAGAGTTACATAAAGGAAATGGTAGCTTGTGATAAATCAATGAAAGTTCATAAGACTTCAGTTTCTTAACCAAGTAATCTGCAGGAAAATTAACTAACTTTTTGTACCACTCTTCAATCAAACCTTCATAAATATAATGTCTTTAACTGTAATAGTAACGTCAGTATCCCAAAAATAGTTTCAATTTTTCCATTTATATCATTCAACAAATATTCTAATATTTGTTTCAATCTTTCAATATTTTCTTTGAAATCCACAACTACATCTCAACATAAAGAATATCAAAATTTGAATGATATATCATAATACCCCATTTATCATGATTTGTCATAATGAACCAATAGTAAATATCTTCAATCAGGTATATAACTTCCATGAAGTTCATCCAAGATAGTAGGTGACAGATGACGTATTCTTTAAATCGAAAATGATGGATCTATTCTCCTAGCTCTATGTTCTAAATCCAATATTGGTGGTGACAGATCTAGACCTTATATCCCAGATGGAGACTGATATATGACAGATCTATACTATAAATCCAAGGTGGCGGATCTATGTTCCTTACTTTATGTTCCAGGAGGTTTTTGATATCATTTGACTTATATGACATTCAAGAAAAAATAAACAGTCACTTATATTTGTTTAAAAATAAATTCCTACTGACAGAAGATATAACATGTTGAAATATCCTATGAAAACTAATATTCATATGAGGGAAATATCGAGTATTAATTTTTTTTCAGAGAACAAACTAGAGTGTGTATCATCTAATAGAAAAATATGATTAAAAACTCATAAATATATTGTTGTTATACAGAAATTCTCAGAAAAAATAACAGAGTGAAATATCCTATGAAAATAAATATTTATATGAGTGAAAAATCGAATTCAGATTTTTCCATTCATATTCATCAAAGGACATGACAATCTTGCTACTTCAAACTTCAATACTCAACTAAATATAAGTCATGTTTTTCAATGTACAGTAAATTTCCTATACTTAGATATAATTATAGAAAAAAGGTTTGTGAATATTTGAAAAAATTATTTCTTTTATCTTTCCAAACATAAATTATTTAATAAATTGAAATGAGTGAGAAATTGAATTGAACAAGAGATATTGTTGGTTACATAAATCAATAAATTACCTTCACCATTTCAGATTTATCTACTATATCTGTTGGTAGAAATCTTGGCGTAGAAACTATCTTCCAGTGTTTCGGTTCAAACGGAAAACTACCTTCATCACCTCAGTAGATAGGCTAGACCGATTCAACCCCACTTTTAGTCATTTTTACATGTAAATTCCCATAAGGAAATCTAAAGACCCAAATTAGCGAAAATGGTTTCCTTTGGACATGCGCACTATGTCGGATTTCAACGGAGTGGAAATGACTCATTGTATATCAGGGTCAATGACCTTTAGGTCGACGCAGACTCGACCAACGTAGCTCGCTGTCCGCGCTCTGGTGCAGGTTGAGACTTGTCCGCGACAGGTCGAGACTCACTTCGTATGTAAATGAGTCGAATCAGTGGTGCAGGGTGACGTCATAACAATCGCAACCTCTATAAACTGACTCCTTCACTCTGTATGTCAACCATCTTCCAAGATGGCGGATCACTGCATTATCATAATTAGAAACCTGACCGAAAGGGGGGCGTTTCAAGATGGTGAAACACGGTATTATTGTAATTCGGAACCTGACCAACAGAGGGCGTTCTGACAGATCACAGTATCTCATAATTCAGAACCAAATCAACAGAGGGTGTTCCAAGATGGGTTAACAGGTCCAACGGTTCATCGGGTCCAACGAAGAAAGTCGAACGACTTCCGTTGAGAACGAGGTGTTCTCCAACGGAAGTCGTTCGACTTTCGTCGTTGGACCCGATGAACCGTTGGACCTGTTAACCCATCTTGGAACACCTTCTGTTGATTTGGTTCTGAATTATGAGATACTGTGATCTGTCAGAACGCCCTCTGTTGGTTTTTTTTAAAAACTAATATAAGTGACTGTTTACTTTTTCTTAAATGTCATATAAGTCAAATGATATCAAAAACCTCCTGGAACATAGAGTAAGGAACATAGATCCGCCACCTTGGATTTATATTATAGATCTGTCATATATCAGTCTCCATCTGGGATATAAGGTCTAGATCTGTCACCACCAATATTTGATTTAGAACATAGAGCTAGGAGAATAGATCCATCATTTTAGATTTAAAGAATACGTCATCTGTCACCTACTATCTTGGATGAACTTCATGGAAGTTATATACCTGATTGAAGATATTTACTATTGGTTCATTATGACAAGTCATGATAAATGGGGTATTATGATATATCATTCAAATTTTGATATTCTTTATGTTGAGATGTAGTTGTGGATCTCAAAGAAAATATCGAAAGATTGAAACAAATATTAGAATATTTGTTAAATGATATAAATGGAAAAATTGAAACTATTTTTGGGATACTGACGTTACTATTACAGTTAAAGACATTATATTTATGAAGGTTTGATTATATGCGCTAACTCAATCGATTATGAAGAGTGGTACAAAAAGTTAGTTAATTTTCCTGCAGATTACTTGGTTAAGAAACTGAAGTCTTATGAACTTTTATTGATTTATCACAAGCTACCATTTCCTTTATGTAACTCTTTCAAAATATAAACATATTTACAATGTTTTATTCACTTCGATGGATCTCCTACAAATCAATTTAATTGTTTAAGATGTAAACTAGGTATGGAATAAGAATGAAAAATTGAAGAAATATTTAACTAAAATTATGAGTTTTTGTATCCTTTCCTAATGTTGTTTATCACGATTGACAAGTGACAAACGGACGGTAATGAAAGCTTTAAAATAATTTGAATTCAGTGAGAAATAAAATCCGATGTTTCTATACCTAACAACATTTATTCGATAAATATTACGTAATACCTATCTATCTGACATTTAAAGTTTTAAAAATATTCTGGATGCACACCCTGTACATTAACTATATAATAACACATTCGGAACTTTAGTCGGTAGACACTACTGTACATTTGATAAATAAATTATTCATTTATGAATCAAGAATAACAATATTATAGGGTAGGTACGTAGGATAAATATACCAGGAAATTGATGAGATTGTTGTAATAATTATGAGTGAAACATTTTTTGAATCGAATAATCATAAATCCCCTAAATATAACTATATTCATACGTCCTTCGAATATTAGAGTAATTCAATGTTATAATAATTTTTAAATACCTATTCATCTTCGAAAACATGAAATAGGAAGTACTCTGATAACCCATTAAATTTCGTATAAGTCAAACGATATTCTCTGTAAAGACTTCATCGTTATATTTATGAGTTTTGAGTTGTATTTTTCTATTAATTGATACCCACCCTAGTTGTGACTCTGAAAAATCTATAGGTATTTCACTCATATAAATATTTATTTTCATAGGATCTATCACCCTGTTATTTTTCTGAGAATTTTTATACAACAACGATATATTTATGAGTTTTTAATCGTATTTTTCTATTAGATAATACACACTCTAGTTTGGTCTCTGAAAAAATCTATACTCGATATTTCCTCATATGACTATTAATTTTCAAAGGATAATTTAATGTTATATTTTTACAAAGTTAGAGCTTTTGTATAACAAATACAAGTGACTGGTTATTTTTTCTTAAATTTCATATAAGTCAAATGATATCTAAATCCTCCTGGAACATAGAGTTAGGAGCATAGATCAACCACCTTGGATTTTTATCATAGTTCAACCTCGTCTTGGATTTAAGATTTACATCTGTCACCACCATCAATCCAGGGATAAACATTACGTAATACCTATTTATCTGACATTAGAAATTTGAAAAATAATGTTGATGAAGACCTTGTTCATTGAATAAATGAATTATTCATTTATGAATCGGAAACTTATTTTTCTATGAAAAAAAGTATTTTTAGGAATCTGGTAGTCACACAAAAATTTATGAAACATTTTACCCTTATCGAAATAAAGAACTCTGTTACAACTGTGATCAATGAAGTGTAGAAAATCCCTGTTATTTCTTCTGTATAACAAAATACAAGAGAATTTTTATTTTTTCTAAAATTTCAAGAGTTAAACGGTATCCCCTGTAAAGACTTTATCGTTATATTCATGAGCTTTTGTATTTTTCTATAAATTGTTACCCACCTTAGTTAGTACGGTCTCTTAAATACTCGATATTTCCTCCATATAAATATTTTCATAGGATTTTTCAATGAAGACTGATAGAATTTTTGTATAAGAACAGTCTGTTTATTTTTTTTCTGAAATTTCATATATATATATATATATATATATATATATATAATATATATATATATATATATATATATATATATATATATATATAAATATATATATATATATATATATATATATATATATATATATTCGATAAATATTACATAATATTGAACTAGTTTTTAATGAGAGTAAATATTGAAGTTGGATTAGATTTTCCTGTTTTCAAGGTTCCCTTCGATACCAGTGAATATTCTCCTGATATTATTTCTTTTATATGAGGCTTGTGTTTCTCAGTCACTCTCTTAGGTAAAAATACTACGTGGTCTCCTCGTGTTTAGCGGTAAGAAAATATTGCATAAACATGTTCCTTTGTTGTTTCAAGGGGAATCATACACAGTCAATCTCGATTGAATTCGAAAAACTTACTTGAGTTAATATTTTCTAAGAAAAACTCTAAATGTAAATCCTGTTCTGATCAAGATGGACTATGTATGTAACACTTTAGAAATATAAAATAGAAAAAAATGTTCTCATAGAAATCATTCGAAAATCTTACGTGATTATATGTTATTTTAGGTCCTTCTACAATAGATTTGGTATTGATGCCTGATCGATGATAGTTATTTTTTCACTTGAACCAGAAATCGTACTTTTAAATAGATCTTCTATTGATGATTAACTTGTATATAAGATATTTTCACTTGATCAATAGATGTTTTATTGATTTGTGAATATTGTATAAACTAGAGTATACGTTATTTCCACTCGCTAAGAAATCGTTATTTTAAATAGAAATTCTATTGACCACTGAACGATGTCGAATGAATGTAAATCAGGATACCGTATAGTGAAATATATTTATTAGAAAAATGTAGTTGGAGTCAGCAATTTTGTTATCTCGATATTGTTTCTATGGATAAATAGACATTGTATCGTTCGATTTGAGATAACAATATGATAACATTCGTTTGGAAACTTATTTTTCCATGAAAAAGGGGATTTTTAGTAAAATCGTGAAAATCAATGTTTATTTGAATAATTTATTCATATGTACGTAATAACTGTTTATCTTACATTTGAAATATGTGAACACACCCTGTACATTATTGAAATGACGTCATAAAATTCTCAACATATGATGAAATTTGAAATTTTTGGACACACCCTGTAGGTACAGTATATTAATTATTTTATTGAAAAATCGTGAAAATCAATATTGACATGAATGAATTATTCATTGAAAAAATACGTAATAACTGTTTATCACATATTTGAAATATGTGGACACATCCTGTACATTATTGAAATGAAGTCATTTAATTCTCAACATGTAATAAAATTTTAAATTTGGGGACACACCCTGTACGTACAGTATATAAATTATTTCCTTCAAAAATCGTGAAAATCAATGTTGATACGAATAAATTATTCATTGAAAAATACATAATAACTATACATATATCTAATATTTGAAATTTAATTCGTTGAATGAATACTTGGGACATCTCCGTAAGTAAATGAATTAATTAGATACAAGGTCATTTATTCCATTCAAAACACATGTCTCTCTTATCTATCTCTGCGATAACATCAACTTCACTTTATATAATATCGTTCGTTCTAGTCTCATTGAATTCGAATGAAAAATTAATATTTAACACGGAGTTGTCGTCTATTGGTTTCATATTTGAAAATAACTATGTAATTTGATATCCAAATCTACGAAGACGACCTCCACAAGTCTCGGAAAGAACTCCTATGTACCAAAGAATTTTAGTTCCCTGGTGGGCCCCATTTCTATATATCATATAATTTCAATCTCCTGAATACACATAAAGACTCCTGGGGGACCACATGAAAACTCCTTGATCCCCCTCATACGAATTTTCATACATATATTTCAAGTAAGTAGCGCATACGCATAACTGTCATTTCGGACTAGCAGAAATTCACGACCCATACCTCTTCGCTCTCCTGATATCCTGATACGCACGCTCCTCCCAGATAGCATTTACGGCACTAATCACAGCCATTTTTCTTCTTCTTCTTTCTCATACATGTCACTTCTTTCATAAGAAGATTTTTTTTCCTACTATCTCTTCTGGTCATTGATGTACACTTCATTCAGCTCTTCAGCTTAAGACTTCTTGGGATTTACGTCTTCCTGCTACCAACCGAGATTGATTTGTATATATTTCCCTTGTATACTATAATATGAATAATGGTCATTGACTCCAATACATAAATCAGAGAGGTCCGAGAGGTCATTGACCCCAAGGCAAAAGGGAACCATTTTCGCTTTTTTGGACCTTAGGTTTCCTTATGGGAATAACATGTAAAAATGACTCAAAGTGGTCTAGAACCGGCCTAGCCTATATACTTATATATATATATAAATATATATATATATATATATATATATATATATATATATATAATATATATATATATATATATATATATACATATATATATATATATATATATATATATATATATATATATATATATATATATATATATATATATATATATATATATATATATATATATATATATATATATATATATATATATATATATATATATATATATATATATATATATATATATATATATATATATATATATATATATATATATATATATATATTTATATATATATATATATATAAATATATATATATATATATTTTTTTATATTTATATATATATATATATATATATATATATATATATATATATAATATATATATATATATATATATTATATATATATATATCTACTAATATATATATATATATATATATATATATATATAATATATATATATATATATATATCTATATATATATATATATATATATATATATATATATATATTATATATATATATATATATATATATATATATATATATATATTCATATATATATATATATATATATATATATATATATATATATATATATATATATATATATATATGTTAAATACTTGGGGTTGATACACACAAATAAGAATAATTATTTAGACCAATTCCGTTTATTGCTCCCTACGTTAACAACTGGTTCATACGTTCAAGCATACTCGACGACTCTTTTGTCTTGACTGTTCTCTCGTGCGCAGTAGTTCGTT
>JARQZK010000048.1:95000-132500 GCA_030704885.1 Cynegetis impunctata
TGCTATAGAAAATACAGCCAGTGAAGCCGAATCGACTAGGAGTATGGACCAGGAAATCACGGCGACTCCCAGCGAAAAAGAACAAATGCTGCAGATCCAAGAACCTTGGGTCAACAGGGGTCAGATCAGAGAAGGTAAGGTAATCTGGGATGTCAGATGTGACAACCCCAGAGCTTGCATTCTGAGACGAAACGATATTAATTATATGTGTCTTTCAGAATTTATGACGAGGGACCTAGTGCCAGTTCCGGCCAAGATCCGCACAGGGCACTCACCTCTCGACATAGTAATAGCCTCAGGATACTTTGCTAGAGATGGGCAAGCACCACCAGAGGAAGTACAGAGGCTATCCGACTACTGCATCAGGAGAAATCTACCCCTCCTGCTAGGCTGCGATGCAAAAGCGCACAACACCATCTGGGGCAGCACAGACACCAATCAAAGAGGTGAGCAACTGCTAGAATTTATACTCGTGGCTAACCTCAACGTACTTAATGTGGAATGTGTCCCCACCTTTGTAACTAGGGCTAGACAAGAAGTATTAGATTTAACGCTCGGCAATCCGAGCATTAGTAGAATGGTAAGGAACTCGAGAGTTTCAGACTCTCTCATCTCTCTCCGACCATAGAATCATTATGTTCAACGTAGAAGGGCTTATAACACAAACATCCTTCACTAGAAATCCTAGAAACACAGATTGGGAAAAGTACACCACCAATCTAAAATGTAACCTAAAACAGTTCAAGTTCGACAGCAACAGTCATATCGAATTTGGGCAGACCTTAGAAGAAGTTAATGGGGCAATCATGGATGCATACGAATCCAGCTGCCCGGTAAAAGAAAATAAATCACACATTAGCACCATTTGGTGGAACAACCACCTGTCAAATCTAAGATCCGAAGTCCGCCGGCTATTCAACAAGGCAAAGCGGCACAGAGACTGGCAGGGATACACCGAAAGGTTGACAGAATATAATAGAGAAATAAGGAAAGCCTGAAGAAACAGCTTCAGGAGCTTCTGTGAGACAATCACATCAAGCCCCGCAGCAGCCAGATTGCACAAAACCATGGCAAGAGGCAGAGAACAAGGACCAATGTCACTCAGAAGAACAAATGGTAGCTACACAGAGGATGAAGATCAACGAGCTCTCATCTTACTGGAAACACACTTTCCAGGTAGCATACCATTTGAACCCGGAAGATCACTGGAAGAACCAGGCAGGGCCAAACGAGAAGACTGGGAAGTAGCAAAAACCATATTCACTCCCCAGAGGCTGAAATGGGCAATTAACTCCTTCCAACCATTGAAGTCACCGGGAATTGACGGCATATTTCTGGCCCTTTTGCAAAAATGGCAGACGGAATTACTGCTGTTCATTATTAAAGCAGCCAGATTTAGTCTGGCGCTCGGGTACATTCCGAGCACCGGGAGGAGAGCACGGGTAACCTTCATTCCCAAAACAGGAATGAAGGACTCCACCCTCCCGAAGTCATTCAAACCAATCTGTCTCACATCCTTCCTACTGAAGACACTGGAGACGATGGTAGATAACTACATCAGAACCAAGATACTGGAGAGGGTGCCATTGCACCCTGAGCAGCATGCATACAGGGCGGGCAGATCAACGGAAACCGCTCTTTACGTGCTTACCGAAATCATCCAGAGATCACTTGTGTATAAAGAAATGGCCATTTGCGCCTTTTTAGACATAGAGGGGGCATTCGACAACACCTCTCACGAAGCAATAAAAAGTGCCCTAATGAACAAGGGAGTGGACAAACGAAGGTGGGCGAGAACACTTTTTGGATCAGTACAAACAAGGGATGCCCACAAGGAGGGGTACTATCACCTCTGATGTGGAGTCTTGTAGTGGAGGAATTACTCGGAACACTGACCGGGAACGGAGTCACTTGCCTCGGCGGAGTGCTATGCTATGCACCATGAAAGACTGAATACACTGGGATCATACCAGCTGACTGTAGAACAAATACCACGAATAGACCCCCTTAAATCCTCAAATTCCTGAAGGTTTTGAAGCTTGAGGGGCTGCTTTGAAACAAGAACACATCGAGAAGCAGAAGAAGATGGAGCACAATAGATCTAATAAGGTTGCAGCGCATCGGTCATCCACATCTACCAATACCAATACCAATGTATATATATATATATATATATATATATATATATATATATATATATATATATATATATATATATATATATATATATATATATATACATATATATATATATATATATATATATATATATATATATATATATATATATATATATATATATATTTATATGCCATCCGGTTTCTAAAATTTACCTCTTCATGATCGATGAGAATTTCGAGTCATTTTGCTAGCTCCACTATAGGCGATTTGATCAATTTCGAATCTTCATATCAATTTACTATCATCTCATTTTTGTTTACTGTTCAATAAACATCAACTAAACCTCAAAAATCGTGGTCCAGAAGGCATAAAACCTATTTAAAAACCACTCGCGAAACTCACTGTTAACTCTCGAAACTGTGCAATAGTCATTTCTTTGTGAAGAAATACTACTAAGAGAAAACTATTATAGATTACCATATAGACTCTACAGTTATAGATCCTCATTGTCTGATGCTGAAAATGAGTATTCATCTCATTTCATCAATGGTGAAAGTCAATTGGAGTTTTCATGAATGTGAGGACACTGAAAATCAATCTTCAATTAGTAAAATATTACGCTGAACTAATTCTGCTAAAACTCAAATATATTTAGAAACTTTTTTATTTTAACAAAATAAGTGTGTTTTTAATTGGTCTGTTCCTTTTTATGATCTTGTGTGTCAACTGATGTTCAACTGATTCAACAGAATGGAAACATTGAAATAGGTATATAATAAATTAATCCTCACGAATAGTTTATCGCATTTGGCGATAGACATATGTTCAAGGATTCACAGGCCGTCTTGCTAGTGAAGTTCATCAATCTCCCTCGACATTTAACCCTCACAACTTTGCAAAGAACACGAAACGAAGTCACCTCTACATCTATCATCTAATAACCGGAATTTAATGGACTTTTGAGCGTTTTATTGGCAGCCAAGCCGATGAAAATGAGCAGGATGAACCGCTGACGGCCTCCCTTGCAGGAAGAAGAGAGGAAATGGGGTCCCGGTGCCATCTGTATGTTAATACGCCGAAAATTCTTATTGCTGTCACTTCAGCGCAAATCAGCGTTCGGATTGCGGTTAATATGAAATAATGATTGAGTTCATTAGTACGTCAATGCGGTTGGAAATCCGCTTCCGACGTGCTTTTACGGGGGATGGCGCGGTCTAGGGGATATGGAACTATTTGCGTCCCCTTTAATTTGCATGGTTATTTCATTGGAAAATTGGTAATCGAATTTGAAATAATGAACGGAGTGATTCCTGGTGAACTCTGTATGAAGCCAATAGAGGGGCAAGAATGGTTTAACAATGGTTGATTCCATATATTATATTACCTCGAAATCCCTTACTCAACTGGGCAGGTGTTTCGATTATTTGTTTCAATATTACCAACATTTTCCACTAATGAATTCTTTGTTTCAAATGAGTATAAAGAACCAAATAAAAATTGATAAATAGACTCCACTCAATATTTGGTGACATATTTTCTAGTATCTAATCAAAAAATCATATTGAAACAGTCTTACCTAAGTCGCCAATAGGTAATATATACTTAAACTGTAGAGTTATAATTTCAAATAAATACTGATCAAAATGAAAAAATTTTAGGTATAACTAACAACGTGTTTATAACTTATGTTCAAGATGACGAAAATTCATTTCTAAACGCAATTATATTTTCTTCTTAAAATATTTTGCTACATTGGATAGAATCACTGGACCTTACTTATGCTTCGAAAACGTTGTTCTATGCACTTTTTCATGTCATCTCGCATGGTAGGAGGTATGTTGTGAGCGATTTCCTTCATGTAGCCCCATCTCGCGAGCGGATTCGGCGGTATATTTCTTAAAATCCATTTGTATTGAAAATTAGCATTTAAAAATTGGCTGATAATGTTATGTAGCTTTATCCATTTGCAGCGTTTCTTTTAATATTTAAGATAATTCCTTTCGAACAAATCGGTAGTTGATTCATCAACAAAACAATAAGAAAAGTAAGAAAAGTTTCATTCAAATGATCATCGAAAACATATGGGCCAATCAAATATTCACTTATTAGTCCGCCCCACACATTATCTATGGTTCTTAATTAATTCGGATTGGAGTCTGAACAATAGTGAAAATTATGATTCCGTTATTGTGAAATATGCATTCATTAAAACAAAATGAAACAAAGTCCAAAAAAATCTCATTTCCACCAATTTTTCTAACGTTAAGGTATAAAATTCAATTCGTTTTTCAAAAGCAATTTCATAAAGTTTTTGGTTAAAATGGATTTTAAGGGATGAAACCGGTGTTCTTTTAGAATCCTAGAAACGGAAATTTTTTGATTTTTTTTGGCTTTCATGGGAATTTTCAATAAAAGATTCTATTAACCTGAAACTCCTTTTCTTCGTTTTTTGTTAAGAGTTACCTTTCTGCATGTTTTCGATATTTGACACTACCAGTTTCCCGAAATCGAGTGAACAGTTTTTAAAAAGCTACTTACTCTATTCAGGTGATTTCTGTGTGGAAATCTGTGAGAGTAGTCTTGCGAAGAGAGTAAACAATTTTGCATTCTCCAATGATAACAATCATGTAGATTCGTTCTTCTTTCGAATACATTATTTTTCAAATTCGCAGTTAAGAAAACTTCACGAATTCCAAATAAACAAGTGTAAAATAGTTTGAATCTCTCACTCAAAAGTAAGCAACACCCACGATGCACTTTTGTAAGCAACTAACAGAACATAAAAAGTGATAGACATGCCAAAGTTTGAAAGGCGACTTGAAAATTTTAATTATTTGTTAAAAGTAGACAGAGCAGTAAGAAAATATTATCTATAATTGGTAGATAATTGGAGAGGGCCAGTGAAAAAAACACAGAAATCTATCTTATGTTAATATCAATGTTTCGACAAGTTATATTGTCATCCTCAGGATACAACATATTCATATCTTATGTTAATATCAACGTCTCGACAAGTTATATTGTCATCATCAGGATACAACATATTCCTGAGGATGACAATATAACTTGTCGAAACGTTGATATTAACATAAGATAGATTTCTGTGTTTTTTTCACTGGCCCTCTCCAATTATCTACCAATTATAGAGAATATTTGGGTCACAAGAAAACCTTTTGAAAGAAAATATTATTTTTTCATAAAAAATAAAAAAAAAATGAACTAAATGGATACCTTGAAGTACTTGATAGGTAATTAAATATTGCATCTGCTGTGGACATATAATAGAGGATGTTTCATTTGAATTAAAGAAGTTATATATGTTTAAGAGTCATAATTATTGGGTGGCTACTTACTGGACGTCCTGGATAAATATTAAAATTTTTTATGAGTGGAACATTAAATGTGCTCCATTTTTAGATTTCATTATAAATTTGGCATGGAAAAAGCTCATACATGCTGAAAAATTAAACGATAAATTTGATACCACTTCCAACAAAATAATTATCATCTCAAAAATCGTACGGTATAGGTGAGGTAAACGAAATGAAACTCAACTTTATTTTGATCGTAAAAGCAGAAAATCTTATAATACTTAGGGGGTCCCATTCAAAAAAACACAGCTTAGATACTTTTTGGAACGCCCTGTTTAAATTGAAAATAGTTTTGAAATATTCCATTAGTAGATCACACCTAATTTTGTTTCTCAACCAAATCATTTAGACACAATTATACATATATATATATATATATATATATATATATATATATATATATATATATATATATATATATATATATATATATATATATAGTATATAGTATATATGTAATATATGTATATATATATATAATATATATATATATATATATATATATATATATATATATATAGATGTATATATAGACATATATATATATATATATTATATATATATATATATACTATATATATATATATATATATATATATATATATATATATATATATATATATTATATATATATATATAGTATATATATATTATATTATCTCTATATATATATATATATATATATATTATATATATATATATATATATATACATATGTATGTGTATAAGGTATTGGAAATTTTTTTATGTTATTGAATCTTCCAAAAATATATATTGTACTTTATTTTTCTTGGAATTTAGATTCTTGAGGTACTTCATTGAAAATGCTTTCAATTTATCTATTTAATTTTCATTAATAAACAAATAGAATCGACTAAATTGTCATCGATACGATAAAAACTTACACACAATTGACACAAACCAAGAAAAAAGGGAATTTCTAGAAATCATGTACTATACACCAATCGCATATTATCGTATTAAGTAAAATATGTTTCAACATATTATGTTTATAATTGTCAAAAAAAAAACAGGTACCTAATTGTTAACAGCTGTTGTGCTCATGTGATGTAAAACGTTGACGTTCTATATACCTACGTTACTTAGACTTAATGTGAACAAGAAAAATTCTTCAATCATTTAAAAAAGTATCAATCAACTTTCCAAAAGAGCTTGTTATAGGTAATTCCGCGATGAGAATTCTACATTCAGCAGTAACTTTTAACGGGAACGCAGCAAGTTTAATTTAAGAAATACTCTTTATACAGTAAGAGCTTTCCGAATTGCTTTATTCCTTTTCAGTCACTCGACAATGTGATCAATATAAAATATAATCTACAAGAATCTCAACTCACCATAGATGTAAGGTTAACAATCTTATTATTAATATATAGGTATATTAATATTTCAACATAGGACAATTGAACCACTTAATAACTCCTAACATCACTCAAAAACTGAAAAATTCACATAGTCTATATTTTCACGTCAAAATGATCATACCAACTCTGAAAAAATTAAGTCGAGAATTTGTAAACATACAACTTTATGTATAATTATATATATATATATATATATATATATATATATATATATATATATATATATATATATATATATATATATATATATATATATATAACTGAGATTGAATTCTCGCACACCACTTGGTGAAACATCATAAAGAATAAAGTATAAACTTTAAAATAAAAACACTTGGCTTATGTTTCACAATATAAAAAATATTTAGATACTGTATTTAGCAGTAATAAAAAGTCGACATGTTTCGAGCTATGAACTCATTATCAAGACTGACTACAGGAGAGTATTGCATCGTAATTTATAAAACAGACAAAAGCAAAGGTGATACCTGCAAATCAATTTGTTCGTTTACAAGGGGTAATTGACTATTATGGGCGGAACTTATTTCGAGAATTTCGAGAAGGTCAAGACGTTTACCCTTGTTACCTGAATGTAACAATTTGGTTTTGTTGAAATCCAGGAAGTGATTGAATTTTATACAATGTTCAGAGAAGCGAGTGGTATTTTTGTTTTGTAAAATTGACTTTTTATGTTCTTCAACACGAATATTTATATTCCTTCCTGTCTGTCCAATATAGAAAGCAGGGTATTCGTCGCAAAATATTTTGTGAATACCACTGTTTTCTCCGATGTTAGATTTTTCTTTATTATTGACCAAGAATGACTTCAAGTTTCTTTTATTTGTACAAATTGTTTTAACGTTATTTTTCGATAGTCTGTTACAAATTTTGCTACTCAAATTAGGCACATAATTTATTGGGAAGTATTTTTGTTCTTCATTAATATTTTGCGTGGGGTATATTGAATGCAACAGATACTTTCTTCGTTTTTTCCCAATGAGCTTGTCGATAAGACTTTCATTGTAACCGTTATTGATGGCTAATAATTTAATTATATTAACTTCAGTTTGAAAATTTGTTTCCGATAATGGAATCGTGAACAACCTATGTATGAACGAATGAAAAGCACTGAGTTTTATTTTAATGTGTTGGTTACTGTCGCTGTGAATTAAAGTATCTGTGAAGGTTGGTTTTCTATAAATGTTGAAAGTAAGAGAATTCAAATTCCTAGCAATCTGAACGTCTAAGAAATTCAAGGTACCGTTTTCGTTTTCTAATTCTTTTGTAAATTGAATCGAGTTGTAGAAAGTATTTATATATTTAAGCAAATTATCTAACTGCCTATCTGTACCGGTCCAAATACAAAAAATATCATCTACATAACGTCTCCATAATAAAACGTTAGTAATTAAATTATTATCAATATTGAAAATTTTTTCTTCTAAGTTATTCATGAAAATTTCACTCAACAAAGGCGATAACGGTGATCCCATGGGCAATCCGTCTTCTTGTTTGTATATTATATTATTAAATTTGAAATAACTCTGTTTCAAACATAAGTTTAAGGCAGACATTGTTTCGTTGACTGCTTGAGTTGTTAAATTTGGGTTCATCTCTAGATATCCCTTAACAATATTTTTAACTTCTTGAGTTGGCGTAGAAGGAAATAAGTTGATAACGTCAAATGAAATTAATTTAGCATTTGAAGGAATTTTGATATTCTTAAGATGATTAACTAACTGAATAGAATTTTTAATGCTATACGCCGGATTGAATTGAATTAAGGTGGGTAATTTCTTATTCAAATACTGAAATAATTTATACGCAGGAGCGTTAATATAAGATACTATTGGACGCATCGGGCAATCAATTTTATGTATTTTTGGTAAAGTATATAAAACCGGGGTGCGTGGGTTCATGGAAGTTAAGAAAAAAGTGTTAATATCTGAAAATAAGATTTTACTATTCTTGATGAATGATTTCATTCAGGATAATAATTTGGTTATATGCAAAGCGGACAAAGGAAATACTGTAACTATCATAGATAAAAATACCTACATTGAAAAATCTGAAATCCTATTTAATACAGATAAATTCTCAAAACTTCTAATAGATCCCACTAAAAAATTCCAAAACAAAATAAAATCATTCATCAAGAATAGTAAAATCTTATTTTCAGATATTAACACTTTTTTCTTAACTTCCATGAACCCACGCACCCCGGTTTTATATACTTTACCAAAAATACATAAAATTGATTGCCCGATGCGTCCAATAGTATCTTATATTAACGCTCCTGCGTATAAATTATGTCAGTATTTGAATAAGAAATTACCCACCTTAATTCAATTCAATCCGGCGTATAGCATTAAAAATTCTATTCAGTTAGTTAATCATCTTAAGAATATCAAAATTCCTTCAAATGCTAAATTAATTTCATTTGACGTTATCAACTTATTTCCTTCTACGCCAACTCAAGAAGTTAAAAATATTGTTAAGGGATATCTAGAGATGAACCCAAATTTAACAACTCAAGCAGTCAACGAAACAATGTCTGCCTTAAACTTATGTTTGAAACAGAGTTATTTCAAATTTAATAATATAATATACAAACAAGAAGACGGATTGCCCATGGGATCACCGTTATCGCCTTTGTTGAAATTTTCATGAATAACTTAGAAGAAACAATTTTCAATATTGATAATAATTTAATTACTAACGTTTTATTATGGAGACGTTATGTAGATAATATTTTTTGTATTTGGACCGGTACAGATAGGCAGTTAGATAATTTCCTTAAATATATAAATACTTTCTACAACTCGATTCAATTTACAAAAGAATTAGAAAACGAAAACGGTACCTTGAATTTCTTAGACGTTCAGATTGCTAGGAATTTGAATTCTCTTACTTTCAACATTTATAGAAAACCAACCTTCACAGATACTTTAATTCACAGCGACAGTAACCAACACATTACAATAAAACTCAGTGCTTTTCATTCGTTCATACATAGGTTGTTCACGATTCCATTATCGGAAACAAATTTTCAAACTGAAGTTAATACAATTAAATTATTAGCCATCAATAACGGTTACAATGAAAGTCTTATCGACAAGCTCATTGGGAAAAAACGAAGAAAGTATATGTTGCATTCAATATACCCCACGCAAACTATTAATGAAGAACAAAAATACTTCCCAATAAATTATGTGCCTAATTTGAGTAGCAAAATTTGTAACAGACTATCGAAAAATAACGTTAAAACAATTTGTACAAATAAAAGAAACTTGAAGTCATTCTTGGTCAATAATAAAGAAAAATCTAATATCGGAGAAAACAGTGGTATTTACAAAATATTTTGCGACGAATGCCCTGCTTTCTATATTGGACAGACAGAAAGGAATATAAATATTCGTGTTGAAGAACATAAAAAGTCAATTTTACAAAACAAAAATACCACTGGCTTCTCTGAACATTGTATAAAATTCAATCACTTCCTGGATTTCAACAAAACCAAATTGTTACATTCAGGTAACAAGGGTAAACGTCTTGACCTTCTCGAAATTCTCGAAATAAGTTCCGCCCATAATAGTCAATTACCTACCCCTTGTAAACGAACAAATTGATTTTCAGGTATCACCTTTGCTTTTGTCTGTTTTATAAATTACGATGCAATACTCTCCTGTAGTCAGTCTTGATAATGAGTTCATAGCTCGAAACATGTCGACTTTTTATTACTGCTAAATACAGTATCTAAAAATTTTTTATATTGTGAAACATAAGCCAAGTGTTTTTATTTTAAAGTTTATACTTTATTTTTATTATATATATATATATATATATATATATATATATATATATTTGAATTGTTGTTGCCTGTGAACTATTATCAACTTTTTGATAATTATTAGCAATAGCAGGCTTGGTGAATCTCAAAAAACTCGATTTTATTAAAAAGTTAACGTTTCGCCACGACAATCGTGGCTTTTTCAAAACTTTTGAAATATTGAAATCTTTTTAATAAAATCGAGTTTTTTGAGATTCACCAAGCCTGTTATTGCTAATAATTATCAAAAAATTATATAAATATATATATATATATATATATATATATATATATATATATATATATATATATATATATATATATATATATTTATTCGAATTGTTGTTGCCTGTGAACTATTTCTAATCTTTTGATAATTATTAGCAATAACAGGCTTGTTGAATCTTAATGTTAATTTTTTCTCAAAAGTTTTGATAAAGCCATGAATGTCGTGGCGAAACGTCAACTTTTCAATAAAATCGAGTGTTTTAAGATTCAACAAGCCTGTTATTGCTAATAATTATCAAAAGATTATATATATATATATATATATATATATATATATATATATATATATATACAGTGGCGTAGATAGGGGGGGGGGGGGGGCAAGAGGATCAATCTGACTAAAAGTATTCGTATCTATGTACGTATTTAAGTACTTTCACATGAAATTTACTAAGCACTAGCACCTCTTCTGCTATTATGTATGTGCAATTATAAAAAAATCACCTACATATGTTTTTGTGACGGCTGTGCTATTGAGTATTGTATAATTTCCTCGCTTCGAACAGGCCGACCAATCAGGAATGGACTTAATTTTAACATTATAAAGCAACTAGTAGTTTTGAGCATATTTTATTCAATGTTGAATTAGTAAGTTTAATCGGTCACTATGAGCAGAAAAGTGTTTGAAAAGTTCAAATGGCTGTAATGGAAAATTTTCATTTCGAAAGGAAGAAGTCAACCAAAATCTCCACGCACTTCTCTTTCTAAAATGTATACTATACTTACTATTGAACAAAAGTGCTCGAATTTTTGTTTAATGGTGTAGTATTATTTCTAAAGCAGTTTTTTTCAATAGTATAGATAGTATAAAATTTAGAAAGAAAAGAAGTGCGATGGGGTTTTTGTTGACTTCTTCCTTCTTACTTAAAATTTTTCATTTCAGCCATTTAAGCTCTTTCAAGCACGTTTTTTGGTCCTTGTGACCGATTAAATTCCTGTTAACATTCGTGACTTCTGCTCATAGAAGATTTTCAATCAATATTTAATATATCGAATATTTTTTTATGTAGAGAAGGTATAAAAATATGAGCTCTTTGAAAAATAGGACTAAATTTTGGCTTTGATTGTCAATTTAGTTACTCCATAATATTTTGAAGTTAATAAAAATTGTCGAATTAGTAAAAATTTTCTTGCGATGGCGTATAATCTATTTCTGGACTTCTACATCATGGATCTGGGAGGAAGATTTATTAATCATGAGAATACAGTCTAGTTTACAAGTGCTTGCGTGTTCAACTTGTTTCATCAGTCTCGAAAGAATATGAGCAAATAGCATGTAAATAGTTTTTCAAAAATAGTTCCATTCGCGAAAATTGTAAAAGTGATAAACAATTTACTGAAAGGAAAAGAAAACAGTTTGTTTTTTCAAATATCTCAAAAACTAATTGATATTTTGATATCTCAATAAAGATACAAAAAGACGAGGAAATGTCCTATAAGAAATTTCTGACTCCCGGAACTGTATGATAAATATTTATAATTTTGTCAGAGGGGTAAAAAACGGCCAAAAACAGGTAATCTGGCTTGCGAAAGTCACGCCCATTTGGGACTCTTCAACAATAAACATTATTCAACTATATTAAATAGGAAAATTAAGGAATGAAAAATGTCAGGTTCTTACTGGATAGGTAAATGAACAATAATCCAGCGACAACAAATTTTTATCGCTATTTTTCGCGCATAAGTTATGCAATAGTTTTTTGTTGTGATAACTGTTAAACTATAGATCTGATATTTTTTTTTCCTTTGTTGGAGCTAGTTTCGGAAGACCTCAGAATAGATCCCCGTTAAAAAATTCGATTGTTTAGTTTTTTATTAACAATTCACTCAGTTGAAAAATTAAACACTCTAATCATAATATTTTTTTTCTGATTTTCTCATAAACAACGCATTTATTTATAACATTTTTTCAAACAATAGGAGATGAAAATTGAAAACAACCATTTCCATGTAGCTTCCGATAATAAAGAACGGACTATTAAATTTATTAAAAAAATTTCATTTTGATTTTGCAAACAATTGAAATTTTTTATTTTTTCAACAGGGATTCACTCTAATAGCTCTAAGAATGAATAAATCTCAGATCTATACTTGCAGTTATCACAATTTTCATGTTCAAGCACCAAAATCTTGTTAATTAACTATTGCATAACTAATAAAAAAATTTCTATTATCGCCGGATTATTGTTCATTCACCGATTCAGTAACTTTTCATATTTTCTATGGTTAAATAATGTTTATTGTTGAAGTGTCCTAAATGGGCGTGACCTGCCCAAACGAAGTTACCCCTTTTCAGGCGTATTTTTACCTCTCTGAGGAAATATGAATATTGATTCTACAGTTCCGGAAGTTGAGTTTTTCTCTTGGAAAATTTCTTCTTCTTTTTGAATCTTCCTTCAGATTTCAAAAATCTCAATTGTTTTTTGACATATTAGCAAAAGACCAATCCCATATTTTTTTCAGTAGGTATATTGCTTATAACTTTCTCAAAAAACATCTACATGCTTCTCCAAATCGAATGACAATTAGCTTTCATTTTTCCGAAACTGCTGAAAAAAGTTGAACAAAAAAGCACTTGTTGCTGGGAATGAAGTCATTACCCAACAGATTAATTTTTGAATCACTAAATTCCGGACACCCTAGAGCAAGGTGGGACTCGAACCCACAATCCTCTGTTTACAAGCGATACACCTCACTGCTGGGCTACCAAGGCCTCCTTGACTAGACTAAATATATTTAAAAGATTTTCGTTGTTTTTCAAGCATGATTTATAAGAAGGTTGACAAAGCAGCTGATAAATTCATCAAAACTGCCAAGTCTTATCAACAATTTTTTTACTGCCACACCTGCTGTTCTCGTCAGTTGATAGTGTGGAAAAAATATTTAATTCGTCAAGGCGATGTTAAGCCTAAAAATTTTTTTTTCTGCTTATTTTGTGCTACATTAAAGATTTGTATCAACAAAAATAAAACTTTAGACGAAAAACTTTTTTTCACACAAAGTCATAACCCCCCCCCCAATCGCAAAAAGGGCTAAAGTATTTGATTTCATAAGAGGATTTTCATTTCATATTAGAACTACATTTTAAAAGTATTTTCATGTTGTACAGGGTGTGCGAAAAACGTAAAAAGTATCTAAGTTGGTATTTTTTAAATGGAATACTCTGTATATTATTTCATTTTTTGATTTCATAGTGAAAACAAATGCCAGTCTCATCAAGGTTTAATTCACCTAAACCTTATATTTTTCGAAATATTTCGTATTTTGTGAAAATGTATTATCAGGTTTAAGGCTTAAACTCTCAACTGGTGTTTTCTTGTTTTTAACCAAATTAATGATAAGGCCTACTAACTGGATCAAACTTTATGTCGCACTCGTGAAATATTGACTAACTTATACTTTGTGTGTAAAAATAAAGGTGAAATAATTGCAATCTTTGAACGGCACTAACTTGTTTAACTTAAATGACACCCCGTATTTCATGTCACCAATAGATGTAGAATTTAATTGTCTATCGAATACCTGAATACATTTCAATCAATATTTCTTCGCATTTTCAAATAAAATGCACATTGTCATCTTTTAAACCGATTTTAAGAAATTTATCATTTATCAAGTCACCTATGGCGTTTTGAGAAATCAGAATTGATTGAAATAAACTTCAAGATCATAATAAATGCATTCATTTTTCAATATCTTAAATGTTATGTATTAGTTCAAATTATGAAGAAAAAAAATCATGGATTTGAAACAAGCAATATTTTAAATCAGGTGTTCAAAATGGCGACCATCAGACTCTATTTATTATTAATTAACGTATGGTGATCTACAAATTTACTCTCAAATACAGGTGAAGTATCAGACTCTAAAAACAACAGTATCCTTTTTATGAAATCTTTAGCAACATCTGAGAACATACGCGGGCTTAAATTTAGAAAATCTTCTCTGAAACGCTGTTTCATATTGTCTGGTGTTGTTAGAGATGTGTATTATAACACTTGGGAAATATTGACTTACTCATACGGAGTGTAAAAATAAAGGTAAAATTATTGCAATCTTTAAACATCATTCACTTGTTTAACTTAAATGGATCGCTCCGTATTTTATGTCACCAACAAATGTGAAATTTAATTGTCTATGGAATACCTGAAAACATTTCTATCGATAACTCGTCACGTTTTCACATTAAATGAGCAGTTTCATTTTGCACACCAATTTAAAAAAAAATTTATTTACTAAGTCGCCCATGAAAACAGCGTATCAGAGAAGCTTTTCTAAATACTATCCTGCGTATATTATTAGATGTTGCTAAGGGTTTTATAAAAAGGAAACGTTTGTGTTTAGAGTCTGGTCGCCATTTTGAAGGCTTGATATAAAATATAGCTTGTTTCATATCCATCATTTTTTTCCTTCATAATTTGAACTAGTACATAACATTTAAGATATTGAAAGATAAACGTATATATTATTATGATTTGAATGTTTATTTCAATCAATTCTGATTTCTCAAAACGCCATAGGCGACTTGATGAATGATAAATTTCTTAAAATCAGTTTGCAAGATGAAAATGTGCATTTTATTTTAAAACGTGAAAATATATCGATTGGAATGTATCTAGGTATTCGATAGACAATCAAATTTTACATCTGTTGGTGACATAAAATACGGGGTGTCCCATATAAGTTGAACAAGTTAGTGCCGTTTAAAAATTGCAATTATTTTACCTTTATTTAAAGTGCGATATAAAGTTTTATCCAGTTAGTAGGCCTTATCATTAATTTGGTTGAAAACAAGAAAACACCAGTTGAGAGTTTAAGCGTTAAAACTGATACTACATTTTCACAAAATACGAGATATTTCGAAAACCATAACATTTAGGTGAATTAAACCTTCATTGAAACTGTAATTTCTTTTCAGTGTAAAATCCAGAAATGAAATAGTATATAGGGTATTCCATTTAAAAATACCAACTTTGATACTTGTCGTGTTTTTGGCACACCCTGTACAACATGAAAATATTTTTAAATTGTAGTTCTAATAGGTCCCTATGCATCCTAAAGAAAAAACTTTCATAAAATCAAATACTTTAGCCATAACTCTTCGTATCAAATAACGTAAATAACCCTGTATATATATATATATATATATATATATATATATATATATATATATATATATATATATATATATATATATATATATATATATACAGTGTGACCCATTTTTAATGGAAACACCGCTGTAAATTTGAAAGTTGTGAACCGATGGCATCCATGTTTTTTTTGAAATGTCGAGTACTTAAAGATATACCTTGGGACAAAATAAGAAATGTTTAGTCCAATTTTCAGGGCATACTATGATATATTTTCTTAAGCGAAATTAGGGATTTTTTATTAGCGATTTTTTCATTAAAGAACTTACCACGCCAATGGATTCAGCGTGTCAATAAATAGGTATGACCAAAATTTCATAAAAAAATATTCATTTATAACAAAGTTATGAGAACTCAAAATTTGAATTCGAAATCTCAGACTTAACAGTCACAAAAAAAAAACACCCTATATCAACAGATATGGCAGTAGAAATATTTGTTTTATGATTTCAAGAATGAAGTGCCATCAGATAAATACTCTACAAACCTCTCCAGCACTCCTTAAGTCAATTCCCGAGAGGCGTATAATTTCAATTTTTTCTCTTACGCCCAATCATTTCCATGGCAACTAAGATTTAAATTGAAAAATCTATTACGTCTTAGTTTTAGTTGATTTGCGTGGAAACTTGAATGTAATTCCGTTATTTTCCGTGAAAATATTTAGGCTATTTTATTGTTGAAATCATAAAAAAAATATTTCCATGGCTCCGTTGATATTGGGTTTTTTTTGTGTGAGTTTTCGAATTTTGAGTTCTCATAACATTGTTATGAACAAATATTTTTTTATGAAATTTTGGTCATACCTATTTAGCGGTACGCTGAATCCAGTGGCGTGGTAATATTTCCAATAAAAAAATCGCTTTTAAAAAAAACCGAATTTCTACTAAGAAAAAATATCGTAGTATGCCCTGAAAATTGGTATAAACATTTCAAATTTTGTCCCAAAGTAGACCTTTTGGTACTTGACATTTCAAAAGATAAGTGGTTGAAATCGGTGTACAATTTCAAATTTTAAAGGGGTGTTTCCATTAAAAATGGGTAACACTGTATATATATACATATATATATATATATATATATATATATATATATATATATATATATATATATATATATATATATATATATATATATATATATATATATATATATATATATATATATATATATATATATATATATATATATATATATATATATATAGTTAGTTAACTGATTGATCCTACTGTCGCAATTTTCATATTGTACTTTCAAGTTATTTTCGGAATTTTATAGCCTATTACGCATTACTACAGCTATTCGACATTCAGTTATATTGTTGAAAATTGGTGATTGAAATCGAAGTTAGGAAAGTTGTATTGGAGATTTCAAATGTTTCTTCTCGCCGCCGCAATTCTCATGTTTAAATTTCACTCGTTCCTGAGGCTTTTCGAGCATTGTGCATCTCCACAGATACTCAAAATTCAGTTAGAGTGCTGCAATTTTGGTTGCCTGTTGCTTCCTCTCACCGCCGCAATTTTTATGTGGAAATTTCTTTCGTTTACACAGGTATTCCCACTTTATGTATTCCTTCAGCCCCTCTAAATTGACTTAAGAATTTATATGTAAAAAACAGAAATTATGGAAAAATACGACCTTAGCGTCAGCTGCTCATAGTTTTCATTTTAAATTTCTTGATGATAGACTGACATAAATTAGATCGAACCAATAATTCTCGACGTGATTAAATAATTATTTCTATATTTCACCGTATTTTAAGTAATAAGTCTTGAGTTATAACAGTTATCAACTGAGCATTGTCTCTGGTATTATAAGTAATATACCTTTTCGAAATAATTTGCAGATAATAAATGTGTACATCTCACTTTTTGAATTATCTATAGCACTTAGTCAATAACTTGGTCGAATATTCCTTCACTTATTCTAGATGAAAACCAACATAAGAATGTCTTCGCACATTGGTAAAGATGTTTTCAGTTCATAGAAATATTTTCAGATACGATCGAATGAAATCGATATTAATGGAATAGTTTTTGTTTCAGATAATTTAAACTCAATTAAACGTACTTGTTTTCTCTGGTATAGATCACGTTTTCTTATACGTATGAGCTATTTCACATTTTTAGCTATGGTTTTTTATATGTTAATGTTTTTTTATGAAGTATATTCTTGTGGGATTGATTTACAATTTCTATTATCATATGGAGCGAATATTTTCAGTTACATATACGTAAGTATCACGATTTATTACTCCCAATATATTTTTGTCCGAATTAAAACGAAAACTAGAAGAAGGGAACATAACTGTGTGGTAAATTAGTATGTAGATAATTCTGACTGAATTCTTTTATTTCACATTCTTGAACAATTATAGTTATTTGCTACTTGAAAATTATCAAATAAGAAGTTGGTTATATAAGGCCGAGAGCTAAAAACACCATTGCCATAATTTTAGTTGATAGGAACAAAAACCCACTGTCCGATCCTATTCATAGTCTAGTCAATAAATGCTTTTTTGTTCAACTTTTGTCATCAATCTCGAGAAAATATGAGCAAGATGATATTCGATTCGATAGCATGTAGATTTTTTTTTAAAAAAATGAAGTTCCACTCACGAAAATTGTGAAAGTTATAAACAATTTACTGAAAGAAAATAAGAGGACTTGGGTTTTTGCAAATATCTCAAAAACCAATTGGGATTTTTGATATGTAAAAAAGATTCGAAAAGTGAAGAAAATTTCCTAAAAAAAACTCAACCTGGAAAAAGGAAACACACGTGTTTCATTCCTCCCTGAAGTATGTGTCAGGGAGGCGGGCAGCTTGAGTTTGGGATTAACTCCTTCAACCAGATCAGAGGATACACTTGTATGTACAAGTGCATCAAGGATAGGTGAGACGGGATATTTATGGAACATAAGAAGTGTGGATAGGGTTCAGAGGATTAATACTGGCCCAGCATTCGCCTTGTAAGTTTGCAAGCAGTGACTTACATTACCATGAGGAAACCTCTGAAAAAAACTCATGGCAGACCAGTCAGCCCCGGGGTTTGAACCCGAGACCTCCCAAATACTAGCCAGCGTACCTAACTGGAACTGTTGGATCAATATTTATAATTTCCTCAGAGTGGTAAAAATATGGCCGAAATTGTGTAATATGGCTTGCGCAAGTCACGCTCATTTAGGACACTTTAACAATAAACATTATTTAACCATATGAATTATGAAAATTAAGAAATGAAAAGATTCAAGCTTACTGCCCCGATACAGTTAGTGATTGAATTTTTTCATTTTTATGAACAATAATTCGGTGTCGAAAATATTTTCATCGCGATTTTTAAATTAGTAATGCAATATTTAATTATTGATTTTTTGCTGCTTGAACATGAACATTTCAAGTGTGATAACTGTTAAACTATATATCGGAAATTTGTCTCCGTTTTTGGAGCTAGTTTTGAAAGGCTTCACAATAGATCCCCGTTAAAACCATTAAAAATATTTCTTTTTCAGTTTTTGATTGATAATTAAAAACGTTAATTAATCATAAAACTTTTTTCGATTCTCTTATAAACATCGCATTTGTTTATGAAAATTTTTTGAACAATGGGAAATTTAAATTTAGGAAAACACTTTCGATTATAAGATGCGGAAAATAAAAATTATTTTGAAAAAAATTTTTCATTTTGCAAGAAAGAAAATTGAATTTTGAATTGATTGGGCCGATACATGGTGTAAATTAATAAACATAGGCATTAAATCAATGGTTAGTGATAACAATTTACACATTTATTAAATTTATTAACGCATGACGCACGTTTCGGTGGAACTTCACCTTCTTCAGATGCTAATGGCAAACTAACTATGTTTCTCTGTTATATCGAAAACAAGAAATAAAGAGATGACAAATTGTGCAGAAGGGGTAAATAGAAAGATGGTTATAAATAATTATTAGAATAGGAAAAACCAATTCTGAACTGCTAGTCAGGTAGTTCGGTAATTTTGAGGGGATTGAGAAGGGGGCCTGAAGTATGATCGATTTGGCTATTCAATAGGAGACCGGAATGCAACAATTTATTTATCTGTAATGATTCTAAAAAATTAAGTTTAATTCCTTTACTTTCAGCATTAAATATTTCAAAATCGAAATTGAATGTGTGATTTTCTTGGATTAAATGGTTTGCATAATGTGAATCCGACTTTTGATTAACAAAGCTACGTTTGTGTTCTGAAAGTTCTACCAATGTAAAACTTATCACAATCACCACTATTAATTTTATAAACTCCTGATTTATTATCTTTATGAACTTTAGCTTTATTTTTTTTTATATGATTTCCTAAATTATTACCGGTACGATTAGCAATGTTAATGTTGTGCTTAGATAAGAGAGATTTAAGTTTTCTACTTGAATTTCCGATGAAAGTGAGGCTGTTATATTTGATATTATTTTTAGTAAGAGGGTACACCTGGCTAATCGAATTTTTGAACAACTTTTTATCTATCATATTGTCTATTGTTATGGGATCATAATTATTATTTACGGCAATTTGTTTAATTATATTTTTCTCGATATTAAAATTGACGTTTGAAATTGAAATATTTACTAAACAATGTACCATACCTACTATAGAAAGCTGCCATTTTGTGTTGGAATGGATGTAGGGAAGTACTATGTATGACGCTATCAGACTAATCAGTATTCCATATAGGCAACACATTTAACATATGTCTGGCAAATTCAGACCATAGATACTTAAGTCATAAAATCTAAGACTTGAAACATCAAATCAATTTAAGTTGTGTTAGTGGAATAGCAAAGGTTTTTATGGATCAGTATTCTGACTGAGAAAAGCAAAGGTTTTATTGTTAGGAATATAAATTGAGCATTTCAGAAAATATTGAAGAAGAAGCAAAATTAGTGGCTTTGAAATTATTGCCGGAGAAATCGAAAAAACTCTACATGTCTGCGTATGAATCCTTTATGCAATGGAGAATTGCCAAAAAAACAACATCGTTCTCCGAATCAGTGTTACTGGTATATTTTAATGAATTGTCAAAAAAATATAAAACATCCACGTTATGGACAACTTACCCGATGCTAAGAAGTACAATACATTTGAAAACCGAGATTGATATTAATAGCTTTAGTAATCTAAGGGCATTTTTAAAACGACACGCCAATACTTTTTCACCTGAAAATATAAAATAATTCCTCACAGAGGCATCCGACGAGAAATATCTAGCGACAAATAATAATGGGGGTAATGGGTGCTTGTCGATCTAAAAAAATGCACTCATTGAAACTAAGTGACGTACAAGACTTGGAAAAAGCATTCTTGATAAATGTACCAAATACCAAGACCAATTCAGGGTAACCGATAATTTATATCAATACTGTAAAAAATATATCAATCTTCGTCCTCCGTTGGTAACATCAAATGAGTTCTTTCTAAATTACCAGAATGGCAAGTGCACTAGTCAAAGAATTGGTATTAACAAATTTACCCAAATGGGGAAGCAAATTGCCACATTTTTGAAGTTGCCAAACCCAGAAAAATATTCTACATAGCTTCCGCAGATCTTCTGCGACTATCCTTGTTGACGCAGGCGGGGATATAACAGCATTAAAGAGGAATGGTGGATGGAAATTTACAGCGGTAACTGAAGGCTTCATTGATGAATCCATCAAAAATAAAATGAAAACTGCTGCGAAAATATCAGACTCGATTGCAGCCCCTTCATGAAGTCATCAGAACGTTCTATCCACAACCAGTCAAAATATCAATGTGGATATGAACTCACTTCCCACAATAAATCTATACAACTGTGTCAATCCTAATTTTAAAATTAATGTTCATAAATAATATTATTTAGTCAGTTAAAATAGTTACATAATAGTTATAAATAATAATAAACAATATTTTCATGAAATAATTTTTTTTTGAAATTCCTAGTTGAATTTATTTGTCAGTGGTGGACAAAGTATAGTATTCTACTCGCATATAATGGCTATTATTCACTCAGTTGATTTACAACTTGATCTTCATGAATAATAGCTACCATTATTCTCGCTCGTTGAATAATATACTATTATTGCTAAAGTGTCCTAAATGGGAGGGACTAACACAAGCCAGTTTTCCCGATTAATGTCTTATTTTTACCCCCCTGAGAAAATTATAAAAATTGATCCCACAGTTCTGGAAATTGCAATTTTCTTTAAGGATCTTTATTTAGATATCAAAAATCTCGATTAGTTTTTGAGATATTTGCAAAAAACCAAATTGATCTTTTATTGTTTCAGTAAATTGTTCATAACTTTCACAATTTTCCCGATCGGAATTTCATTTTTTTCAAAAAACATCTGTTATTCCAAATCGAATGTCCTTTTGCTTATATTTTTCAGAGACAGCAGAAAAAAGTTAGACAAAAAAGCACTTTTTGACTAGACTACTACTCTGTGCTATATACGCGTGAAAGAATAACACGCCAAATTCTCAACTTTTATTGATAGCGACTATACTGCGGTTTTGAAAAATCGCTGTGCCAACTTTGAATCGGAAGAATTACTCCCACCGTCGAAGATCGGAAATTAAAAAATCTTGGTTGAAGCCATACGCATAGGTCTTGATTAATCATCTGCTGCAGGCTGCAGTGGTATATGTTTCTCCCAGATAACACAAATTTTTTTTTATTTTGTTGTCTGTTCTGTCTAAATTTACTTCAGATCAATAATTGCAATAAAACATAGTAGTACATAATAATTTTAAGTGTGTAGTGAATAAAGTACCTACATATTTCTACAATGGTAAAAATAGATGTAATTTGTTGAATACTCTTTTGAATATAGTATTACAATATTTATTTGAAATGAAGACAATTTTTCGTGTAAACCTAATACATCAAACTTCATCGCCATATATTGCATTTCAGCCTGTTTGAATTAGACAATTATACATACTCCGTGAGTCCATAATTGGCCGAAATTTTATAATCTCGGTAATGAAATTTTTCAGAATTCGTTCAAAAGTGCTGGACAATAGATTTCTTTTATGAGTAGATTTCTGGACCATTGTCTGAAAAATATGAGGAAAATAATGTAACTGAAACAAATGAAAATAAAACCAAGAAGTAATATGCTTGTAGGTACATATTTCAAAACTAAGAGCTGAAATAATTTTATGTTTTGTGAAATAATAAACTAAAATTTCAGTTGCATGTATCTGAAAAATAAATTGTTATTAGTGAATAAATGACAAGTTCAAATTAATTTAAATGTAAATTGCATGTAACAGAAAAATAGTTAACATGAGATTAGTAAATAAACAATTAAACAATAAAATATTGAAATTGTATATAACCATTGTTTCGGTTAGTTGAGTAGGTATCTCTAAACGTTTTCAAGGTAATATTAATTATCAGAGTTTGTCTTGATTATTATGTGCCTTTTCAATATTGTGCGCGTATTGTGGGTTATAGGGGGATCGTCAGACCACTGAGGCGGTCGCCACGTATTTGTCGCTTCCTCACTTGGTTTACTGAAAACTTCATGGTTTTGTGAGATGAAAGCAATTTTCTTGAATTTTCGTTTTCACCAGTTCTGTTCTCAGTAAATAATCCTAGTGCCATTAAATGTGATGTTTTTCATGCGTGATCGGCAATACTACATTTTGCCATTTCGACTCTCCTTATATTTCGCAGTAAATGTGGAACATTTAGTCACATTGTACGTTTCATCATGAAAGGAATAGGAGAACATGGAGCTTTTAGAATATTCATTGAAAATTTGAATGATGTTACTGACCATTATGCGGATAAGAATAACTTCATTCACCTTCACCAAAAAACGAACAGTCATAACTTGGGTAATTTATGGAAATAATGAGAAATGAAAGAAATGTACCATTTGCAATGAAAAACTTCCAATTACCCGTTGTTATGAAACATTTTTTTTTCCTAATGGAATTGATATATCATCAGCATCTAACCAGGTCCAAACTGGTAATATCTACGTAAACACTTGATCCTAGCTAACTACATTTAGGTTTTACTTGTCAAAGAAAGAGCCTGCCAATTAGTTTGGTGAACCTGAACTGGTACTTAGAATGTTAAAAACACTGGCACTTTCCTGCATGTCAAAGTGCGTTTAAATCAAACATCGGAAATATTTTAATAGCGTATGATGGCAAGAACACAGCAAACTTATTATCAAAGAATCGTGAAAGGCGCTGTCCAATGATCTCAAGGAAACATATGATGGTTCTGCATTCGAATGGAAAGACATGACTTTCTGGAGAAACAATCGGAAAAGTTTTCCGAAATAGAATCTCCCCATAAAGGATTTAGTGAAGGAACTACTAACCTAACCTAATATAGAGTATCAAATCGCTTCACATGAAACAGAGCAACCAGAAGTAAAAAAAAGTCTCTAAACGCTGAGTTGCTGGGGTCCAATTCTAGAATGGAGGCTCTGCAGAATTCATTCGATACATCCCTTAAAATAAATGATATATTTGGTAATATTGTCAAGGGTACTGGATAATGAGAATAAATATATTTACAAAGTTAGAATTTCATCGATTTCATCGCAACTGTCTTTTTCACAAAATTCCCTGTAGGAGTACATAATATTCGTATCAAAGAGCTTATATTTCTTGTTAATTAATAATGCTTCTAATTACCCAAGTCACCTAAAAAAAAATGTTTATATTTTCTTAATTTTCACCAAATACTAGAACCATGAACAATTATATTATGTTTCAGTATTTCTTGCTTTCGTTCATCTATATTCTTCAAGGGAAACAGATGAAGAAAATTGACTGCTATATCGAAAAGTATTTCCTGGGTTTTTCGGCTGATGGAAAAAATATCTATAGATCAATTTTGAAGCGATCATTAGTAGGAAAATATTCAGCATACTTTATGTTGTTTCTGGCCGCGATGGATACCGTCTCTCTGCTACCTATTGGCTCGGATAAAGCTAACGTTCTCTATGTTATTATGATGATGAAGAAATACAGGATAAATGCAACTATGAAGACAATTAACTCTTTAGTTTATTACGTAGTTCACTTTTTCGTATTCCAAATGTGTTGGAGCTACGTCAACATTGTCCTCTACTTTATACTGCATTTGAATGTTCAATATATTTTTTTGTCAGAGTGCTTGAAGAAGATCGAGATATGCCAAGAGAATGAAAATTGCCATCAACATATTCGTGAAAGATTGTCGTCCATTATAAGGCATTATCAAAAGATCTCCAGGTGAGATGAAAACTTACGTTTAGTAATTTATATTTTTGGATGACTAGATATATATAGATATATATATATATATATATATATATATATATATATATATATATTAATATATATTATATATTTATATATATATATATATATATATATATATATATAATATATATATATATATATATATATATATATATATATATATATATATATATATATATATATATATATATATATATAATATATATTTATATATATATATATATATATATATATATATATATATATATATATATATATATATATATATATATATATATATATATATATATATATATATATATATATATATATATATATATATATATATATATATATATATATATATATTTTTTTATATTATATATATATATATATATATATATATAAAATATATATATATATATATATATTATATATATATATTATATATATATATATATATATATATATATGGGTTAGTACGCCTCGGTACTAACTACCTAAAACAGGGTTAAAGAGGTAATTGACGCCAGAATATCACACATAATGTGTCTCCCCGGCAATAATGCCATACGCTATATATATTATATACCTATATATATATATATATATATATATATATATATACAGGGTCATTGATGGTCGATAGTAGGTTAGACGTTTACGGAAAACGGGACATACTCGTATAATAAATCTGAAATTTTGGATCCTGCCATAGAAAGGCACGATCTATCTTTCTAAAATATTTTCGATTTGGCGGTGTTGCCGCTTCTACTCACAAATTGTAACAACTTTTTTTTCAAATGGGACACCCTGTATATTATTTCATTTTTAGAATCACAATATCACCTGGATTATTTTTCTTCAATAGTTCCCTATACCTATCTACCTCGGTTTTCGACATAATTATTATTGTAGATTTTTTTTCCTGAAATTATGTAAAACTTGAATTTTAATTTAGCTGACATTTGAACCTAAAGGAGGCTGAAATTTTGCACACCGTATGCAAAAACCTTGTATTTAATAGTTACCTGAATAAATTCATTTCATGTTATACAGGGCGAGTTGAACTGGATGATTTTAACGTAACACACAAAAAAGGTCGAAACTTAATTTTTTCAAATGGGACACCCTGTATATTATTGAAAATTCAAAAAGGCAATTGAATTACCTTCCAGTTGATGTGACGTAGTGATATACCTAACTCGTCAAGTTTTCGAAATAAACGCAAATGCATTTCAAAATCCGTTGATGTACAGTACACCATCATTTGTCGCTTGTATTTCACAAAATACATAAACGTTCTTGAATCTTACTGAATATGTGTATTACTACTTACAACAAAACTTGTAATTAAATCCAGGTCTGCTTTTCCGCCACATTGGCCTCAGCAATAAGTAGAAAAAAGTGATCCCCCTTTACATAAATGAGAATAGATGATACACATATCATAATCCATTCTTAACGTATCACTGGTATCTCATTAGCATCTAGTTGGCCGATGCAATTGGTCACACGTTGACGTGACTATGTTCACCGGTGTCTGGACAACTGACACTTGCCTAATTGTTTCTAATCTTTGACAGACGCGAAAGTTTTGAATTTCCATTTGATATTTCTTTTAACAAGTTGAGATTAAGCGAAATTATTATTCTAATGAAGTTTTGTTGAATCTATTTATTCTCCATGGACAATGTGACAGGATTGTGGCAAGAACATGCAGGAAATTCAATGAAACGTATCCTCATTAACAACCAATGAATAAAAGGAAATTTATGCGACCACAAAATAATTTTTGATTTTTTAATAATTTTTCAATTCGTCAACTTTTAGAAAAAATTCTAAAAATGTTTGAAAAAACACATTATCTACACATTATTAAATTCTAAACATGTTATAATAAATTTTCAAAATATCCCCCATTGAGTTCTAGTCACTTCAAAATTCGACGATGTACACCATCAGTTGTCGATTTATGTATTTCATTAGGATCAAGTTGGTCGATGCAATTGGTCACACGTTGACGTAGTTCCTCTTTAGTGTTCACCGGTGTTTGGTACACTTTCTGTTTCAAATTACCCCAAAGGTAAAAATCGAGGGGTGTTAGGTCGGGAGACCTTGCAGGCCAATCCCATGGACCCAAACGCCGAAACCAATTGTCATTAAATATTTGAAACAGCTCACGTGTCACCTCTTCTGCGCAATGTGCGGGTGCTCCATCCAACTGGAACCAAGAGGTACGGAAATCTTCTAATGTTAAATTTTTCAAAAATTTCGACACTACTGGCCTTATAATGCGGAGGAATTGATTCTTGTTCAGTGGCTCAGCGTAAATGAAAAATTTGAATAGGCCTATTTGGGACGGGGTCATCAATGAAATAACCAAAATATTCTCGACCGACGTTTCGACAATTTATTTTGCCATTTTCAGGGTTGCTGGAAATAAGATAGATGCTACATATTTGATGTTTAAACATAAGATATACAAAGCAAAAAATTTTCAATAAGATTCACTGTTTACACAGAAACAGTCTACAATGCAAGAAAAGGAACATCAATGTTTTAAAACAGATATCATGGAAATTAATTATGAAAAATTGTTTGTATTATAAATGTAATTGAGGTGATCAAACAATATCATACTTACAAATATAACGGCAATTTGCTGTAGTCAAAATTTGTAGTTTATTAAGATTCAATAATCGGATGAGTGAGGAATAACTTCTACACAAAAGCATTGAAAACGAAACTGAACTAATATTCTTCGCTTGCAACTAACACATGAGAGGCAGCAGACGTATGAACCATGAGAGAAAACAATAAGCTACACGGATAGCTCTTTATTTTGATAATTTTTTTATTTTATTTAGAATGTTGAAATATCCTTGATTGAGATTCGCAATGTCAGTTCTCGAATTAATGGAATTATTTAATTTATAGATCAAACGTTTACACCATAATCGTTCTTTCTTCGAAATAACTGTTTGTTCAAAATCAAAAGAATGGTTATATATTTTAAAATGTTCAGCTAATGAAGTTTTTGGTTGTATATTCATTTTGCTGATTGAATATTTATGCTCTTCTATACGTTTGCCTAAATATCTTTTAGTTTGACCTATGTAGTACTTGTTACATTGGAGACAAGGAACTTTATAAATTACATTTGGTTTTTGATCTCTGGTAGTTTTATCTTTTAATTTACTGTAGAAATTTAGGTAGTTAGTGTTTAGATTTTTGAAAACTATAGATATATCTTCCGTTCTAAATATTTTAGATAGTCTCTCTGACAGGCCTTGTATATATGTTAATTTTAGATATGTATTTGTTTTATTATTATTGTTTGTATTATTTTTTATATTTCGTTGTGTTACTTCATTTATGAGACTGGTATAATTATTGTCTAAATCAATGATATTGAGAATTTTGGAAACAAACGACTTTGGATAATGGTTTGATTGTAGAATAGAACTTATATAATTAATATTTTTATGCCAGAATTGTTTGTCTGATAAATGCAAAGCTCGATATTTGAGATTTTTGATAATATTAATTTTATGTTGGATAGGATGGTGGGAATGAAAACTAATATATCGTTCTGCATTGGTAGGTTTATGATACCAGTCCCGAAATGATATACTGGAATTTGTTTCTTTTTCTAAAGTGAACTGTAAACGGTCATGAAACCTATTGAATGTTTGAAGAACTATATTTTCGGTATCTCTTGGTATCGCCAGAATGATGTCATCAACATAACGTTTGAATAATTTCATTTCAAATGGGAGCTGATTAAGACAAACCTCCTGCAATTTTTCTATCACAATATCTGCACAAATTGGGGCTTATTCAAATTATCCAAACATTGGGTCAACTAAAATAAAAATACAAGAATAAATGAAAAATCTTATTTGATTGTCTTTTAAGAGGCAAAAAGCAATAAAACTGTACTTTTCTTGAAAGCCCCTCTGCATGACGATGCGTGGATTTTGATCGGCCCAAAAATGTTGGTTTCTCCTATTGAAAATGCCTTCTCTCGAAAACTTGGCTTCATCTGTCCATGTTATTTTTCTGAAGAAAAGAATCCTCTTGAATATGTATTAGGAGTTTCTCACAATATTGAACTCGACGTAGGTAATCCTCTGGATTGAGGTGTTGAACTGTTATGAATTTAAAAGGGTGCATATTGTGCTCGACCAAAATCTTTTGCACCGCATAATAAGTTACGCCTAAATCATTTGCTGCACTTTGGATGAAAGCTTGTGAATATGCGTGGAAATAGGCTGAAAGTTCACAATATTCTCTTTATCCGACGTTACAGGCCTTGGCAAACTGCGAGTTGCCTAAGTTTTGAACCATAATTGATAAAATTATCTTGTAGTCGCATAAACTTCCTTTCCTTCATTGGTTGCAAATTAGGGAACGTTTCATTGAATTTCCTGCATGTTCTTGCCTCAATCCTGTCACATTGTCCATGGAGAATAAACAGATTCATCAAAACTTCATTAGAGTAATTATTTCGCTCCATCTCAACTTGTTTAAAGAAATATCAAATAGAAATTCAAAACTTTCGCTTCTGTCAAACATTAGAAACAATTAGGCAAATGTCAGTTGTCTAGACACCGGTGAACATAGTTACGTCAACGTGTGAACAATTGCGTCGGCCAACTAGATGCTAATGAAATACCAGTGATATGTTAAGAATGGATTATGACAAGTGTATCATCTATTCTCATTTATGTAAAGGGGGCTCACTTTTTTCTACTTATTGTTAAGGCCAATGTGGCGGAAAAGCAGACCTGGATTTAATTACAAGTTTTGTTGTAAGTAATCATACACATATTGAGTAAGATTGAAGAACGTTTATGTATTTTGCGAAATACATAAAGCGACAAATGATGGTGTACATCAACGGATTTTGAAATACATTTGTGAATATTTCGAAAACTAAACGAGTTAGGTATACCACTTTACATCAACTGAAAGGTAATTTAATTGCCTTTTAGAATTTTAAATAATATACAGGGTGTCCCATTAAAAAAATGCAGTTTCAACCTTTTTTGTGTATCACGTTAAAATCATTCAGGTCAACTCGCCCTGTATAACATGAAATGAATTTATTCAGGTAACTATCAAACACAAGGCTTTTGCAAACGGTGTGCAAAATTTCAGCCTCCTTTAGGTTCAAATGGCAGCTAAATTAAAATTTAAATTTAACATAATTTCAGGAAAAAAAAATCTACAATAATTATTATCTCGAAAACCGAGGTAGATAGGTATAGGGAACTATCGAGGAAAAATGATCCTGGAGATATTGTGATTCTAAAAATGAAATAATATACAGGGTGTCCCATTTGAAAAAAAAAAGTTGTTACAATTTGTGAGTAGAAGCGGCAACACCGCCAAATCGAAAATATTTTAGAAAGATCGTGCCTTTCTATGGCAGGATCCAAATTTTCAGATTTATATTATGTCCCGTTTTCCGTTAACGTCTAACCTACCATCGGCCATCAATGACCCTGTATATATATATATATATATATATATATATATATATATATATATATATATATATATAATATATATATATATATATATATATATATATATATATATATATATATATATATATATATATAGAAATATTTTGAAATTTATGAACCTGGTAGATATCTTGAGGCCGATTCAGCTAAACTATTTTCATTTATTGAGCACTTTCGGTAATTGACCCTAATCACTTATTAGATTTTATCTATTCCTAGTTTTTATGTCAAAAATGAGGATTGCAAGCCCTAATATTATCATCAATTGTTTCTATAAGGAAGCCCTTATTACTTACTTTGGGTTGAATTTCTTGTTGAAAAAGACATACTTTAATGGATTTTGTGAAATATTTGAGTACTGTACCAAGGATAGTTCTAGACCACTTCAACTTTTACAAAATGTCAATGATGCGCTTGCGCGACTACAGGACGTGATTATGGACCGGCAGTCGGACATTTTGCGGATTTCGGCCAATTTCCAAGATGGAGGATCACGGTATAATCGTCATTCAGAATCTGGCCAACAGAGGGCAATCCAAAATGGTGGTACACGGTTTTCTCGTTATTCAGAACCTGGCCAACAGGGGGCGAATCGTGTATGAAAGATCACTGTATTCTCAACATTCAGATGTTTGACGTATGGCAGATCTATGCTCTCAGATATCTATGATTCAAGATGACATTTGACAGTTACGAATGACTGATCGGATGTATGATGTATGACAGATCTATGCTGTAACATATCTTTGATTCAAGATGACATTTGATAGTTTCGAATGACGTACGACAGATCTATGTTTTAAATCCAAGATGGTGGATGACGGAGGAAGATCTATGCACGAGGTTATGAGAATAAGTATGGGGAGCCCCTGGGAGTCTTCATAAGGGGCATAAGGGACTGAAATTGTTCATGGGGGCGTCCAGAAGTCTTCATGGAGGCCAGACTGAAACTGTTCGATATATAGGAATGAGAGCTTCTTCGAAGTCTTTATGTGGGCCCTTGAGACTCTTATACGAATTTTAACGTTATTTAACTTAACTTTTCGTTAAATTATAAACACTCACTCGCGAGCTAGCTACGCTAGCTCGCCAATGGAACCAATAACGAAATTTCAACGATCGAAGATAGTTTCTACTCCAAGCAGATATAGTAGCTGAATCTAAAATTGAGAAGGTCTCTGATGATGATGATGATGAGGATAAATCTATTTTAGTAGGAGATGATCTTGAAAAAACTATTTAACTAAATGAAATTCCGAGCAGTTGACTGAATACTTCGGACAATATCCAGAATGAGTACGAAAATATATCGACCAGGCTTGGAATCAGTCAACACACATTGATCCTACTTTTGCACCAAAATACGATCCAGGTGCATCGAACTGGACTCTCGGCAACACTGTAATTGATTTCGATAAAAAAGTGATGACATTATCATTGGAGGTCAGTCATTTATCGGTACCCACGGTCTTTATGAGCTGATTTTCATGAAAGATCCTAATGAATATACCGATGAAGATAAAAAAAATTATGGAAGAATTTTGGAAATAACAAATGTTCACTAAAGAGGATTTGACCCCACAAAGCAAGTCAGAAGTAGCAAGAGTGATAAAAATTGATATCAAGCGACTGCTTCCTTCGCATTCGAGTGGAAAAGAATTGATGATATATAACAAACCTATGAAGTATGTCTACTGGGATGATGTGAATGAGATCGTAGATCGACTCCGTTTATTATACGCTTCTAAGCTTGCGGGACATTTCCCTAATGACAATGCAATCGAGTCAATGATCGAGGAACTTCGTGAAGCTAATGTTATATACTAACGTAGATTGAAAAACTATTCAATCTAATCATGTCGATTGATGAGTTAGGTCGCTCGTCTCGTACATCTTACGTGAAACGTATGAAGATTGAAGGATTTACCACGAATGCGCAAGGTGACTTTGATTTTGTTGCGCATAAACTCTGTAACGTCAAAATACCAACAAGTGACGCAGATATGGCTACGAAAGAGAACTTGGATTCTGAGATGAATTAAATATAATCTGATATTTCGAAACTTAATCAAGCTATTGAATCTACAGTCCAAGTTGCCGAAAAATTAGGAGAGAAATTCTACTCTTTCAAGAAATCGCTCAATCACATAAAAATAGACATTAATAAGCAAAATAATGCAACTCAAAAACACCTGAAGCAATACTTCGATGATATCATCACAGGTCTGGAAGCTACTCTTGATACAAAGCTTATGAGACAACAGACCTCACTCGAAAAGAAAATGAGAAAAATATCGGGTGATGTGCTTGGAACTCATGAATTTAAGAAGCTGAGTGATAAAATTGAAGTAAATAAATCACCAACCATGATCAATGATAATATCTCGTAACGACGATCATGTGGATTTAAGAAGCTGAATGATGAATTTTAAGTTAATAAATCATGAACCTCGATCGATGATGATACATTCACGAGAAAAAAAACAAGTAGTCAAAGAACTACATAAACCAACACGTAGAAATTTCCCACGAAGACGTACAATCATTAAGTGATAAGATGACTTGTGACAATGCGATTCAGGTCAGATGGACATGTATGCTCGTGAAAATAATGGAAACAAATTTATTCTTGTATTGATTGTTTTTCAAAGTTTTTATGGCTAGAGCATTGAAAACGAAAACTGGTGAAGAAGTCACTCGTGCGATTTCGGATATACTCGAGCAATGTGGTCGAAGGTCTACAAAATTTCAAAATTTAATGAAAAAATATAATATTTATCACTATAATACGTATATCATCAAAAAAGCTGGTATCGTTGAACGAGTTATATGCACTCTCAAGGAAAAATTGTTTCGATATTTTTCACTGAATGGAATTTATAAATGGATAGATGTGTTGTAAAACAACGTTTACAAATATAATGAATACTTACATAGAACTGTTGGAATGAAGCCACGTGACGCCTCTATGAAAAATGAAAAACTCTTACTATATTCTCACATAAAGATTGCTTGAAAGAATGAATTTAATGTTGGTGATATAGTGCGAATCAGTAAGGCCAAGCGTGTGTTTTCAGAAGGATATACACCTAACTGGACTACTGAGCTATTCAAAATCGTTAAAGTGCAGATAACGAATCCTGTTACTTATATACTTGAAGATACTGAAGGACATCCCATTAGTGGTGGTTTTTACGAAGAGAAATTACAGAAAGCTAAATACTCTGACGTTTACTTGGTTGAAAAAGTCTTGCACAGAAAAGGAAATAAGGTGTTCGTTCATTGACTGGGTATGCCAAAGTCACATGTTTCTTGGATTGATATGAGTAATAAACTTTAGGTTCAGTTGAGTATTGAAGTTTGAAGTAGCAAGATGTCTCACGATAGTGGTTTTATGAACGAGGATTTGGATAGAATTTTGGGTGTCTACGATGAAGTAGACAAAAACGAAAAAAAATTCATTTTAAATTGTGGCTTTCAAGCTGGAATATTTCTAGTAGAAAAAAAAAACTTCAATTACTATTTTTTTTCAAATGGCAACATGGTGGCTCGTCGGGTCAAAAAAAAAGATAATTTTATTACGATTAATTTGATACCGCACTCTTGGTATTAGGTTGAAAGGAAACTTTCGATAAAAACCTGAAATCCCATAACCTCAGAACTTTCTTTAAATGAAGATTAAAATAACATTTGAAATCATCGAGTAGCCTGTGACCAACACAACTGAAACAAAATAAGTCCAATGCCACGCCTACAATTCTTCGTCTCTGGATGGCAAACAGGGCCATTTTAGGACCGAAATTATTTATTTCAACGCATCTATAGCCCTCTAGCATAAAAATTTATTTCGAAAAAAAATTGAACAACGGTTACAAGAAGTAGCAAATGATACATGGTTGTTTTCTTTATGTCATATGAAGACAAAAAATTGAAAATATACCAGGTGTCCCATTTAAAAATCGAAAGTTTATGTCACTGCCGGTGAAACCGGAAGTTGCATCAAATTGAGTTAATTGTCAAAAAAAGCAGTTTTATGCAATAAACATATCCTGTAAATTTCATTTCATTATCTCCGAAAACAAAAAAGTTATAGGGGCGAGCCTCCTTCCGTGGACACCCGGTATAGATAACCTCATACAAAGTTGCCTCAATTTTTCATGCTAAATACTAAAAATTAGGAAAAATGGGAAGTTTCCGTTGATTTTTGTCAGTTTTGTCAATCTCATTTTAAATCTTATTTCTTAAAAACCCTGTATGATTACAACTAACGGCGACGCTAGTGAGAATTTTTCTGCTATTGTCATACAAAGTTGCCTCAATTTTTCAAGCTAAATACTACAAAATAAGAAAAATGGGAGATTTCCGTTTGAAAAAATTAATTTTTGTCAGTTTTCTCAATCTCATTTTAGATCTTATTTCTTAAAACTCCTGTATGATTACAACTAACGGCGACGCTAGTGAGAATTTTTCTGGCATTACCTACAAATAGCTTTCACATTCAAAGTAGGTTTACAAATCAGTTGATGTCTATGGCTATGTGGTTTCAGTATTCCTATGTGAGTACAATCAATAACATCTATTGCATTCGGAAATATATACTTGCTTTGCCAAAACTGTTATTTCATGGTTGGTCTTTGGAAACTTGATCCATTCGTTTGATAGCGAAATAATTTTCAGCTATTTCATGCACACTTTGAGACACCGTATCTTACTCCAAGTTCTTGAGCGATACCTCTTTTTTATACCGGTTCACTAAGATAGCGCAGACATATTTTTATTTTCTGAACAGACGACAACGTACCTTCCCAAATTTCATCATTTGCTCCTAAAAATGTTTCCGCAAGCTACTTTACATTTTCTTCTTTGAAATGTTATAATCCTTTAAAATCGCCAACAAGTGACGGTTAGCGGGGCTTGTAATGTTTACTATCCCCCTATGTACAATATTTGCCAACAAATGACACAACCTGTCACTATAAAGTTGAGTTTGATTCTGATTGGAACATTTCTGAAGAATATGCTTTTCATTAGAAGTGAAAAAAAGCTTATGAATACCCATTCCCTTATATGCAAGTAAAAAATAATTTTTTATAGGATACGCTTATACTCTGAAAGTGTAAGATTTTGCATGAAATCATTATGAAGTCCCACTGAAGGATTTCATATTTTGCAAGCATATTCTTCTTTTTATGAATTTTGCCCATTTTTCATTGTGCAATTGCAATTTTTTTTGGTAAATCAATATCTTTATGAAGTCTACGATAAATATATTTTGTTTTGGTATTCAGTACTGTAAAATGATAGTAGCGTCATACCTTTGCTGTAATCAAATGAAGCAAAGCAATGTTTGTGTTGCAGGTATCATATCCTGATAGAAAACCTTCTGCGCGTACCATTTTACTTCGTAGTTTGGTTAGGACTTTTTTCTTTCATATTTGTTTCCTACCTTTTGACAATCGTAAGTTTACTGATATTTAGGATAAATATTAGTAAAATATTTCACAGATATGTAAGTTATGAAAATCGACATTTTTTTTCTGTAATCAATATTTCAGACCAGGAACAAACTGGAGTTGAACATGCAGCATTTCCTGAACGCGGTTTCCCTCAATTATTGTCCGGATGGTGTAAAAGTGTGGGGAAATGTGTATTTGTAGCCAGAAATGTGCTGTTGTGAGGCTGGAAAGATTTGCGCTTTACGTACGAAAATCAGTCGTACAAAGCTTGAATTGTTCACAAATTGTTCAGATTTTAGTCTCCTATTACTTTACTCATACATTTTTCTAAACTCATCTATTTCCTGGAAAACGTTGTTAATAGGTAAACAATGAAACTTTTTGAGGAATATTATATTGATTAAGTTGTAGAAAACTGAAACCTAAATGATTCGACATTAATCTGAACTTCCCACTCTTCCTTCTTGTATTACTACATTACTTAATTAACGTAAATTAGGGGATTTTGAAGACTTTCCGAGTGGTTTTTAGCAATTTACACGTTTCTTCTTACATTATTTTGTGAGTTAAGTGATAGAGGAATAAGATCTGGAAAATTTGAGACCAATTCTTGCCCACTACGACAGATTGTCTGGCCGAGTTACTCCCAATTTCGAGAATTCGTATACAGTCGTTGAATGCAAAAATAAGATATTACTTCCGAATTCTTTGAAGCGGTACACCTTACCGCTTGGTGTACCGAGGCCTCTAGATAGATAGATAGATAGAAATACTTCGGCAGATAGATGAATAGATAGAAAGATAAAAATAATTTATATGGCAGAACAACGTTTGTCGGGTCAGATAGATTGATAGATAGATATATAAGTAGATAGATAGATAAATAGATAGATAGAAATATAGATAACTATCCATATAGATAGATAGTTATATAGATAGATATACATCGGCAGATAGATGAATAGATGAATAAAAATAATTTATATGGCAGAACAACGTATGCCGGGTCGCATATTTACAGATCCTACTGTATTTCGACACCAGAGTGTCGAAATCAGTTAGCCTTTGTAGAACGCGCATATTTACAGATGCAACTGTTT
>JARQZK010000048.1:135000-137500 GCA_030704885.1 Cynegetis impunctata
ACCACAGAGGCCATATAACTTAGACGAGAAGAAGATAAACTTGCATAGATGTTATTGTATTTGAGGGTTATGTTAATTATTATTTGAAAACGACATAAGTCGAAACGCGTAATTTTAATTTTAATTTAATTTGTGATATTTAGAAGTGAAAAATTATTAAAATTGACTATATTTGTGACCTTAACCTAGTAAAACTATACTCCTACTATATATATATATATATATATATATATATATATATATATATATATATATATATATATATATATATATATATATATATATATATATATATATATATATATATATATATATATTTATATATATATATATATATTGTATATATAGATAGATATATAGAAATGAATAAATATATATATATATATATATATATATATATATATATATATATATATATATATATATATATATATATATATATATATATATATATATATATATATATATATATATATATATATATATATATATATATATATATATATATTATATATATATATATATATATATATATATATATATATATATATATATATATATATGAATTAATTAATTTAGGGAATGGAATTTTTCAATCGTAGTAACTGACTTTACGACGTCTGATTATTTTAAAAATTGACGCACGTAATAAGGACTGATTATACTACATTTTCATCACTTTGTTCTAATATCCTGACAAGAATTATCGAGATCAGATGGTTTTATTAGCTTGACCTGTATGTGACAGAATCAATTTTGTGAATATTTGGACCTGAACGAATATGGATGTCGGAGCATATAAGGTTTGCTTGAGTTTTATAAAGTCTTTCCGTAGGGAGCCTTATATTTTGATATATTGTAAAAAAAAGTGACAAATTTACAGGGGGATATTTTAGTGGTGTTTTATTGTCATAATAAGTTTTTGTCTGAAAATCTTAGTTATCGTTTTAATGACTAGAGTGCAGTGTAAAGCAGATGTGAAATATCGACAGGGGGTTTTTCTAGGGGTATTTTTTCTTCTATTTCGTTCGGGAAACGAGTAGGTACTTACTTATGTGAATTTGTTGTGAATTTTTAGAGTAAATGGTATGGGTATGAGATTTCTAATTTCTGCTGGTTAGATACGAATGCTTTGACATATAACTATAATTTATTCCGTTGGAATCGCAATCGACCTACTTCAATTTCAATACGTGATGCACTTCACGAAAAACATGACCTTCGTAACTCTGGTGCTCTTGCGTTTTTTCTCGATTTTGTGTTTGATTTTCATAATTTATTATGTATCACTGTTATCGTGGAATTTGAGGTAGATTTTAAACAGAAGTTTTATTACTTTCTCTACAATATTTTTTGCTTTATAAATTAATTTTGTTATTACTGAAATTTATTTTTCAAAAAACTTGAAATTTGTGTTAGTAATTGATTTTTCATAATTTTTATATTTGTGAAATATTTATTAGAAAAATTTTCGGTATTGAATTATATTTTAACGAGCTATATGCGACATACATCAAATATATGGTGAGTTTACTAAGCACAATGTATTCATATGTTTAACAATTATTCTATTCATTTTAGCAATTTCAGCCAGATACTGACTTTGATACTAAATCAACTGTGTTTGTGGTTTGGCTTACGATTGCAATAATTGCCATTCATTTAATTGCTTATTGCCAATTTTATTCTGATCAGGTAAGTCAGGAACATACGAGGGTGGGCTGGTTATTCATATTTCAGAAAGGAACTGCTGAGATACTTCCGATGTGTTGTCTATAATATCTTTCCATGACGGTATATTAATACTTACATTTTTTTTTTCAGAATAACGAATTTTGGGATATTTTATGCAAGTGTCGATGGTACGAATGGACAAAAAATACTCAAAAAACATACAGAATTCTAATTGCTTACGTTGCTAAAGAAAGAGTCTTACAAGCTGGAATGATTCGTATAGACTTCAGTTTTGTGATTTGGGTAAGTAAATATTTTATTCACAAATTGATTAAAGAATAAAAACAAATTTTACACTAATAAGTCAGGCTGCTATTGTTGGCAACGAAAAACAATTAGAAAGAGTAGTAATACTTAAGTAGTGATACTATAAGTAATTCAAAATAATCAGGTTATACATCCATAACTTGTTGCTAAAAGCTTAAATAATCCGACCGCGAAGCAGGAGGATTATTCTGTCAAACTGACACGATTTGTAATTATGCAGGAAGTTTGAGATGTATAACCTTATTCATTTTAAAGTGCATATTGTATGTGATACGATTATTTATTGAGTAAATTAAGTAAATTCTCCGAATCGACTTATTTTTGAACAGTTATTGATAAACGTCAAAATTTGACGGTAGTGTTAGTTTCCGATTGGTAGAGTTACTCTATGTATAATCAGGTAGTATCGAAATTATACAAGGTAACTTTACTAAATTGATCGTTCTGATTGGTTAAAAATCATACGAAAAAACTAATCGCATATTATATCATTTCTCAC
>JARQZK010000048.1:142500-220000 GCA_030704885.1 Cynegetis impunctata
TACACAAAAAACTACGTACTGGATATTTTATGATTTTATTTCCACTCTATATTGAATTGTAATGCATAGGTATAATGCACCTCATCAGAAACCAAACCGATTTATGTGCGTTAGATAATCAGCCAACTGTTGTACACATCTGGACGTTACCTGTAGGGGAGACCGGGTACAAAAGTAATGGCGGGTCGAAAGTAACAAATACTCTGTAGGTTTAAAGAATTGTCAAAACACCACTTAGCTGCTGTCAGGTGATAGCTAGTGGCGCCACCTTCAGTTGCATTCAATCGCCGTTCGCGCCACGCACTGTTAGATCCGAAGCCGACGAGAAAAACAGGCCTGAAAATTATGAATAAATAATTATTCAGGAACATTTTTATTGATTTATCAATACATGAACAACCCTATAAATATATGAAAAGATCAAGGTAAAGATCGATCATACAAACATGATTTTAGGTACGTACCTAGGTTCCTAATGATTAAATCCTCCGAACAAAGATCAAAACTCATATCAAACGGATCGCAGTTCTTTTATTTTTATTTGAACCTCAGTCATTGTTGTACATTCTTCTTCAACGTTTTTTTTTTTGAAATTGAACAATGGTTATTTTTTGAAGAGCAATCATTCTGTATTTTAACAAAATTATTCAAGAAAGACCGGCAGGCCGTTAAATTAAAACAGATTAATTTCTGTAACAGAGTTTCTTCACAAGTACAATTATCATCAATTTTTGCAAAATAATTGATATGATGATCTTGAATGTAATTATCAATTATTATGGTGCTTAGTTTATGTAGAACTGAAAGTTGACTCTGACAAGTTAAAAATTCACGATATTTATTGTCAATGATATTTTGTAAAACAAACCATGCGACAGCTGTTGAAAAAATCGCGTACTCGTTGGGTAAAATGAGTTTTCCTCTATCCAGCTCCATAATGAAGTCAAACGGAATCGAATCCATTTCTATATCTACCACGGATCCTTTCAACTGCAACCACTCTATGCAGATAAGACAATTTTTTTTTCTCAATGCTTTTCTCACAGCATAACCAGCAATGTAAGTTAAAACATGTGAATATCCATGAGATATATTTTCTAAACTAAAATTCGTTTCTAACACTGAGCTAAATTCGTCAATCAATACATTTTCACATATACCTTCATTTTCATTCAAAAACAACTTCTGTATTTTCACTTCCTTATTTATAGAAGTTGAAAAAACGGTATCTTTGAAACGTATTTTTCTTTCACTCTCCAATACTTGAACATAACTGATATAATAGTTTGATCCACTCAACTGTCTATATTGTCCAAATCTACCTTCCAATATATCATTCTGGAATTTGCTCAGCAGAATATAACTGGAAGTGTACTTGCTGAACAAATATGGAATCACTTTCAAAAATGCCTCTGTTGTATTTATTAGTGATTGAAAAGTTTGTGTAGATAATGATTCCGAAACTGATACTGATTTTTTCCAAACTTTTAGCCAAACTAACAATTTATTTAAAAATTCAATTTGAGTATTGTCATCTGCTTTTACTGGTCCCCTATAACAATCATTGAACCTTTTACCTTCCCAAGCACTTTTAACATCTACAATTTTCCACCAAGTGCAGAATACAGATAAAAACTGGCATGTTTCAAGAACAGTACTGTCAAAACTAAAACTAGCGAACTTCAGTCCTGCAATAGTTTGTTCATTGAATACTTTCAGAGCTAATTTTACATTTTGTTTTTGAATATTTGAAGGATATAACCCTTTATAAGATAATAAGTGAGCATATTTCACTAGTGACTTCTTTTCTGTCTCATATAATAATTCAAGGTGTTTGAATTTTGCTGAACAAAGTGAATCTCTTTGAACAATATTGTTTGTATTCAGTTGTACATCAAAATTTGGAACTGAAAACATTGAATTTTTATATTAAAACAATGGTTAAAAATAACAATTTACACATTTATTATAAGAAATAACGCATGACGCACGTTTCGGTGGAACTTCACCTTCTTCAGATGCTAAGGTGCATCTGAAGAAGGTGAAGTTCCACCGAAACGTGCGTCATGCGTTATTTCTTATAATAAATGTGTAAATTGTTATTTTTAACCATTGTTTTAATATGTTTATTAATTTACACCAAGTATCGGCCCAATCAATCCAAAATTTGAATTTTTATTACGATTACTGATCCAGTTATTTCTAATGCACTTTATTATATGTACAACATCAAAAATTAGAAACAAAAGCCTAGAGTCATCCAAGCGGTACACAATATAAGGCTGCAAAGTTTTATTTGGAGTCAACAGCTGGTAGGATTTTCTATTAACAACACCATTATCAGATACAACTGACACAATCTGGAAACCAATGGATTCTACTTGTTTTATTACCTCCAACAGATATTCTTTCAATTTATCAGCTGTTAGCACATCAACTGGTACCATGCATACAACATCTCTGCATTTCGAAAGCAGGCTTGAAATCATGAATATCTGAGCAGTTTTTGCCACCTTTGTTGGATTGGTCTGACTTTGACCAAAAATCAAACCGCCTTTGAAATTCACTTGTGGATTGATGTATATTTCATCAATGTGCAAATTAACTATGAGTTCATGTTCTTTCAAGAGGCATTTTTTAGTTTTCAAATAACTTATACTGCTCTTAATGTCCATATTGGTTGAAGACATATTACATATTAATTTTCTAATATTCCTTGGATGTGGTAGAAAAATTTACTTACTTTCATACAGGGAAATATAAGCTGAAGAAGAATGTACAAACAATGAGGATGCTAACATGAGAGTATTCCCACTATATATTCTGTTTGTAGGCACTGTTGTGAACAATTTCAACTGTTCAATCACTAAAGACAACTGAACACTTTTATTGTCACTCGATTCACTATCACTCAACACTGACAAATCTGCAATGATGTTTTCAATTAAATTATTCTCAATATTAAGTATCAGTAGATAACTGATTCAATAAAAATTCCAAGATCCTATCCAACACATCAACAGTATTCAATATGTGTAACTTTTCTGGTAGCTTTTTCAGTGGAAGTTTTTAATTTCTTATGAACAAATGAAAACTCATGTCCTTGTTCACCACAATTGAACATTCAATACATGGTGCACTTAATGCATAATTTTCAGTTGTTTTCATTCGGAACAAGATAACTTCGTTGTTTTCACTCAACAATATCCATCCACTATCGAGTATATTGGCACTCTGATAATGATTGACAATATCATCTAGATTGGAAAATTGTCTCATACACCATGACTGATTCGAGACTTTCTTTGATGGCCTGTACCATTTGCATTTCCTCTACATCTGCAAGTCTAACTGAAGATTTCTTCGTTTCAGATAGGTAGGATGGTACATTTGGAAAAATTGTAGGCACAGCTCCAGGTGCAAGTTTAGGAATTTTTCTCTCAAATGTCTTATATTCTCCATTCACTATACACTTATCAGTCATGATAACATCTTTCTCAGCAAAATGTTTGATACAAATTATGGGTTGTTTTATCCCCTCGAAATTTGTTGGAATCTTTTTGAGCCAGATTCTTCTTTCAGCATCGTTTTTCGGTAGTGCAAATGTGGAAACTGCTTGTTTTTCACCAGCAATTTCACTTCTGTAGTTCGACCGACAACCGATCACACTGCAACAGCGAGGCATTTCGAGATTTTTCCTGAAAATAAATGTTTTGTTGCTCTTTTCGCATATTCTACTGATTTGTGATATATTATGATATACATATTTACGAAGTACATACCCAGTTATAATTTACAACCTAACCTCAAATTGTCGTAGCACTAAGTTGATCACATGACTTTTACGCGCCCAGGCCTGTCTTTCTCGTCGGCCTCGTGTTAGATAGACGACATGAAAATACACGACCGCATTCTTTAAGGATGCGCATAAGCCACAATATTATGCGCCATTTTAAAAATTTAAATTAAGGCGCGAAAGTTCGTGAGTTAAAATAGCGTAGGAATGCAAACCATGCCTAAGATTTTCTCAATTATTATTTAACATCAATACGATATACAGATGACAATTCTAGGAGGAAACTCTTAATGCAATTAAAATTTGATTAGCCAAAATATTTTGGAGTTATAAGACAAAGGACCAATGATTATTTTTTTGAAATTATTCAAGAGCACCTGAGCAGGTGTATCGAACTGAGACTATTGCCCGAGCTAGGATTCATGTCGAGAGGGCAATAAGAAGAACGAAGAAGTCCAAATTTTAGATTTTATTCCACACACCCTTCAATAATGTGCTATTTGCTGGAGGCCCTAAAAAATTTGCAACCACCTCTTATCAGAGAAGTTGAGAAATCATACATTTCAACTGAACTTGTCTAGTTTTGTTATGAAAAATTTTGTGACAATTTTAGAATTTCATTGAAAATTTATTCATTTAGTTGTTAACCGTTTTGTTTATTTTCATACTCGTAATCCGTAAGATTTAAAATCAATACATAAAATTACAAAATTATTTGCTACTGAATTTCCTCTTTAATTCACCCTATTAAGAAAGTGTAGCTTCCTTTTAAATATTTTATGTAACTGTGTGCCTATATGTTTTCACAGAGTAGACATAACAATATGTATAAAGTATCTTTTATTCCCGGTAGTGTACCTACTTATATTTAATCATCTCTACCCAAAATTTAAAAAAAAAATAGTTAATTCTAGTCTACTTCAGTATGTTAAAATATTTATTTCAATTATGTCTGAACAGAAGTACATACTGAAACGGTGTTTTATAAGTAAAAATAGGTTCAAAGAAACAGGTTCAAAGCAAATAGATAATTTTAAAATGTTTTACTTGTTAATGAAACAATAACATATAGGTAGAAGGTAGATCAAAACTGATGGTAACATAACTAATATGAGTGAAAAAAAAAATGGTTGACAATAACAAGTAATATATTTAACAGAATTTATAAGTGATAAATGGAATAAAATTGGTTAAATAAAAACTTGGAATGACTAAAATATTTGCTTCCCAATCTCTGACCTTCAAGATTTCCACAATTTAATTCCACACTCGTTAGGGGTCCAGGCTACCAGATAACATTTTTCCCTCTTTGTTATGTGTAGCTGTCCCTGTATTTGATTCCAGTATTTGTGATTTTTATTTACCTTATTTTTTCAAATATTTGAAATTGAAGGAATTAAATTTAGCACTACAGCTTCAGGCTCTTTTGGAAGGAGCCAAGTGAATCCAACCAGGATTAAATTGAAATTTTTTGGGAGGCTCTGAATTTCTGTGGAATTTGCAGGTCTTGCAGTGGCTGTGGGTTCAGGATTTTACAAAGGAAACATTTGTATCAAACTTCTTGTTTCTTCATTCCCCCTTTAGCTTATTGCGGAGCATTCCATGAACAAGCCTTCTCTGTTACACTAATATTGTGGAGTCCATGAATACATACTGCAGCCATGTGGCGACTTGTCCTCTTGGCAATCCCATTATCTGGATCAATGGACAACTGTAAGAAAAGGTATATTGTATATTATACAAGTAAATACTACAATAGTTTATTAAATGCAATTAATGAATTAAATCAATAGCATAGGTACAAATAAAAATCATATATGTTCGAATTTTACACGTTATTATGAATAAGCTATTGAGCATATAAAAATTACTATTAACACAGAAAAAATTCCATTGTCCTCAAAAGATCTTGCATCTTGAAATTTATAATCTTAAAATATTCGTTAAATAACATCTACCGGTTATATTTAACTCTAGGTACCTTGCTCTAGTATTTATACATAAGATACTTACTGGTATTCTCTTTAGAAACATATTTTATATTAAATATTCACAAAAATTAATTCATTTATACAGAAATCAAGCACAACAAAAGTTTGTTTGGATAATGCATCGGGCATAACCCTATAAATTTGACAGCAACTTGCTGTCAAAATGTAGAGAAATTCCATTGCACTGCTAGACCGTGAGCTCGCGCACATAAATTTGGAGTCATAGATAAATGTCTGGCATTTAGAGGTATGAAAAGTGTGATTCAGTTGATGAAAATAAGGCTGGTTTGAAGGGCCGACCCGTGTTCGAAAATTTGGAAAATTAGTTTCCTTTTGCATAAATAAATTAATTTTTCACTGATCTCAGAGTGTCTGGCATTTGATACAGAAATAGACATCAATAAGTAACTCCCAATTTTCAAATGCCAGACGGTTTCAAATAGTCGAAAGGGTGATTCATAGGGGTGAAGTTGCAGAACGAAGAACAAAAATTCATCGTTTTCTTTTTGTCTGGCAATCGAAACAATGAAAATTATCGTCATGAAAATGATGAAAAAAAATTGCCAGACGGTTTCCAGTGTTCGGAGTTTTTCTGTGGAAAATTATGTGAAAATTTTTTACATTTTTCAATGATCTTAATATACAAAATAAGAGGGCCATTGTGTTTGCGGTATCATAAAATGTTATTAATTTTTCAACGCCAGACAAATTGGCCGGTTCGAAAATTTATAAATCTATAAAAAAGTTGTTAAATGATTCATAAAAATTTCATTGATTTATTTTTGTCTGGCATTCTGTATTTGAATTAGAAATAAGTCTTAAAACACAATTTATAAATGCCAGACAAGTTGAGCTGTTCGAAAACGTATAAATAATTAATTAAATAATTAATAATAAAAATTAATGAAAACATGTTTTTTTTTCTAATTCAAACGAATCAGTTTTGTCTGGCATTTTGCATTTCGATTGAAAATATATTTTTATACCTTAGGTTGAAATGCCAGACTAATTGGCTTGTTCGAAAATTAATGAAAAATTGAATTAAATATTGGTAAAAAAAATAATGAAAAATTTCAGTATTTTTTTTGTTCAATTTAATTTCTCTTTTCTTTCCGACTTTTTCCTTATATTATGAGCTATTGCTACTCGAGATACTATTCTTGTCCTAAAGTTTCCCGAATTTGATGCTGTCAACGGAAGTAATTTGCCAATGAAATCTGAGAAATAAGAAAAATCTCTTTAAATTTAAAAAATTCACCTTTTAAATCATATTCGAGTTAAGAAATATAATGGCAGAAGAATATTTTTCGAAACATGAATTTTAAATAACTAAAAAGTGCTTTTAAAAAATAACAAATAACTGAAAATACACTCACAACTTAAATCGAAATTGTTATTTCACTATTATTTTTTTATTTATATTTGTTATTTTTTATTTCAGGCTTTTATTTTTCCTCCCATATTCTGACTACCTTGCACTTGCACATTATATTCATAGCTTATTATACCCCTACACGTTCGTGTATTTTCATGTCGTCTGTGTTAGATCGTGTGAGAGGACGCTACGTGATTTCACAAATCAAAAGTAAATTTTTTGACGTTTACTTTTTTAATGTTTATGTAGTACAAAGGGATGGTATTAATCTGAATATTAATTTGCATAATGATACTCGATTAGATTGATTTTACAGTGCTTAAATTCGTTTTTCTCTAGCATGTTCCGTTTCAAGGTTATCTTTCATGTTCTAACAAAAATGATGTAGGGTACAAAAGTAACGCAGCCCTATGGGTACAAAAGTAACATGTTACTTTTGTCCCCGTATTGATTTACTTTAAGTAAACTTTTTTTATTTTTCACTTGTATATAATATGTTTATTTCACCTTGGATACGGTTGCTATAAACACACTCATTATGCCCTAGGCCATTATGCCCGCATTTGCGGGCATAATGGATTCAAAACGCCCGCTTATTGTACTAGGAGAAATGAAGCAAATTTCATTGATTAAATACCTCATAATCCTTGTCGTATACGACTCTGGATTTCTCCGGCAATGAATTATTCGCAGCTTTGGCTGCATTTTCTATGATATTCTTGGGTAAATTCATTTTCATTTCCATTATTTCTATAAGACTACACAAAGAAAGCAGCATGACATTCACTGAATATGATGACAAAAATATTCACAAACGTCAAACTATCAACAAATGACATGCCTACTATGAGAAGGAATAGGAGCAATGAAACGATTTTAAAATCGCTTTTTCATCATGATATAATAATTTTTTCGTGAAAAATAAAATCTTGTATGCACCGCGTGCGTTACTAGATCCTTATGCCCATCGGGCAACATTCATCCCTCGGGCCAGAGGCCCTCGGGCCGAATGTTTCCCTCAGGGCATAAGGATCTATATAACGCACTTGGTACATAAATAACTAATGTGTGTGTATTTATTTCAACAAAATGCCGCGACAACGCATAATAACCACCGCATAGGGTGACCAGACGTCCGTTCTAATACGGACATGTCCGTTTTTTCAGCTCTGTGTCCGTTAGTCCGTATATTTTTGTAAAATGTCCGTATTTTTCGCGTTTTTGACGAAAAAATAGGTTGCGCCTATAATTTTGCCGAAATAAGTTTCCAAACTTCACATTCAAAAGCGCCCGCGCTCGCAGTTTGTCTCGAAACGTATAAAGGACGCGCAATAAGTTAAGCACGCATAATACGATAAAATGCGCCTATTAATTATAAAATTATTACATAAATTCCAAAAATTTTGAGCTCTTCCCTGAAATTCACTGGCTGCTAGTAAAATCTCCAGGCTCAGCCTCGCCAATTTTAAACACTAGGCTAAACCTGGAGATTTTACAATCTTCGTGAATTTCACCAGCTCTTCGTAAAACTTCTAGCTTCCAGAGATTTTCATACAAATTTGGATGAAAATTACTAGGTCTAGCGTATAGATTTTCATTAAAGCTCGAAGAATTTAGCGAGCTTTTCGTAAAATCTCTAGGCTGAGCTTAGTGTTCAAAATTAGCGAGGCTTTTTTTTTTTACTGTGAATCGTGTCACTGTCTACTTGGATACATGGTGAAGCGTAGGTGAGGGGGGGGGTAACGGGAAGGTGTCCGTTTTTTCCACTTCAGCCATCTGGTCACCCTACCACCGCACGAATAACAATTTACATGGAAGTCTATCGAAAAGCGGCTGAAGAGCATTTTAATGAAGGTGCAAAAATTAGAGCCATAGCAAAAAAAATTGAATGTCTGCCATTCCAACATTTTATTGCAACAAATCCCAATCAAGTTAGTTATTTTTGCATTTTAACAATTTTTGTAAGCCTTATGGCTTACTTAATGGCTTTTCCTGAAGCAACACAAAAATGTATGGAAAAGGAAATGGCAAAATAGTTGAAGAGGTGCACGGAACGCGGAAAAAAATATAACACTTTTTAGGTTAATTATTCTTCATTTGAAAACATTTTTTAAGTTAATTGTTATTTATTTTCATTTTTTGAAAATATAACTCCAGAAAACATTTTTTAAGTTGATTGTTATTTTTTTTATTTGAAAATATAACTCCAGAAAACATTTTTTATGTTAATTGTTATTTATTATTTCTTTACATGAAAATATAACTTCATTGAAATTACTTTTTTTTTTCATTTTGATCTTAACCTTCTGAAGTTCTTCAAAATCAAAACCAGTTAGTCCAAAATCCGGTCTTAAAGGATGGTGATTAATTGAAAAAGAATTTTAAAATTTTGTCAAAAGTTACAAGCTAAATTAAAATGTTTGCTTATGGACATTTTAAAAATTGCCAGAAAAGCAGAATTTTGTAAGAAAATAATTTTGGACAGCCTGTAGAGAAAGTACCTCCTGTGGACAGACACAAAACATCCAGTGGATGTACATAAAAACTCAGGTGGACATACATAAAACCTACAGTGGACGTACATTAAACGTTAATGTCAGTACCGCCAACACGTCCACTGGACGTTTTTTGTGTACGTTTTATGAACGTCCAATTTTGTGAACTCAGGACGTCCAGTGTACGTTCCCTCGACGTCCATTGCACTTTATGTGTACGTCCACTGGACATCTAAATGTACACGTGTAGACTTCCATTGTAAGAACATTGGACGAATTTGTGCTATCTGGGTACATACAGAATTATTATTCAAAGTTAGCCTTACAGCACAAAGATCACAGTGAATTTGGCTACATAGTGACGAATATTCTAAGTTTTTAAATTTCAAACCTGTCTTTACATAAATCAGAGTACCTCCGTGGCGCCTAGTTGTAAGACAGAAATGGGCTGTCTGAGTATAGCCAGATAAATTGGCATAGTGCTCAGCAACGCTCAGTACATCCGGCGATTCCTCTTCTAGAAGAACTTCCAAACTATTTAATTTATTCGATATGCACTGCACATTTAGTTGAAGCAGCTTTAATTTGCGAGCATTGTTTGTAACCATTACGGGAATATCTGATTCAACAGAAATTAAATTGGAGGCTGATTTATTTTTCTTGGTTGAAAAAACTGTCTCACATTAGCCTTGTCAGGCCAATTCACACCATCGAGCGCTTTCTCATATTCGCTTGTTGGAATAAGGACCTTGAAAGACGAATAGCTATCAAGATACTTCGATTTGAGAATTTCACATTTAGCGCTTGAGAACTTAGTAACCAGAAATTCTTGGAAATCCTCCGCCTTAGTTACAGGTTTTAGGTTTGAAACGTGCAGGGCCCTAAGTATGTCGACTCCTACAACCGTAGTATTCAGTGGACGCATTCACAACCAACTAACGTCCACTGATCCTCTTTTGAAGTGAATATGAACGTACATTGGTTGTTCATAATGAACCCAATAGATGAACAAGTACGTCCAATGGTCGCCCGCCCATTGGATGTTCAATGTGGTGCCGTATGGGCCTCCACTGGACGTCCATTAGTTGATTTACGTCCAGTTACGGACAGCCAATGGATTTTTTTTAAATCCAAAATAAACGTTAATTGGACTTAAATCGGATGTACATGTGCTGTGTGGGTATATATATATATATATATATATATATATATATATATATATATATATATATATATATATATATATATATATATATATATATATATATATATATATATATATATATATATATATATATATATATACACACATATATATATATATATATATATATATATATATATATATATATATATATATATATATATATATATACATATATACATATATACATATATACATATATACATATATACATATATACATATACACAAATATAAATATATATATATATATAAAAATATATATATATAAATATGTATATAAATATATATGTATACGTATATGCGTTTTTTTTTCAATTACAATTCATCCAAATTGAAACATTATAACATTTCATAACTTTGCAAATCCATAGTACAACGACAATTGCGTCTATTTGTGAAGATATATTATTTATAATCCACTACAAATAAAATTTATTTTACAGCGATACGGCCACCGATTCGTGCAGGAAGTCTCTTATTATCATTCAACCATCAACTACCGGCGTTCAATAAAGCATGAAATGCAATTTGGCGTTGATTATCTAATAACTGAATTTTAGTCGAGTAGCGGGCGCTTTATTGACGAGAAAAACGATGGAAATAAGCGAGAGATGCGAGTTTCCCTCACGGCGAGATAGCAAGTATCGGCTCTGTTTTCATCTGTATGCTAATACGTGTAAAATTGGGGATCCCGCTATTCATTCTGAACATTCATTATTTTAATGGCTGAGGGCATCATTAAAATTTCCGCAATTAATATGATGTTTCACTAATTATTTATCCATAAATATGTGGAATAACTTTCGGAAATCTACCTAATTTCCAAAAAATATTTTTCGTTCAGCATATATCTAAATTAACCTCAATTAATCAAATGACCTGTCATTCGATAATTTCTAACATTTGAGTACAATTTCCATAATTAACCAACTTCAATATAAAAGTGGAGGTTCAATGTTCGTCTGTGCGTATTTTTTTATGTATGTTTAATTGATAGCATCGTCAATTGTGATATAATTTTGAAAAATCTCTTTTATTATACTTGCATCATAAATCTCAAGATTAAAACAAGCCGTGTTTTAAAGTTGGCTAGGTAACAAAAACAAGTCCAACTTTTCTTTAGAACCTATGTCAAATCACATCAAAAATGTAAAATAATCATTTCAAGTAATTGTTGAATGTACCGGGTGGCCAGATAAAAATGCAGAGTGCTGTATCTCGAAAATTATTCATCGTAGAGACTTGCAGTGAAAAGTATTATAACTAAAGTGGCCAACAGAAAATCCTGGAAATTGTTTTCTCATTTCCAAGATGGCTGCCAGGGGGCGTAACCGCCGTCTAAAACTTTCAAAGTGATTTATCTCTGAAATACACCTAGTAAATGTATTACAAAAATATATATATTTGTTTTCAAGTTAAGTTTCATTCCATTATTTTTTGTTCAACACTTTTTGACGTATCTATTGAAATGAAGTGGTGGAATTGAATCAATACTTTTTTGAATACATACCTGTAACTTCTGAAAGACTAAACGAATTTCAACAAAGTTGATCTCGTTTAGAGAAGCATTTATTGCTTTATCCAACCCATCTCATCCGTGATATGTCAAATTTTTATTAATACCGCAAGAGCGCATTTTTTGATATAACAACAGAAAATTGACAATTTATCTGAAAAATTAAATGGAATAACCTGACTTTTTTCACTAAATTATAGTGTAATGACACCAAAATAGGCTACTGAAAACCGTATCTTGATTCCTCATTCCTAGTCAAAAATATCGAAGAAAGAAAATTTAGTTATCATAAAACTCTGAAGACACGTGATTACACTGTTATTTATTTTTATTTATTCGTCCTTTTCCAAGAATCAGTGACGAAATTTCATAATTTTATGATTTTTAAATAATAGTGTTCTTCGGTCAAAACATTTCAACAAAAACGTGTAAATATTAAGCAAAGAATATAATATGTAAGTGCAAGGTAGTCAGAATGTGAGGAGTAGGCCAAGGAGAAACAATAAATGACCAAAATAAAAAAAAACAGCAATAATTCAAATTAAACTTATAGTGGCAGTGTAATGAGTTTTTGTGGTACATGCAAGTAAGGACTAAAAACTATTGAAATGCGTTCAGAAACGATGAAGCTGTTTATGATTGCGGAATTTTTTGAATGTCTTTAAAATGCGGATTTGACACAAAAAGTATACAGAGCTCGATATCAAAATCGGCGGCATCAAATTTGTTGTGCACATTTGATGAAAATAATGAATTTTTATCTGAAATTCTTGGGGTCGAAAGCTACCATTATTACGAAAATTTGACATTAAATGCCGATTTGGATATAGAGCTCTGTATACTCTCTGGGCCAATGCCGCATTTTGAAGGCATTCAAAATATACCGCAATGATATCAATATCTTCATTGTTTGTAAAAGGCATTTCAATCGTTTTCCATCCTTAGTTATGTGTGCCACAAAAACTCATTACGCTGCCACTATGAGTAAAATATATTAATATTTGTTGACAAGTTGATTTCAGGCATATGTTTTTCCTCTATGGCCTGCTCTTCATATTCTTACTACCTTGCACTTGCATATTATTATATTGATTATTATGCTCCTTCAAGTTTTCAAAAAAATATTTTGAACTAAGAATACTATTATTTAAAAATCATAAAATTTAGAAATATTGATTCTTGGAAAAAGACAAATAAATGAAAATAAATACCCGCATAATTGCGTCTTTTTAGAATTAATATGATAACTAAATATTCTTTCTTCGATATTTCAGTCCAGGAATGAGATATCGAGATAAGGTTTTCCTAGTGAGAACTTTATCTCGATATCTCATTCTTTGGTATCATTACACTGCATTTTAATGGAAAAAGTCAGGTAATTGCATTTAATTCTTCAGAGAAAACAGCTATTTTCTGTTATTATATAAAAAAAACTCTAGCGGTATCACTAAGAATTTGACATATCACAGAGAAGATGGGTTCCGTGAAATAATAAATGCTTTTCCCAACGAGACCAACTATGTTAAAACCTTTTTCATCGTTCAGATTGGTTATTCAAAAAATATTGAATCATTCCCCATCACTTCGTTTTAATAAATACATCAAAAAGTGTTGAACAAAAATTACTCGAATGAATCTCAGCTTGAAAACATATATTTTTGTGATATATTTACAAGGTGTATTTCATATTGAAAGTTTTAGATGGCAGTTACGCCCCCTGTTGGCCAACTTGGAAAGCTGAAAATAATTTCCAGGATTTTCTATTGGCCACTTTAGTTATAATATTTTTTACCGCAAGTCTATACGACGAATTGTTTACTAGAACAGCCCTTTGCATTCTTATCTGACGAACCGGTACGATACCTACTGAATGTTTTATAGTTGGTTTTATAGTTGAATAATCTATAGCATTGAATGACAATGACGTTGATCAATTATTATGAAGTAAAATGAGGTTGTGGCTATATCTATGTCAACAAGACAGGACATCAGATGTATTAACATATAAGGGACATTATCCTGTTATAAAATTAATTCCGAGCATTATTATTGAATTCATGATGCTGGTGTAGTAAAAAACATTGTGTGATACACGTTTATAAGTATTTTTGGAGCACTTACGTTAGGGGACTTCGCTCCAAGTCGTGTGTTTCGCGTGCTTTGAATTATCACTCATGTACCTACATCATAATTCATAATATAAAATTTTTTGATCTGTATCCTATTCTATTCATTTAAAGTAAAAACTATGTTTCACTATGTTAAAATAATTTAAAAACACGTGTGTTTTAAAGTAGTCATGGCAACATCAACTGCCCGAGAAACGTGAAGTCTAAAAGTCAACAATATAAATATTGATCCAGTGGTACAAAAACTTTATTCAAATATTTAATCATCTAAATTTTTTTAACGAATGAAAAATATAGTTGGTATTGTTGAAAATATTAAATTTCAAACGCTGTTTGAACAAATTCTGCGAATATTCTTGGGGTATCCCCGAAGAATGAGGGTGGCACTTCCATTAATGACACTGCCAATAATGTGTAAACCCTTTTCTTATTATTTATTTTCTCTTGAACGTAACCAGTCACCATAGCTTCCGATTTTCATTATACTTATCGTTGAATTTAATCTATTGTCATGGCTCCACCGTGTTTTTCTGAGTATCATGCCATTTGAAATAACGAGCAATTTGCAAGGGACATGATCAAAATTAATTCATACCAACCACTTGATTCGTGCACTTCCTCTTATTATACCATAAGCAAACTCGGTCTGTACTCACATTTTAAGGGCGATGATAAATACTGCTTATGATAACAACTCATCACGGTCGGCAACAGTAAAACGTGGAACCTTCACTGACTTAGATGATCAGATAGTAATAAACAATACACTTTCTTTTTCCGTGATGTCATATAAGTGTGCGTCGAACAATATACATCTTCTACAAGAGCGAAACATACCACCAATGTCTACCACCTTCAAAAATAACTACGTTATACCTGTGCGTCTGTGAAAATCTTCCGCAAATTGTAAGCCTTGAATACATATGCCTTCTTGGTTATGTCATTCCTGCTAATTGAAGGAGATATACTGATGCTACATCACGAATTCAACCATTTTATATTATTAGATATAACTCAGAATATAGACTGAAACTCAGGAAAATCGAGGAAAGTCCTCAAAAATTAAAGGTACCTACGCATAATATGCTAAGGTATATATATATATATATATATATATATATATATATATATATATATATATATATATATATATATATATATATATATATATATATATATATATATATATATATATATATATATATATATATATATATATATATATATATTTACATGGGATGGACCTTCAGTCATTCTAAAGAAGATGACGCAAGATTGCATCATGCGCAACACGCCAATGCCGTACCACTCAGCAGTGGTACCGAGCTTATATAAGACCATGTAGAGGCATTAGAAGTTTAAGTTTACTAGCATAATTGTATCTTATGAGTTATAGAAATAAAGATTGTTTTTAAAAAGAATTTCAGTGTTCACAAAAACATAAATGGCGACGAGGATGGGATATTCCTATTAGTGCGGCGATTAAGTCCTAAAACACGTGAAATATTATCGGTGATATTTGGGCAACCAAACTAAGTGAATTTCAATTCTTGTAAGAATATCCGAACAGAACACATAAGCTTGCTCTGCATACACAGAGGTGCGAACAGAAAAAGAAGTACTACCCCGTATCTTAGCAACCACCCACTGAGGAGAAATTCGAACACGCAGCATATTGAGGCCTAGCAAACCCGATCCTGTCTGGAGCAATCTAGCAACTGTAAGTACAAGTGCTAAACTTCCTAGTTTTTCAAAGTTCCCTAGTTACCCAGAATATAGACTCCCTACACCAAAATAGGTGATAGCAGGTCACAAAAAACAAAACGAAACAAACAGGCAAACAAGGCAAAGCTATTAGCAAAAGCATTTTCCAATTTAGAATTAGAAAAGAAAAGGAAATCAAAAATCACAACGCTACAAGCCGCAACAAGTGTAAATCCAATAGATTTAGCATCAAAATTTGGAGCTCTCTTACCACAATTTGATGGAGATTGCAAAAAGTTAAATTCATTCATTAAGAGTTGTCAGCAATTCTTAGCGAAATTTGAATCAGGTGATAATATTGTCAAAACATATTGTTTAGCAATTATCAGAAACAAATTGACCCACAAAGCTGCGGATGAATTATATTCATCTGACATACCAGATAATTGGAATTCCTTAAAAGATTTTCTAGTCACGAAATTCGGAGACAGAGTAAACCTTGACGTACTTAAGAACGAATTACAATTTTTAAGAAAATTATATAATGAAACCATATTCAATTTTATTGATAGGATTAAAACCTACAAAATATGCATTAATTACAGAATAGACTCTGAAGTAACTTTAGACCCATATCTCAAGTTATTACACAAACAATTAGTCGATGGACTAGCTAAAAATGTTTTAATGAATAATATTCCCATAGACTTACAAACTTCTATGTTGACCACAAATAATCTTAATTTTGACTTAGCTGTTCAAATGGTAGAAAATTATACCATAAAGAAAGATCAATTAGATATGATCAGTCACCAATGTAAAAATCAAAGTAAAATTCAAGCTCAGAATAATACTAGAGTTTTTAATAAAAGTTTTCCTTCACAACCAGTAAATATCGTAAGAAAAGAAAGTTTACCACAGACAAAATTTTACACAAATAAGCAAACATTTGGAAATACTGCAAATCAACATAATGTTTTTAGACCACAAAACGAAAAACCATCGTATCAACCAACCCCGATGTCCACACAGACACATCGAAACTACCCAGAAAAACGAGAATTTGCCATGTCATCCCAAACTAACCAAAACCCAAATGCAAGAATGAAAAAATTACATAATTATTTTCAATCTAGTAGACATCCACCAAATTTCGTATCGGAAGAATTAACTAATATTCAAGACATACATCAGGTAGATGAAACGCCAGAATTTTCAGATGAAGAGACTAACGAAAATTATGAACAATCAGATAATGAACAAAATTACGTTGAACTAAATAGCGTTAATAATAGATTAACAAATTTACCCTATGTAATGTTACAAAATCCCAAACGCAAAATCTTAATTGATAGCGGTTGTTCAGTCTGTCTGATCGATCCAAGCATAGCATATGAAAATTTTCCAAACAAAATTTATTCAGAAGACACATGTCTCAACACAGTACATGGTTCAGACACCACTAATGAAAAAAGTAAGCATGCCTTTGAATGACTTCGGAATAGATAAAGAACATCCCTTTGTTTTATACAAATTCCATACATTGTATGACGGAGTAATAGGAGCTGAATTTTTAGAAGAGCATGATTTTATTGTTGATTTAAAGAAACGTCTTTTGATAGGAGAACACTGCCGACATCCTATATATTTTCAAAAAGTAAATGAATATCCGATATATTCAAAACATAAAACACCTAAACTACGTAATCAATTAATATAATTCAAAAAAGGTGCTAATAATAATGCAGATGCCTTATCACGTATTAGAATCCAAGAAAATGACCTAAATATGATAGATGACGACATTTATTCTTTAATACCTCAAGTTGACGGTGAAGACTTAGAAAACAATAAAAAGCAATTAGAAGTATTCGAAAAATTAACCTCAGATGAAAATCAAGCGGAAAGTGACACGAATGAAGCGGATACACCAACAATTCATAGTAACCAAGAAAATCCAATTTTAGAGATCCCTTATACAGAGCGTTCTTTAAATTGCACCAGTAATCAAATTATTTTCACGCCAACTACTAAACAATATTATACTATAAGGAGCAAATCGTTCGATAATCGAACACGATATACAGTAGCAATTTCGAACGGAGACTACTTTATTAAATTCATTAAAGAATATTTGAAGCCACGATCGAAGTATTGCATTCATTTTAAACATCAAAGTGTAGAAAAAGCATTTATTCAAGTATTACAAACAAATTTCAAAGCGAAAAGTTTTAATTTGAAAATAACTAACACATTTTTGGAAGACGTGTACGAAGAAGCTAAACAGCAAGAAAAATTAGAATTATATCATGTTTCTAAATCAGGACATAGAGTAATAAATGAAAACGTTCAAGCGATCAAGAAAAAATTCTATTGGCCAAAATTAGAAGAGTCAGTACAACATTATATTAATTCATGCGAAATTTGCCAAATTAATAAATATGAGCGTACCCCTAACAAGTAAATATTAAAAAATAATCCTATAGGTGAAAAACCATTCGCACATCTTTATATAGATACCTTCACATTTGAAAAATGTACATGTTTGACCGTGAGTGATTCATTTTCTAAATTCGCTCAATGCTATCCATTAATTCATAAAACAGCAATTGAAATCATGAATAAATGAGTACTTTTCATGAGTGACCATGGAATACCTGAGAAAATAACATGCGACAACGGAACTGAATTCAAAAATAAAATTTTGCAAGAATTCGCGGAAACCCATAAAATTTCAATGCATTATATTACAAATTATAATCCGAATTCCAACGCCTTAATTGAAAGATTCCATTCAACACTCATCGAACAATTACGTTTATCAAAAGAAAAATTACCCTTGACAATGAGAATAACACGAGCTATTTTATCGTATAATAATTCTATTCATTCATCTTTAAATTATACGCCTATGCAAATAATCAAAGGAGATTTGCATCACTCTTTACCATTAGAGAAGACGCGAGAAGAAAATATTGCGGACTTCGTAAAAGATTATCAGCAAAACATGTTAGAGATAACCCAACTCGTAACTAAATCCAAAGACAAAGCCATAGAACGTAATCAGAAACTAAATACGAATAGAGAACCCGATAAGCACATTGACGAAGATAAAAGTGTTTATTTGAAATTACCAACACAATCTAAAATGGATCCTTTGTTTAGGAAGACGCTAATTAATATAATAAGCGACATCAAGGTTACAAACCCGCAAACTAAGCATATGTATCACAAATCGAGAATAAAGCAACGCAAATGCTAATCTTTAATTATCATTTCAGACAACAATGTTGAAGTGGATATTCGTACTTTACCTACCATATCTGTTAACTCTAGAAGTAAATGAAGTGAGACACAATTTGATACCAATACATCTAGGAAAGACTTACGTTACGACGCACGCTAGACATTTAATATTTCATTATGATATTTCAAGAATCCCAGAAATATTTCAATTGCAAAACGATTCTTTTACTCAAATAAATAAAGATGGAATAACCGCGGCTGTCAAACACTATAATAAATTAGTATTGAGAGCCATTAAGAGAAATAACGACACTTATAATAGTGTGATATATCAAAATGGGTATAAAAGTGGACTTAATATGGGCGGAACAATTTCCAAATTTCTATTCGGCACGTTAGATGCGGACGATGAAGAAACATATCAAAATTATTTTAAAGCTTTACAAACAAATGAAAAATTTTTCAAATCAATCAAAACAAAGTTTTGCACATTGTAAGCAACATGCAGAAACAGTATGTTGACACAATAAATCACCTAATAGAAAAAATGCAAGAGTCAATAAAAAATAACCACAAACTTATGAGTTTGCATTTAATTATTCTGCAATCACAAGAAATGGAAATGATTTTAACAGAATTAGAAAATGCTATTAGTTTTGGAAGACTTCATCTTCTACATGAAAACATAATTCCATTACGTAATTTCACACAAATATTAGAAAAAAGTAATTGGAAACCTTTCAAGCACATGACTGATTACTATACAGTCTGTTCTACCAAAGTAATAATCAAAAATGATCAGATAATATTTTGAGTATCTGTACCAATAATAGAATTCACATAATATGACCTCTATCATTTACACAATCTACCATTCCAAAATACCTATATTCCATTAATACAACCTTATGCACTTGTATTCAACGAAACCATGAAAAGGGAAACACAAGAAGTATACCCTATAGAAGATTTCTTTATTACGAAACAAGAAGACTTGAAGCCCAGTACCAAATGTCTTGAATTATTAATGAAGAATTTAGAAGAAAATTGCACACGAATGCAGACCACAATGCTTCCAGATTTATACCAGTTAGAGGATAACTCGATAATTAGCCAAAATAACACATGGATCTTCGAACATTGTGAAGAAGCTACAAGAAGAATTAAAGTACCATTATTAAGCAGAGTGAAAAGTTCCTGCATGATATCCAATAAAATGAAAAACATTTATCCCAAGATGACCATCGAACTCAAACATAGCATCGACCTACAATCAATCGATTTTCCACTTATTAAGGAAAATAAAATGGAGGAAGAAGAAATTCCACCATTAGAAGACCTATACCAATGGGCACCACATCCAACGACAATAGCACTATCTACAGTGATGTTGCTACTAATATGTACTGTTGCATTTATTGCAGTACTCCTATATGTGTTTAAGAAGTATTTATTACCCTCAAAGAAATTTATTATACCCTCAGCCACGGTTACTGAAAAAGGGGAGGATTTACATGGGATGAGATGAACCTTCAGCCATTCTAAAGAAGACGACGCAAAATTGCATCATGCGCAACACGCCAATGCCGACTCAGCAGTGGTACCGAGCTTATATAAGACCATGTTGAGGCATTAGAAGTTTAATTTTACTAGCATAATTGTATCTTATAAGTTGTAGAAATAAAAATTGTTTTTAAAAATAATTTCAGTGTTCACAAAAACATAAATAAATATATATATATATATATATATATATATATATATATATATATATATATATATATATATATATATATATATATATATATATATATATATATATATATATATATATATATATATATATATATATATATATATATATATATATATATATAACTATCTTCGATTTCGAAACGCCCTTTGAAACGGTCATAGCTGGCCGTCCTAGTGCAATAAGGTTCGTTGAACGTTTGGACAAAAAGTCTTCCATATGGTTTACCGATAGATCAAAAACAGAGAGAGGCACTGGCATTGGGGTATATGGACCTAAACTGAGGATCTCTAAATCCCTGGAAAGTGAACCCCCTATTCTACAGACCGAAATAATGGCTGTTTACGTATGCGCTCAGGAGTGCCTCAAAATGAACCTCAAAGGGGCGCATATCTACATCACCACGGACAGCCAGGCCACGCTGAGGTCCCTGGAATCACAAAGCCAGGGATCTCTACTGACATGGGAGTGCCGTAATACCATAAAGCAACTGGCCAGAGGCAATAAAGTGACTCTACTGTGGGTGCCAGGGCATTGTGGTGTTGAAGGAAATGAAAAAACCGATGAACTTGCAAAAATAGCATCAAGGTCAACACCTGCTGGACCTGAGCCTTTCTGTGGTCTTGGAAAAGACCAATATAAGGCAGCGGTTCAACAATGGGAGTTGGATAATAGAGTAACCCTCTGGAGAAACACTCCTGGACTCACGCAGTCAAAGAAGTTCGTGAAGTTTTCACAGACCTATGCCAGAAAGCTCCTGAAGCTGATGGTTGGACTGCTGACAGGGCACTGTCGGTACAAATACCATTTGTACCGTATGGGAAAGTCAGCAGATGATATTTGTAGGCTCTGTGGATCAGAAGCAGAAACAGCTGAACACATGGTATGCAAGTGTCCAGAGTTGGCGGGACTAAGAACCACTCATATGGGGAAACCTGTCCTGGATACCCATGAGGTAACGGCCAAGGCCCCCAATGATGTTGTCGGGTTTATCAACACCATTGACGACCTCCTTGGTTTTCAATGAATGGGTAGGGTAGAGAACAAAAGATCTACATGGTCGCCGGCTTGGGGGCTTCCTACACTTCAGCATAATCTTCGTAACTTCAATACAGGATGGTAAAAAAATACAGTTATTTCGTTTGCTTGAAAAAGTGACTGTAAGTTGATTATTTAAGATTCAATATCCTGTATATTATTGAAAATTCGGAAAGCTGCTAGAATTTTCTTTTTATCCATGTATATCATACCTATAACTAACTAGTTAAGTTTCGGACTCATGCGCACTTATTTGTGATAATGTTCCTTGAACATGGTATCCCCATTCCATATTCGCTAGCATGTCATGATTACTATTTGATAGTAACGTTGTGACAAGCACCAAAAAACTTACCTCAACCCGTAACTTCCGAAGATAACCAAATTAAAGTCCTAGCATATAGTAACGCATTGCCCGAGTCATTCATAAGAAGTGCTGAAGAAGATTATTCATCTGTTCAAAGATTCTGTTCAAGACCCTCAACAGAGAGTTGAATTTAGTGAAATGATGTTGGTACGCACTCAAGAAGATTCATTTTTTTAAATAAAATAATTTGGACTCATGAATAGAAATTCCAAGCGACGGGATTTTCAATAGAAAAACTTTTCATTTTTGGAGCAGTGAAAATCCTCACGTCACAAAAGAAGCCGGATATCAAGAAACATTTTGTTTTCTGCATGTTAATGGAGAACAAATTGAGGTAGGTGATATACGAGGAGTCATTAACATCCATAGATACCTGAATATTTCGGAAAATATTGTAGAAAACATCGTGGATAATCTGCCACTCGAAGAATATCGAAAATGTTGGTACCAACTAGACGGGACTCCTGCACATTGTTCAAAATAAGTGAGCGCAGTACTATAAAGACTTTTTGACGATCGGTGGATTTGGCCAGCGAGATCACGCGATCTTAATCCATTAGATTTTTATTTTTGGGGAATGTTTGAAGAAAAAGTTTACAAAACACACGTGTGTTTGAGAGACGAATTGTTACAAACGATTACCATAACATTTGATGCTTTGGATCCGAATTAAATCAGATCTGCGACGACGAAATCAGTCAACACCCGCATTTTGAAACTTGGAAGTGAAGGGCCAGCGATTCAAACATATTTTGAAATATTCCACATAATTGTTCTGCTTTTTTATAATTATTTGTATCAATATTTCCACTATCAAGTTACTTGGTGCTTTTTTAAAGTTGGTCTAAACGTTTTGAAATTGTTCTGAATTCGTATAAATTTCTTGAGATTCATTGGCGGTAGATTCGGATACATTTCATTGAACTTTCTACATGTCCTGCTGATAATTTTATCACACTGTCCAAAAATGAACAAATTCATAAAAACTTCGTTTGAACAGTTTTGTTCCATCGTTTTTGAAGGTATTTGCAACTTCTGAAGTGAAGAAAATCTTGATATTATCAGAAGATTGTCACGTTACTATCAAATAGTAATCATGACACGTAATCAACTTTCAGTCACTTTTTCAAACAAACGAAATAACTGTATATTTTTACCACCCTGTATTGAAGTAACGAAGATTATGCTGAAATGTAGGAAGGTTTCAAATATCAACAGACTTCAACCAAAATTTCGATATAATAGTATTTCTTAGCTCGAAGATATCAGAGCTTTCAGAGGTCTTGATTTCCGACGAAAAAAAAAGAAAATAATTTTTATTTTGAAAACGGTGACAGATAGGTACAGGAAATTTTATGAAAAGTTGTTGAAAAATTTTTGTAGATTCTGAAAATAATATTATCTACAGGCTGTTCCATTTGAAAAATCTAAGTTGCTACTACTTTCTAATAGAAGTGGCAACACCGCATTACCAAACAATTTTTAGTTGGGTAGAGAATGTTCGATTATGCTCTACATAGAATTTTCAAAGTGATTCGTTGTATGGTTCACCAAAAACTTCTAATGTGCCATCCACCGTGAATCACCTGGTATATATATATATATATATATATATATATATATATATATATATATATATATATATATATATATATATATATATATATATATTTATGTTTTTGTGAACACTGAAATTCTTTTTAAAAACAATCTTTATTTCTACAACTTATAAGATACAATTATGCTAGTAAACTTAATTTCTAATGCCTCTACATGGTCTTATATAAGCTCGGTACCACTGCTGAGTCGGGATTGACGTGTTGCGCATGATGCAATCTTGCGTCATTTTCTTTAGAATGGCTGAAGGCCCATCCCATGTAAATCCTCCCCTTTTTCAGTAACCGTGGCTGAGGGTATAATAAATTTATTTTTCTTAGAGGGTAATAAATACTTCTTAAATACATATAGGAGTACTGCAATAAATGCAACAGTACATATTAGTAGCAACATCACTGTAGATAGTGCTATTGTCGTTGGATGTGGTGCCCATTGGTATAGGTCTTCTAATGGTGGAATTTCTTCTTCCTTCATTTTATTTTCTTTATTTTCCTTAATAAGTAGAAAATCGACTGGTTGTAGGTCGATGCTCTGCTTGAGTTCGATGGTCATCTTGGGATAGATGTTTTTTATTTTATTGGATATCATGCAGGAACTTTTCACTCTGCTTAATAATTCTTCTTGTTTCGTAATAAAGAAATCTTCTATGGGGTATACTTCTTGTGTTTCCCATTTCATGGTTTCGTTAAATACAAGTGCATAAGATTGTATTAATGGAATATAGGTATTTTGGAATGGTAGATTGTGTAAATGATAGAGGTCATATTCTGTGAATTCTATTATTGGTACAGATACTAAAAATATTATCTGATCATTTTTGATTATTACTTTGGTAGGACAGACTGCATAGTAATCAGTCATGTTCTTGAAAGGTTTCCAATTACTTTTTTCTAATATTTGTGTGAAATTACGTAATAGAATTATGTTTTCATGTAAAAGATGAAGTCTTCCAAAACTAATAGCGTTTTCTAATTTTGTTAAAACCATTTCGATTTCTTGTGATTGCAGAATAATTAAATGCAAACTTATAAGTTTGTGGTTATTTTTTATTGACTCTTGCATTTTTTCCATTAGGTGATTTATTGTGTCAATATACCGTTTCTGCATGTTGCTTACAATATGCAATACTTTGTTTTGATTAATTTGAATAATTTTTTCATTTGTTTGTAAAGCTTCAAAATAATTTTGATATGTTTCCTCATCGTCCGCATCTAACGTGCCGAATAGAAATTTGGAAATTGTTCCGCCCATATTTATAAGTCCTCTTTTATACCTATTTTGATATATCACACTATTATAAGTGTCGTTATTTCTCTTAATGGCTCTCAATACTAATTTATTATAGTGTTTGACAGCCGCGGGTATTCCATCATTATTTATTTGAGTAAACGAATCATTTTGCAATTGTAATAATTCTGGGATTCTTGAAATTTCATAATGAAATATTTTTATATATTATATTAAATGTCTAGCGTGCGTCGTAACGTAAGTCTTTCCTAGATGTATTGGTATCAAATTGTGTCTCACTTCATTTACTTGTAGAGATAATAGATATGGTAGGTAAAGTACGAATATCCACTTCAACATTGTTGTCTGAAATGATAATTAAAGATTAGCATTTGCGTTGCTTTATTCTCGATTTGTGATACATGTGCTTAGTTTGCGGGTTTGTAACTTTGATGTCGCTTATTATATTAATTGGCGTCTTCCTAAACAAAGGATCCATTTTAGATTGTGTTGGTAATTTCAAATAAACACTTTTATCTTCGTCAATGTGCTTATCGGGTTTTCTATTCACATTAAGCTTCTGATTACGTTCGATAGCTTTGTCTTTGGAGTTAATTACGAGTTGGGTTATCTCTAACATGTTTTGCTGATAATCTTTTATGAAGTCCGCAATATTTTCTTCTCGCGTCTTCTCTAATGGTAAAGAGTAATGCAAATCTCCTTTGATTATTTGCATAGGCGTATAATTTAAAGATGAATGAATAGAATTATTATACGATAAAATAGCTCGTGTTATTCTCATTGTCAAGGGTAATTTTTCTTTTGATAAACAACGTAATTGTTCGATGAGTGTTGAATGGAATCTTTCAATTAAGGCGTTCGAATTTGGATTATAATTTGTAATATAATGCATTGAAATTTTATGGGTTTCCGCGAATTCTTGCAAAATTTTATTTTTGAATTCGGTTCCGTTATCACATGTTATTTTCTCAGGTATTCCATGGTCACTCATGAAATGTATTAATTTATTCATGATTTCAATTGCTGTTTTATGAATTAATGGATAGCATTGAGCGAATTTAGAAAATGAATCAATCACGGTCAAACATGTACATTTTTCAAATGTAAAGGTATCCATGTGAAGATGTGCGAATGGTTTTTCACCTATAGGATTATTTTTTAATATTAACTTGTTAGGGGTACGCTCATATTTATTAATTTGGCAAATTTCACATGAATTAATATAATGTTGTACTGACTCTTCTAATTTTGGCCAATAAAATTTTTTCTTGATCGCTTGAACGTTTTCATTTATTCCTATATGTCCTGATTTAGAAACATGATATAATTCTAATTTTTCTTGCTGTTTAGCTTCTTTGTACACGTCTTCCAAAAATGTGTTAGTTATCTTCAAATTAAAACTTTTCGATTTGAAATTTTATTATTATTATTATTATTATTATTACATTCAAATAAGGATTGAGGTTCAAAAACCTATGAATCTATTCACATAAAAAAAAAACATTGAATATAGAAGTAAAAGAAAAACAAAAAGAATCTTAATTTAAATCAATATAGTCCGCAGAGCATAAACTCGTCCAACTTGTTCTTGAAAATATTTATTGAGTTTGACTCCACTACTTCGGACGGCAGACTGTTCCATACTAGAAACACTCTATTGAAAAGAACATTCTGACGTACATTTGTTGAAAAAGGCTCCTTCTTTAATTTGTATGTGTGCCCACGCAGTCTGTTTTCATGGTGCAATGAAAACAGGTGTTTTAAATTTCCATAATTGTACTTCAATATGCGGTAAGTGAGAATCAAGTCCCCCCGCATTTTGCGTTGTTCGAAAGTTGTTAGGTTGGCACTTGACAGTCTTTCGCTGTAAGTCGGCCGTATACGCCCAAACGACATTCTGGTAGCACTGCGCTGAACGTTTTCAACAAGATTCTTGTCGCGCACCAACTCAGGATACCATACAGATCCGCAATACTCCAAAACCGGACGCACGTAACACTTATACAGAGCTACCCAACTCTCGAAGGGGAGTCTTGCAAACGTCCTCCTCAGAATGTATATTTTGCTGTTGCACTTTTTGACAATGTTTGTGATATGCGCTGACCAACTCAAATTCTCAGTAACCGTGACACCAAGGTCTTCATGATATTTTACGTCTTCTATCGATTGACATTCTATCATGTATCGGTGACAAGGGTTATTGGAGCCCATATGAAGAACCACACACTTTTTTATATTGAGAGGTAACCCCCAGGTAGCAGACCATCTGAAGGTTGAGTTAAGGTCATCTTGGATGTTGTAATGGTCTAAGATTGCATCGCCAAATATTTTTGTGTCATCAGCATATAAGGCATGTTGTGATTTGATGGACTGGGGAAATTCAGCAGTATACAGAATAAACAAAAGGGGTCCAAGGACTGAACCTTGCGGAACACCACTCAATACTGGTCTATAGGAAGATGAGTGATTGCCAACACGAACACAGAAGCTTCTGCTTGACAGAAAATTGTCAATCCACTGGAGCAGGTTTCCCCTAATACCAAAGTGATCCAATTTATGAAGAAGGCGTCGCTTACATACTCGGTCAAACGCTTTGGCAAAATCAAGGTAAACTACGTCTAGAGGGCGCTTTTTATCCAAGGCAGATGTCCATTTGCTTATACACCATAAAAGATTAGTTGTTGTTGATTTTCCTTCGACAAATCCATGTTGTTGGACTGGAATAATATTACCAGCGAGGCTGAATTTTGAAATACTTTCGCACGTAATAGACTCCATGAGTTTACAAATGACGGGTGTTAATGAAATTGGACGGTAGTTACATGGGTCTAGCTTATTACCTTTTTTGAAAATCGGTGTAACGATGGCAGTTCTTCAGGTAACCGGTAAAACGTGTGCATTGAACGATGCAGACATAATTCTGGAGAGGGGGTTGGCCAAACTATCGGAGCATTTTATCAACAGTGCAGGTGAAATTGAGTCAGGACCGGGAGATGATTGAAGTTTTAATTTTCTGATATGTAATTTGACATTGTTTGGAGTAAAATCAATACTCTGAAGCGAATTTACTGATCTTAGGGATGGAATCTCTGGCAGTCGGCCCAAAGAAGTGTCAGGAGAATAGGCTTTCGAAAACATGTCCGCAAGAATCTCGGCAGTTTCAGCAGCATCCTGGCAGATGCTGCCATCTTGTCTCTTTAATAGTGGTACAGATACTTTGGAGGATAGGGAAGACCTAATATATTTATAAAGTTTCTTGTCATTTTTGCTAGTCACAATAGATGATTCGTATGTTTCTCTAGCTTTCGTTATAGCTATCTTCACTTCCTTCGCATATCTCTTGTGATCCTGTAGGTCCCGATCATCATTGGTACGTTTATACTTGCGCCATAACTTCTTTTTATGTTTTATCATAATTATCAATTCACCATTTATCCAGGGTTTCAAAATGTTCTTGTATATGTCTTTTTTTGTGGTGTTAATGCTTTTGCACTCTCTCAATGCTTCAACAAACGTTTCCCACAATTCATTGGGGTCCTCGGAGTTGCCAAACAACCCGCCCCAATTTGTTTCGAGTAGTTGGTTGTTTAAATTGTTATAACCGATAATTTCTATCGTCATGCTTTTAATTTTGTTATTTAAAGCTACGTTGAATTGAAGTTGAGTGTTTATCACTGCATGATCGGAGTTGCCAATTGGTGAATCTATTTCAGGTGCGGTTAATAGGTTAATATCATTTGTTAAAACTAAATCAAGTACAGAAGGCTGATTGTTCAATCTAAAACGTGTGGGATGATTTACAAGCTGTGTGAGATTGGAATGTCCAATAAAATTCATAAAACTAGCCGTAGGGTTTGTGGTGATATCCGGTACTATGGTAATCGGCCAGACAATATCTCGATAATTGAAGTCACCCATGATAACCAAGTTGTCCAAATTGGAAAGATTTTTAAGATATTCTATGAGGATATTATTGTCGGTTGTTTGCGTATCGCCAGGTCGGTATATGCACACAAGGTGTAAGACAAAGTCGTGACGCCAGATACACAGACCCAAGATTTCGATATTTGGAATTGATAGATCCAAAGTGGTGACCTTGAATTCTTGTATAATATCTAAGCTCAGGTAAATACAAACGCCGCCCCCACGTCGATTCAGTCGATCACCTCTATACAATTCATATCCGTTTATACCATAAAGGGAGTCAGGATCCTTGGGACTGAGCCAGGTCTCTGTGATGAGAATGACGTTGGGTTTGGCTGCTTGTACATAACATAAAAGTTCATTAAATTTTGAATTTAGAGTTGCTAGGTTGGTATACATTAGGTGCCAGCTTTGAAAGATAGCCGATTTGGATTTATTTACGAAAGTTAGTTATTTTTGGTATTCCGCTTATGTATTTTATAGTCAAGTCATTCTCGCCATTGACTTTTCTGGTTTCGAGTTCCATTCTCAGTATTTTCAAACATTCTGCTTGGGCGGGCGTTTTATCGTCAATGATGGTAAGATTTTTAGTGACAGCGTTCTCTAGCAATTTTTTTTTGTTGCGCAGTATATGTTTCGCATCGTGTTCGTTCTCCATTACTATCTTGATCATTCTAGGGTATTTATCAGAGGATTTTCCAATTCTATATAAAGTTGTGGGCTCAAGATTAGCATCCATTGTTTGCAGTATTTCCCGCACTACAGCGGAATCATGTTGCTTCTTAGTCTGCACATCCCCAGTGACTTCCGGAACGCCCCTTAATAGTACATTTTTTGATCGATTGATGCGATCAACAGCCTCATTTGCAATCTTATCCATGAAAGTAGGAGAAGATATATCATCAACATTTGAGAGATTTCTCTCAATGTCGGCAAATTTCTGGGTTAAAGAGGTTGTCTTGGCATCTATATTATCAATTTTGTCTTGTAATTCGGACTTGAACTCATTAAGAAGAGCCTTCAGTTTAGAAAACGTGTCGAGATTTACGCTGCACCTGTTACAGATAATTTTAATACCTCGAAGTGCCTGTCGCGTGACGCGATCTTCCGCACGTAGCTCCGTACAAGCCATATGCATTCCTTCCTTGCATACGTCGCACTGAAGTTTGGATTGATCACGATCAGCTAGACCTTTAGAACAGTTTGCACAGGTGGGCATCGTTATGGAAGGGGTAGATAAAGATTATATACAAATAACGATCGGAATGCGGGATAATTTGAGGGGTTTTTAATAATAATTCCTACCTCCCTTGTCGATGATAGTAGTATGACACTCTCAGCAACACACCACAAAGACTTTCTGATTGTTGTAATAGCAAAAATATTGAAAGATTTTTATGTTAGCACTATATTTATAGTATATAATTCGAGAGGAAAACTGCAGCGATGTTCGCTCTGTCGCGTCTCGAGACTATGTATTCAAGTATTTGTTTGTAATACTTGAATAAATGCTTTTTCTAAATTTTGATGTTTAAAATGAATACAATACTTCGTTCGGGGTTTCAAATATTCTTCAATGAATTTAATAAAGTCGTCTCCGTTTGAAATTGCTACGGTATATCGTGTTCGATTATTGAACGGTTTGCTCCTTATAGTATAATATTGTTTTGTGGTTGGCGTGAAAATAATTTGATTACTGGCGCAATTTAAAGAATAATGAGGGATCTCTAAAATTGGATTTTCTTGGTTACTATGAATTGTTGGTGTATCCGCTTCATTCGTGTCACTTTCTGATTGATTTTCATCCGAGGTTAATTTTTCGAATTCTTCTAATTGCTTTTCATTGTTTTCTAAGTCTTCACCGTCAACTTGAGGTATTAAAGAATAAATGTCGTCATCTATCATATTTAGGTCATTTTCTGGGATTATAATACGTGATAAAGCATCTGCATTATTATTAGCACCTTTTTTGAATTTTATTTCGTAATTATATTTCTCTAATTTTAATTTCCAACGCATTGAGCGCGAATTTGGTTCTTTGAGTGAATTGAGCCAAATGAGGGGTTTATGATCCGAATAAATCGTGAATTTACTACCGTATAGGTAAGGTCTGAAATGTCGCGTTGCCCATACAATAGCCAGGAGTTTTTTTTCTATAGTTGAGTAACGTGTTTCTGCGTCGTTGGGAGTTCTACTAACGTATGCTATTGGTAAATCACTCGGCGGTGTTCCTTGTGATAAAATGGCACCTATTGCATATCCGGATGCATCTGTTGTTAGACAAAAGGGTTTGTCAAAATCTGGATATATTAAAATCGGATGGTTTATAAACAAATTTTTACTGGTCTGAAAGGATTCTACGTATTCCTTGTCATCTAAATTAATTTTCATATCTTTGCGTAAATATTTTGTCATTGGCTTCGTAAATTTTGCGAAATTAGGTATGAATTTTCGATAATATCCTAACATTCTTAAAAAGATTTTATCTCTTTAGCTTTAGTTGGTAATGGAAATTTTTTATAATTTCAATTTTCTTTGGGTTAGGCTTGATTCCTTCAGGGGTTACTATATGTCCTAAAAATTCAATTTTTGTCTTGAAAAATTCGCATTTATCTAATTGAACTTTTAAATTTTCTTCTGCGATTTTTGTTAATATTGTTTGTATATCGGCTAAATGCTGTTCTTCTGTTTTCGAAAATATTATTACATCGTCCATATAAACACAACAATTTTTACCAATGTACTTTTGCAATATACTGTTCATAAGCCTCTGGCAAGTCGCACTAGCACACTTTAAATCGAATGGCATTCTCAGGAACTCATAGTGTCCGTTATCTACTGTAAATGCTGTTTTTTCAATAGATTCATTGTCTAACTGAATTTGATGAAATCCACTTGCTAAGTCAAGTGTTGTATAATATTTCGCACTTTTTAATTTATCTAATATCGAATCAATTTGGGGTAACGGGTATTTATCATCAATTGTTTTTTCGTTCCAAAGTCTATAGTCGATAGCCATTCTCCATTTTTCTAAACCGGACTGGCCGATTTTTTTTTTAACCATAACGACAGGAAAGGACCAAGGAGATATACTAGGTCTAATAACTTTTTTCTCTAACATTTCTTTAATTTGTTTTTGAATTTCTTGTCGGTGTTTTTCTGGGTATCTATAAATTTTAGCATGAACCGGTACTTCTTCCGTTTTTCTTATACTGTGTTTAATTCTATTCGTGAATTCTAGAGGTTGATTTGGAAGCTGTAAAGCCTTTTCAGTTATATTGAAAATATTCATTAATTGATTACGTATTTTAGGTGTTACATGTTTTAAATCTATCGGATATTCCTTACGACATGTTATTACTTTCTGGAAATATATAGGGTGTCTGCAGTGTTTTCCTATCAAAAGACGTTTCTTTAAATCAATAATAAAATCATGTTCTTCTAAAAATTCAGCTCCTATCAATCCGTCATACAATGTATGGAATTTGTATAAAACAAAGGGATGTTCTTTATCTATTCCGAAATCATTTAAAGGCATGCTTACTTTTTCATTAGTGGTGTCTGAACCATGTACTGTGTTGAGACATGTGTCTTCTGAATAAATTTTGTTTGGAAAATTTTCATATGCTATGCTTGGATCGATCAGACAGACTGAACAACCGCTATCAATTAAGATTTTGCGTTTGGGATTTTGTAACATTACATAGGGTAAATTTGTTAATCTATTATTAACGCTATTTAGTTCAACGTAATTTTGTTCATTATCTGATTGTTCATAATTTTCGTTAGTCTCTTCATCTGAAAATTCTGGTGTTTCATCTACCTGATGTATGTCTTGAATATTAGTTAATTCTTCCGATACGAAATTTGGTGGATGTCTACTAGATTGAAAATAATTATGTAATTTTTTCATTCTTGCATTTGGGTTTTGGTAAGTTTGGGATGACATGGCAAATTCTCGTTTTTCTGGGTAGTTTCTATGTGTCTGTGTGGACATCGGGGTTGGTTGATACGATGGTTTTTCGTTTAGTGGTCTGAAATCATTATGTTGATTTGGAGTATTTCCAAATGTTTGTTTATTTGTGTAAAATTTTGTCTGTGGTAAATTTTCTTTTCTTACGATATTTACTGGTTGTGAAGGAAAATTTCTATTAAAAACTCTAGTATTATTCTGAGCTTGAATTTTACTTTGATTTTTGCATTGGTGACTGATCATATCTAATTGATCTTTCTGTATGGTATAATTTTTTACCATTTGAACAGCTAAGTCAAAATTAAGATTATTTGGGGTCAACATAGAAGTTTGTAAGTCTATGGGAATATTATTCATTAAAACTTTTTTAGCTAGTCCATCGACTAATTGTTTGTGTAATAACTTGAGATGTGGGTCTAAAGTTACTTCAGAGTCTATTCTGTAATTAATGCGTATTTTGTAGGTTTTAATCCTATCAATAAAATTGAATATGGTTTCCTTATATAATTTTCTTAAAAATTGTAATTCGTTCTTAAGTACGTCAAGGTTTACTCTGTCTCCGAATTTCGTGATTAGAAAATCTTTTAAAGAATTCCAATTATCTGGTATGTCAGATGAATATAATTCATCTGCAGCTTTGTGGGTCAATTTGTTTCTGATAATTGCTAAACAATATGTTTTGACAATATTATCACCTGATTCAAATTGCGCTAAGAATTGCTGACAACTCTTATTGAATGAATTTAACTTTTTGCAATCTCCATCAAATTGTGGTAAGAGAGCTCCAAATTTTGATGCTGAATCTATTGGATTTACACCTGTTGCGGCTTGTGGCGTTGTCATTTTTGATTTCCTTTTCTTTTCTCATTCTAAATTGGAAAATGCTTTTGCTGAAGGATCAATTTTGTTTTGCCTTGTTTGCCTGTTTGTTTGTTTTGTTTTGTTTTGTGACCTGCTATCACCTATTTGGGTGTAGGGAGTCTGTGTTCTGGGTAACTAGGGAACTTTGAAAAACTAGGAAGTTTAGCACTTGTACTTATAGTTGCTAGATTGCTCCAGACAGGATCGGGTTTGCTAGGTCTCAATATGCTGCGTGTTCGAATTTCTCCTCAGTGGGTGGTTGCTAAGATACGGGGTAGTATTTCTTTTTCTGTTCGCACCGCTGTGTATGCAGAGCAAGCTTATGTGTTCTGTTCAGATATTCTTCCAAGAATTGAAATTCACTTAGTTTGGTTGCCCAAATATCACCGATAATATTTCACGTGTTTTAGGACTTAATCGCCGCACTAATAATAATATCCCATCCTCGTCGCCAATTATGTTTTTGTGAACACTGAAATTCTTTTTAAAAACAATCTTTATTTCTACAACTTATAAGATACAATTATGCTAGTAAACTTAATTTCTAATGCCTCTACATGGTCTTATATAAGCTCGGTACCACTGCTGAGTCGGCATTGACGTGTTGCGCATGATGCAATCTTGCGTCATCTTCTTTAGAATGGCTAAAGGCCCACCCCATGTAAATATATATATATATATTTATATATATATATATATATATATATATATATATATATATATATATATATATATATATATATATATATATATATATATATATATATATATATATATATATATATATATATAAATATACATATATATATTTATATATATATATATATATATATATATATATATATATATATATATAATCTCTTGAAAATTATTAGCAATAACAGGCTTGTCGAATCTTAAAAAACTCGATTTTATTAAAAAGTTGACCTTTCGCCACGACATTCGTGGCTTTATCAAAACTTTTGAAAAAATTGAAATTTCTTTGACATTTATTGATTTGAAAAAATTTGTATAGAAACAGACTACTGTTTCACTAAAATTTTTCGGCTGTGGCCATTCTTTGTTATTTATTAGGTGCTATTCAGTCCAATATTAACATTCAAATCTGTTATTATTAGATGGTAAGGGAAACCACAGAAACCTTTACCCACGTAATGTTCGAAATAGGTTCAAATTATTTTGATTTTGAAGAGTCAAAGAATAGGGTACTATTTATCTTCTTTTCAAAAATTCCAACGAGAACCATTTTATATGGGTTCCCGTGCGGGGTCCTTTCCTGTTACTTTCTCTGCTTATGTATCTTACCCTTCGTGACTCGCAGGATAAAGGTTGGGTTGTAGGGAAGAAAAGGAGCGAAGGTAATACCAGCACCCTTTCGAGGTTCTTTCTGTGACTTCCACACAATTAAAACTGGAAGACACTAGCGGCACTATCTATTTTAGCGATATTTCTATATTGTGAAGCGGGTGAACTAAAGTTTCTAATATAGCGGATTTTCTAGTTTTGTAATAGCGGAATTTTCTATTATTTGCGGTATTTCAAGAAGAAAAATGATATTTATAACAGCGATATCTTCAAATGAAAACGGTCGATACAATACTGATTTAATACGCGATCTCGTGAAGACGATATCAACAGATGTTACTTTTTCATGCGAGTGCAATGAAGAATCGGCGTAAACAGTGTGTGAGTCCTATTTTTACTTTCGATTGAGTTTATGCTCTGGTTTATAAATGATTTTAATTCTTTTATTTTAATGAGTTGTATTAGATTATCCGGTATTTTGAATTCATGGTATATTATTGTTTGTGTGGTGTGTTGTTTGTAGTTTTCTGGATTATTTCTGAGTGTGATGAAATTTATGTTTCAATGTTATTTATGGTAAAATCGCGATGCTCTAATTTTAATGTGATTTTTGAAAATGTTTCCAGTTCGTTTTGAAGTTAATTTTTTTGTGAGGAGTGTTTTCAGTTATTTGTGTGGTTGATATTTCTAGGTGTATTGGAAAGTGATCAGAGTCGAGTGCGTTTATTGCGTTTATGAGGTTAATTTCAATTTTTTGTGTTAATGCTAGATCTGTTGTTGATGATTCGTGTAAACTGTTGTGTGGATAATGAGTGTGTGCATTTCGTGGAAAGTATAAATTGAATTCAGGGTTTTCGTTTAAAAATTCATTAAGTTTATTGCCTAGGGTATTCATACTTTTGCAGTCTCGCCTACGAGAGTTAGGTTTCTTAGTTTTCTAGAATTTTCAATTTTTCTAAAAAGAAAGTATAGTTTAGAACATGTGATCTCCAAAATTACAAGTAATGTCTTTTTAAAGACAACAATCGAATATTTTAAACCTATTTTATACATTACGTGGGTGAAGGTTTCTGTGGTTCCCTTCCCATCTAATATCAAAAGACTTGTCTGTTGATATTGGACTAAATTGCACGTAATTAATTACTGAAGACGGCCACAGCCGCAATAAGAAATTTTTGAAAAGAAGATAAATAGTACCCTATTCTTTGACTCTTCAAAATCAAAATAATTTGAACCTATTTCGAACATTACGTGGGTAAAGGTTTCTGTGGTTTCCCTTACCATCTAATAATAACAGATTTGAATGTTAATATTGGGCTGAATAGCACGTAATAAATAACAAATAACGGCCACAGCCGGAAAATTTTAGTGAAACAGTAGTCTGTTTCTATTCAAATTTTTTCAAATCAATAAATGTCAAAGAAATTTCAATTTTTTCAAAAGTTTTGATAAAGCCACGAATGTCGTGGCAAAACGTCAACTTTTTAATAAAATCGAGTTTTTTAAGATTCAACAAGCCTGTTATTGCTAATAATTTTCAAGAGATTAGAAATAGTTCACAGGCAACAACAATTCGAATAAATAATATATTTATATATATATATATATATATATATATATATATATATATATATATATATATATATATATATATATTCATTTGCTGTTGTTCATGACATTCTAATAATAAATTTTTTTGTTTATTTTATTTTGAAGACATATCGCTCACCCTCTCGCTCGTCCCTTTTACTGTCGTATAGTCCTGAAACAGGGCCATGTGTTCAAAGTATGAACTGCCAATAGAATAGGAACGAGCGTGAATACTCTGATTGAGATACGGCCTGGGAAACACTGAAACTCTAAATTCTCAAACAATTATTATCTATGTAACTGAAAGTTCTGATTAATATGGCACGTTTTCAATACCGTACTCAGTACGGTCGTATATTTACACTATAAATGTGATAATAAACGAAAATTGTAACGATTTAAGAAAACAATAAAAATACACTAAAAAGCAATAAATAATAGAATTCCTTATATATCCCTACTTGCAAAGAAAGTTTGCACAACTCAAAATTACTGTTTGAGATAATCCCATTCAAAGGTTTAACGACAATTCAACTGAATATCCCTTATTTCCATAAAATCACACCAGCAATATCTTTTATACTCTACTGAAAGTGTATACTTTCTGTATAATTTTTTTTTTCAAATCTTACATTTAAAAATTAATTTCAGATTTTATATCTATGAAGGCCAATTAATAGATATTATAATTAAAAACAAGAAAATAGTATTACTTTATAAACACAACAGAAAAAAATACAAGATTATTTGATTCAAAAATTCTTGTGTTGTTGATTTGCAAAACTTGTGTATTCAGTGTAGTGCGTTACTCTACCAGTAGAGCAAGATCCTAGAGCCTCCAGACAGTACTCATTTTCTCAGCAATAATATGTGTAGGATAAAGTAGTGTTCGTCTGTACTCTCAGTATATGCATACCTCCTAGCTTGTGCCGATGGCCAATTTCCAGGTACCATCAGGTGCTAAAGGTGGGCGAAAACTCATCTTACTTTTCTCAAATTCTCAGGGCTGATTTTTATATATGCTCCAAAGAATACTGTAAAAATTTATAATTTTCACTGCCAGACACTTCTCGTCGGCGGAAGCCTTTGCCAGACACTTTGAATATCTCAAAAAATAATGGAATTTCACTTATATTCTCAGTCTTGATTTTTATTTATGATTCTCAGGGTATTATTTCAATAGCTTATGAAAGCAGCCAGACCGATTGTAAGCGCCAAACATCCCCCAGACACACATTTAGGCCCGGTTGTACAGTCACGGTTTAAGCCAAGCTCAAGGTTGAACTTGGTTTAAATGAGACTGTAACGTTGCACAGAGCTAGTTCAACGCAAAGCTTGGTTCACCGGCTGTCAAATTATGCGGTTCAGCTGAACCATCAAATTCAGGCGCTTAAACCGAGCTCAAAGATAATATAATCTCACTCCTTGTATTAAATTGTTGGAAAGGTAGAGGTATCATCATAATATTAGATTATATTTTTGTCAAAATAATTTAAAATAAAAATAATGACTCATTTACTACATGATAATCTTCATGAACTAACAGACGATGAGGGCTTTGCTGAAATAGTAGAAGTATTAAATAATGCTGGAAGACAACCAAAGAAATATAGAGATAGAATGGATCATTTTGTTGTATGGAAGAAACAGCAGTTAATTTTGTTGATAATGTAAATTTTCAACCTCACATGAATGCTAACAATATTCATTATATCAACAATGTTGTGAGGCATCAATTAATAAATTACTTCAGAGAACTGTAGTAATAAATTGTTTCTTTATTTAAGAAATATATGTTATTGTCCTATGTAAGCTTCTTCTAATGATTACATAATGATGGGCATAAAAATTTGAATTCCATATCTTAATCATAAAAAAAATTTTGTAGTAGGTACTTTTATTTCTTTTACTATTGAAATATAACTTTTTTATTAACAAAACCACCTATTATACAACACAATAAATTAACATTGGTAATTTTGAATTCTTTTTAATTTTTAAAGCATAATATGCATCTCTATTGATAAATTTTCTATTCGTAACTTATTTCACTCAATTATTCCATCTGTCTCTATTTTTAATTAATTAATTTTTTCTGAGTAAGACTTTCGGCTTTAATTCGTTTTAAAAAGATACAGCTTGGCGTACCGTTTCACAATGCAACATACAAGTTCCGTGTCTGTTTTCAAAATTCAAATTAACATAAATCACAGAATATCTGCAATGCTGCTGCTCTGCATTCAGCAACGACAAAAAAATTAACAGCGCATGTGCAAACGATACCATCATAACACATATTTTCTTGAACTCGGTTTAGTAAAGCTACTCTTCAAAATAACCTGTACAACTGAAAGCTATTATTGAACCGAGTTCATCCTTGAGCCTAGCTCAGTAGAAACAAGGCTTAAACCGCTACTGTACAACCGGGCAAAAAAATTATAAATTTTATATATATATATATATATATATATATATATATATATATATATATATACATATATATATATATATATATATATATATATATATATATATATCTATATATATATATATTTTATTATATATATATATAGATATATATATATATATATATATATATATATATATATATATATATATATATATATATATATATATATATACATATATATATATATATATATATATATATATATATATATATATATATATATATATATATATATATATATGTATGTGTGTGTGTTCGTATGTATTTTAGCGTTGTTTACACTATAACGGGAGCAATTTTAAAGCAATAGGGTAGTTTCGCATAATATCTTGGATGGGATTGTTTTTGGTTCGAATTGGTTGGGAGCTTGACCTCCCTGGGGGGAAAATAAATCTTATTTACACGATAAAGGTCGCAATTTTGTAGCAATAGGGTTGATAGTTTGTATCTAGGTAGTTTTGTATGATATCTTGAACGGGATTGATTTTGGTTCGAATTGGTTAGAGGAAGACCCCCTGGGGGAAGAAATAAATCTTGTTTACATGATAAAGGGCGTTATTTTGGAGCAATAGGATTGAAAGTTTATGAGTAGGTAGTTTCGTATGATATATTGAATGGAATAGGTTTTAATGCGAATTGGTTGTGGGGTTGACACCCCAGGGAAATAAATCTTGTTTACACGATAGAAGGCGCAATTTTGGTACCATAGGGTTGAAACTTTGTAGGTAGGTAGTTTCGTACGATATCTTGAATGGTATTTATTTCTATATAAATTGGTTGGAGGGTTGACCCCCAGGAGGAGGAAATCAATGTTGTTCACGCGATAAAGGGCGCAATTTTATAGAAATAGAGTACGTAGCTTCGTATACCTTGGATGTGATTGGTTTTGGTACGAAGTGGGTTGATCCCCCAGAGAGGAAATAAATATTGTTTACACATTAGAGGGCGCATTTTTTTTTTGAATTTGAAAATATATTTTTTAAACTGCATACGTTATGAAAGGCTGCTCTTCTAATGCAGCTCGCTGCGATAGAGTTTTTTTTTCGTTTCTATGAAGCGTACACACCATATATGAAAGCATTCATCCATCGCTAATTTGTGAAGTTAGTGGTAATTTCATATTACATTTCCAATATTAAAGATATGAGTTACATAGTAATATGAAAGTATTGAACAAGCTCGTCTCCATATAGACAGACACCAATTGGAAATATTTCATTGTTACTCAGTTCGAACTACCTATATATGTTTCATATTGGCGTTTTATTTTTATATAAATCATAAAGTGTTTTGGGAATATTGATATCTCATCATTTTTTAATTCCATAACAACTCTAATTTAATAATATCAGAGAATGAGAGGTGAATCAGACAAATTGATTCCTTAAGAAAAATCAATTTCAGAATTTCCAGATTATCTAGTCTCACTACTTGTTCGGAATAACAATAGAATAAAATCAACATTCCCGAGAGATTTTATTTCTTTACCATAATGTAGCATTGGTAGAATAATTATTGATCATAATGTCGATTCACCTCAGTAGGTATGAGGAAGATCTGTATGTATTCTGCTGAGAACAAACATAATCTGTCACAAACATTATTGATCACATTGACACATATTATTGATCATATAGGTTTTCATATTTTATAACTTATCGCACAAGAACATGTTTAGTTATTATCTAGAATTGAAATAAGTCATTATAAGTAATCATAATCGAAATGAATGGTTGAATTGACGATCTTCTCGTTTCAGACATTTACGGAGTCGTTTTTTTAAGTTATTATTCGCTCTGAACATATCCCTTCGGCGTAGTGATGCGAAAGCGTTCATGATTTTAATTCTTAAATCTTCTATATTTCCCATTTCGTTTTGATATATTCTATTTTTTAGTGTACCCCATAAAAAAAAGTCAAGCGGAAAGACGCATGCTCCTATTATTTCTGTAGAAAACGTTAATCATATCTCTTTTCTGCTGTATGGGGAAACCCATTTTCAGTACTAACAGATTTTTCATTAAATACCAACGATAATTTTCAAGAAACTGTCAAAATAATGACAAGTGAGGTGAACTAAATATTTATTTTCCAAAGCATACTATGAGAATTCAAATAGTTTAATCATAATTGTTGTATATAGCAAGAGAATGCCCATGAATTTGCTGAAAAATGTAGGTAGTTCGGAAAGTGAGTATCAATGAAATATTTCCAAATTGGTGTCTGTAAGATAAAGATTGCCAGTAGAACGTTTTTTTGTTTGGGCAATGATTATATGCACATACACGTACTAGGAAGAATTTCGCATTTTCGTACATTGGTTATGGGTTGCGTGAACCGAAATGTGGATGAATTTTTGAAGAAGACATTCTTCGTCGAATAATGTTGATTATCTTCCAAATCCTAGGCATTGTATACCTTATTCTATGATATTTTTTCAATTAGAGCTGGATTTTCAAAAACATGTTGAAATTTTACTGGTAATAGTTCAATATTTCCAGAACACTCTGTAATTCAAATGAAAATACTACGGGAATATAAAACATGACTCTTGGCATTCAAAAAAATGCAATAAAAATGACAGGTCCGTATTTGAAAATTGAAAGTTGAGGGTGGCCCAATTTATACGACACCCTGTATATAATTTTTATTCAGATATTTAGATAGCCTATAAAAAGTGGCAATGGCAAAGTGACAATTGTTTTGAAAACAATTCATTAAATGAAAAGATATAGGCAAAAAAAGGATTTCGAAATTTTCGATTTTTCCTATATAACTCCAGAACTAAAAGAGGTAGATCAGATTTTTTTTATCCATATAACTGACCTCTGAAATATGCTACTTTGTTCCCATTTAACCATCGCTCTATCTCTTACCGTTATCGAAATCCCCATGCATATACTCGAATTTGAATATCCCTGTATATATATATATATATATATATATATATATATATATATATATATATATATATATATATATATCCATTAGCTAGGTATTTATTCTTAGAGTTATTGCAGTATAAGCAATAAAAATCATTGCAACGTTACCTAGAGTTAAGCTTTCATTAGTTTATTTGACATAATAGTGGTTATAGTACAAGGAAGAGTACTGAACATATCAATAAAGAATCAAATTGTCATACATAAATTTAATGTTCTACAAGCCGCAAAAGTGCACAAAAACTGTGTTTTTGGACCTTAAATTTCAAAAAATTCCATACCCTCAGACTCCCCGGCAGGGGCATAAAATTTGAGTCTAGCACACTTGCAACTTTCGCCCTAGGCCGGTCCTGTATATATATATATATATATATATATATATATATATATATATATATATATATATATATATATATATATATATATATATATATTATTTATATATATATATATATATATATATATATATATATATATATATATATATATATATATATATATATATATATATACATTGTTCGGTTTTCACTGAAACGAGCTATATTCAGTGAAAAATGTGGAGAATATTTATCTTTCTTTTTTTTGATGTTACATTTTTTGTTGGTCGCAACGCAACGCAAAGCTTGCCAGATCACAGACACTGTTGTACGAGATTTCGCATTGTGAACATCGTTTCACAATCGATAGACATATCTATTCATATAATTTAGTGATCGATTGAGCGGAGTGCTTAATTACAGACTAAAGTGGTGTGCTCAACTCGGGATACCCCTAAAGAAGAGATCTACAAGTCGAAGAACACTAGAAAGGGTGAGTCTTGGTATTTTTTGCGTTTTGCTTAGTGCGACCTATGTGGATTACAACTCGTCGAAATAGTTTATTGTCGAAGATAGTGTTATTCGAACATTGTCACACACAATATATATATATATATATATATATATATATATATATATATATATTTGAATTCTTGATTTTTACCTGTTTATCGTATTCATTCCAAGAGATATCATTTATTGGTATAACAGGTTTATTTCAAACATTACATTTTAAAATTAAAATTCATTGGACGTTTCAATGGAGTTTCCATCTTCATCAGCTAAAATCGGGATAAAATACAATTCAAATGCCTAAATATAAAACATATATACACATACACTAAAATAAAATAAAATAAATTGTATCTCACCAGAATGTTCGTCGGTAGTTGTCACAATACTACTTGACTCTTGAATCTCTGTTTAACCGATGTATAATCGTTCATGCGTATAGAGCTCATGTATTACAATAATGGGGCATATATCGAACTTAAGCCCTTTATATCTATTTTGTTGTTAACTGTGTTGTCTTGGTTCTTCTGTATAAAGATCATTTCAAGGATTTCGCGTGATTTTAGATTTTTTTCTATAGTTAGTATGTGTGTTTCATCGTAATCGAAATCATGTCTTTCTGATTGTTTGTGTTTGTTCAGTGCAGTGTTCGCTGTTTTGGCATATCTGTGGGCTTTTAGTCTATCTTGTAGACGTTGTGAGGTTTTTCCGATATATACTTTATTGCAATCTTTGCAGGGAACGCTGTATACTACGTGGGATTTCTTTTCTGTTGGAATTTTGCTCTTTAAGTTGGTGTAGAGTTGTTTTATCTGATTCTGAGGTTGATGCGCTATCTGTATACTGAACGGTTTTAAAATGTTAGTTATTTTCGGGGTCAGGTATGTGATGTATGGAATGGGTACGTACATTTTTTTATCTGTAGACTCTGGTGTGTTAGATCTTGGTTCCTTGTTGTAGGTTTTATGTACTTGGATTTTGATGTTTTTGTCTATTATATGAGAAGGGTAGTTGTTGCGTATCAGAAGTGATTTCGCTTTTTTGAGTGTTTCAGATCGGAATCTGGGAGATGTTAGTTGGACAGCTCTGTATATTACGTTGCTAACAATGGCCTTTTTATGTGAGATGTGGTGTGCTGAGTGGAAGTCAATTAACCGGTTGGTGGCTGTGGTTTTAGTGTACCATTTCGTGTTTAATTTGTTATTATTACGAATTATTGTCATGTCTAGGAAATTAATAGAAAAATTGTTCTCTGCTTCGAGAGTGAATTGTAATTTAGGATGAATATTGTTGAAGCTCCTCAAGATTTCATCTACCTCATTGGGGTTGGCAATAAGCAAACAGTCGTCTACAAATCTTTTGTATAAAGTTATTTTGAATTTACTGTCCTGTAATATTAGTTCTTCTATATATTCCATGATTATCTGTGCTGTTACACTTGAAATGGGACTGCCCATCGCGACACCATCTGTTTGTTGGTAGAATTGATTTTTATACTGAAAATAATTTGTGTGGAGAGTAAATTGCAGAGCTTCAACAAATTCACTTTGTGGAATTGATGTGTGGTCTTGTAGTTGTGTCCACTTTTGTTCTATAATGGTTGGTATCATTTGGTTTGGAATGTCCTACGCCCAATAGTTTCAAGCATTCAATCCCCACTATACAACCTTTCAAAACACCTCGCATCAGTACTGTCAAACATTACAAACAAGAACAAATACTATATAAAAAACTCCATCGAACTTAAAACAGAACTGGATCAAATAGATGTTCCCAACAACCACAAACTGTACTCCCTGGACGTGATTTCACTATATACAAACATTCCAAACCAAATGATACCAACCATTATAGAACAAAAGTGGACACAACTACAAAACCACACATCAATTCCACAAAGTGAATTTGTTGAAGCTCTGCAATTTACTCTCCACACAAATTATTTTCAGTATAAAAATCAATTCTACCAACAAACAGATGGTGTCGCGATGGGCAGTCCCATTTCAAGTGTAACAGCACAGATAATCATGGAATATATAGAAGAACTAATATTACAGGACAGTAAATTCAAAATAACTTTATACAAAAGATTTGTAGACGACTGTTTGCTTATTGCCAACCCCAATGAGGTAGATGAAATCTTGAGGAGCTTCAACAATATTCATCCTAAATAACAATTCACTCTCGAAGCAGAGAACAATTTTTCTATTAATTTCCTAGACATGACAATAATTCGTAATAATAACAAATTAAACACGAAATGGTACACTAAAACCACAGCCACCAACTGGTTAATTGACTTCCACTCAGCACACCACATCTCACATAAAAAGGCCATTGTTAGCAACGTAATATACAGAGCTGTCCAACTAACATCTCCCAGATTCCGACCTGAAACACTCAAAAAAGCGAAATCACTTCTGATACGCAACAACTACCCTTCTCATATAATAGACAAAAACATCAAAATCCAAGTACATAAAACCTACAACAAGGAACCAAGATCTAACACACCAGAGTCTACAGATAAAAAAATGTACGTACCCATTCCATACATCACATACCTGACCCCGAAAATAAATAACATTTTAAAACCGTTCAGTATACAGATAGCGCATCAACCTCAGAATCAGATAAAACAACTCTACACCAACTTAAAGAGCAAAATTCCAACAGAAAAGAAATCCCACGTAGTATACAGCGTTCCCTGCAAAGATTGCAATAAAGTATATATCGGACAAACCTCACAACGTCTACAAGATAGACTAAAAGCCCACAGATATGCCAAAACAGCGAACACTGCACTGAACAAACACAAACAATCAGAAAGACATGATTTCGATTACGATGAAACACACATACTAACTATAGAAAAAAACCTAAAATCACGCGAAATCCTTGAAATGATCTTTATACAGAAGAACCAAGACAACACAGTTAACAACAAAATAGATATAAAGGGCTTAAGTTCGATATATGCCCCATTATTGTAATACATGAGCTCTATACGCATGAACGATTATACATCGGTTAAACAGAGATTCAAGAGTCAAGTAGTATTGTGACAACTACCGACGAACATTCTGGTGAGATACAATTTATTTTATTTTATTTTAGTGTATGTGTATATATGTTTTATATTTAGGCATTTGAATTGTATTTTATCCCGATTTTAGCTGATGAAGATGGAAACTCCATTGAAACGTCCAATGAATTTTAATTTTAAAATGTAATGTTTGAAATAAACCTGTTATACCAATAAATGATATCTCTTGGAATATATATATATATATATATATATATATATATATATATATATATATATATATATATATATATATATATATATATATATATAAAATATATATATATATATATATATATATATATATATATATATATATATATATATATATATATATATATAGGGTGATTCATTAATATGTGTAAATATTTTAACGGAAAAATTTTGAGCTCAAAATATGAAGATCTAACCCAATTTGCTTGAACAAAATATTTCTCCTTACTGATTTACAGGGTGTTTTATTTAGATTATTAAAAATTAATTTTGTTCATTACTTTAATGCTGCTTGACATTTCGTCATGATATTTGGCAGTAAGTTAAGGTAGTTTAGGACACATCAAATAATAGTAAAGAAGGCTTTCTCACTATCACCAGTGGCGTACGACGGGGGCACGGGAAGAGTTTTCGTTTCCTAAATTCTACACCACTGGCAGAATTGTCATTTCAGTATAATTTTTCGATTCTCCAATAAATTCTCTGTAAATAAGGCACTCCATTTTCGTAACGCTGGAGCCACTATTTTTAGAGATATTTAACGTTGAACATATGGCTGCACAATTCTTTTGATTTTTATGTACTTTTATGTCTTCTTTACTATTATTTGATGTGTTCCAAACTACTTTAACTTACTGCCAAATATCATAAAGAAATATCAAGCAGCATTAAAGTAATGAAAAAAATTAATTTTTGATTATCTGAATAAAACACCCTGTATATCAGTAAGAAGAAATATTTTGTATAAGCAAATTGGGTTAGATCTTCATATTTTGAGCTCAAAATTTTCCCGTTGAAATATTTACACATATTTATGAATCACCCTGTATATATATATATATATATATATATATATATATATATATATATATATATATATATATATATATATATATTTATATAAATATATATATATATAAATATATATATATAAATATATATATATATATATATATATATATATATATATATATATATATATATATATATATATATATATATATATAGAATTAGATATAGAAGCCATATTGTGAGTCGTTGATTCGAACCAAATAAGGAGGAAAATCTTCTAGATTTAAACTCAACAATCCTTTCAAATAAAATCAATTATCAATAAAATTTGAAAGGATTGTTGAGTTTAACTCTAGTCGTTTTTCCTTCTTATTTGGTTCGATTATATATATATATATATATATATATATGTGTGTGTGTGTGTGTGTGTGTGTGTGTGTGTGTGTGTGTGTGTGTGTGTGTGTGTGTGTGTGTGTGTGTGTGTGTAAATCCCAAAAACCATTATTTATTTGGTTCCTACGTTTATCAGTTCAAACAGAGACACACAGATAGTGTCATTGTTATAACTCTTATAGCTATTTCCCAATTGATAAGTACACTAGAAATGAATCGTAATTATCGGAAACATGCATCTCAGGTCTGATGAAAATTACCCTCAGCTCGCGTTTTTGTCCGGGCGTCCCTTTGAATCGCACGTCTCGATGCCGCGACGGCCTCATGGAAAAAGGGCCGGAAAAAAGATTAAAGAAACGCGAATGCTTTGAAAATTTTCGAGAGGCCTCACTCGAATTGAAAAGCTACATGAGACAATAGGAAATCCCGTGAAGTAAAACACCTAGCGGAAATGTACCTCAAAGGAAATCTCATCCACTTGAGCCAGTGGAGGAGATTAGTAATTACTAATTAGTGCGTACTCTGCACTCGCGGACTTCAAAGGAACGCGTCAACAGCGTTTCCTTCGTTGTATGTGGGAAACGGAGTTCGTTTACGCAAACAGTTCTGAAGAAACTCATAAAATGCAACACTCATAGATATATATTTCTGATTTAATTATTTTTTGTAAAAATAAAACACTTAGGTAGTAATTTTTTAACGTGAAATAAAATTAAAAGAGATTCATTCAACACTATACTAAATGAAAATATCAAATTAATTAGAACATGGGAACGGAAAAATTAGCTATATTACCACAAATATCTAAAGAACTGATTCAGTATAACAGTTTACCTCTTGAGTTGTATGGATTGTGGAAGACCAATCTGATTCGTTCGCATTAATTTTAAAAAACGTATTAAATCAAAATTTTTACAACATTAAGAACTCTTATCCTCTTGTTGGGTAACTCAAAATCAAGGAAGGTTCTGAGAGTCACAATTTATATTCTTTCAATAGAAAAATGACTTCTATCATCAAATTGATGATACCATTGGAAGCCCCATATCGAGTGGAATAATGCAATTTTTAATGAGTTCTTAGAACAAAATATACCTACTCATACAGAACAATATACATTCATCTATATACAATATGGCGCCAAGTAAACACAAACATGTTGATGTCTGCGGAATTTGTGAAAAAAATATATCAAAAAGTGAAAAACCAATTAAATGTGATACATGTAGGAAATGGATACATATCAAGTGTTCGAATCTCACTCAAAATCAGGTGAAAACTATTGAAACAAACAAAAATAAATGGAATTGTAAAAAGTGTGAGGTTAGTTCCAGTAGTGAAATCGAAGAAGAAGAAGAAGAAGACCACGCGCAAGAAGTAGAATCGGAAGAAAGTACATATGAACTACCAGTACGTTCATCACGAACTAGCGAATCGATCAACCGAAGGAAAAGTGCTCAATTTTCGAAGTATGACTATAAGTCAAACACTAATGTCAAAAATAGTAAATCAAAACAAAGTGATATAACCTTACAGGATATTTTTAATAAACCTAATGTTATGGAGAAAAAGTATGATTTGATAATTAGAAAATATGAGGAACAATTAAAAATCAATCAAGATTTAAATAAGCAAGTTGATTTTATAAAAAAAGAATTAAAACGTGTACAAAACATAGTTGATGCAAACAGAGTTGATCATGATCAAATAGCTTTAACTAATAACATTACCATAACCTGTACAAAAAAACATGATTTTAATAGTGGAAAAAAGTTTGTGAAAGATGTTGCTAGAAAAATAAACGTAGATATAAAGGAAGAAGATATAGCGAATATTCATATTGTCAATCTGAGTAAGTCGGAAGAAGAAAAATCACTGCTTCGAGTAAACTTTACAAGCAAAGCAATAAAAGATAGTATTATGGTTCAAAAAAGAAATACTAAAATAAATATGGAAGATTTCGGTGGCAACAACGATGAGATCGTGTTCATTAATCACGACTTAAGCAAAGTAAACCAAAAATTATTTAAAGATCTCAGAGATTTTAAGAAAAGTCAAGGTTATGCATACGTGTGGTTTACTGGAGAATATTTCTTGTTGAAGAAAACTGGAGTTAGTAAAGCTTTAAAAATAAAGAACCACAAAGACTTGGATGCACTAGAAACTAAATCAAAAAACTGAGTGAAAACAAAACTGTTAAAAAATATAAAAATCTAGGTAAAGATATATTCCACGTAAATGTCCAAAGCTTTATTCCACACAAAGATGATATCTCTCTTTTGCTCAATGTTGTTCAACCGTCTGTGCTGTGTTTTAGTGAAGCAAGAGTCACTGAAAAAATAACAGATGAAGAAATACATTTAAGTGGCTACAGTTGCATCAGGTGTGACAGTTATTCGCGCCGCACAGGTGGAACATTAATGTATGTAAAAACTGGAGTGCACATAGTAGACTTTCAAATATATAGTGACCAAAGTAGTTATTGGTGCATATGCGCAAAACTTACCCTCAGAAACAAATATAATTTAAATGTTGCGGTGTTGTATAGCTCCCCAAATGGTAACGTAAACGTTTTCATGGACTTTTTTAACAATATTAGTGAAATTCTGTCAGAAAAAAGAAATGATATAGTCATTGTTGGTGACTTTAATGTTCATTGAGAGAAGCCAAATTTAAGAGAAACAAGAAAGTTGAGTAGTATTGTTGAAATGTGTGGTTTTAAACAGTTAGTCAACGAATATACCAGAATTACAGACACGTGTAAATCTACGATAGATCTCGTATTTACAAACATTGAATTTCTTACATGTGAAATATCAGACAAACCAAAACTCAGTGATCATAGCTGGTAAATAATTAAAATTTTAAGTGAAGAAAAACGGAAGAAAAAAGAAATAACATGCAGAAATATTGATTATGACGTTGTTGCTAATGAACTTTCATGTAAAGTATGGAATTTTGGTGCGGCAAGTACTGTTCAAATATATGAGGAAATAGAAAAAAATGTTTCGGATGTCATTGAAAATGTTGCGATGGTTAAAACCATAACTGTCAACCCTAAAACCCCTTGGTTCAATAATGAAGTGAAAGAAGCCATGAATAAGAGAGATCAAAGTTATACTGACTTTAAACAGGAAAGAAATGAAGTAAAAAGTAAAGCAAAATGGAATAATTATAAAAGAAATCGAAATGTCTGCACTGATATTGTTAGAAGAAATAAAAGAATGTACTATCAGAAAGAAATCCTGAAACTCAAACACAATCCTAAAAAAATGTACCGAGTGCTAAATGAATCTATTGGAAAAATACAAAATAATCAAACTAATGAAATTGACTTTGAAGGAGTAATCGAAAGTGATAATAGAATAGCAGCCCAAAAACTAAATGATTTTTATATTGATAGTATAAAAGACATAGTGAACACAATACCAAAACTTTCTAATACTAATACCAAATTAATAAAATTTGAAATAAAAAGTTCTTTAAATGAGTTTAGATTGGTAACGCCCAAATACTTACAAGAAATTATTTACAGTTTAAATCAAAAAAGTAACTCGGATCTGATAAATTTAAAACTAATTAAAAATACAAATGAAATACTTTTGCAACCAATAACTGACTTTATAAACTCATCTCTTAAACAATCGTGCGTCCCGGCCGAGCTTAAATGTTCTTTAATCACTCCGGTACCAAAAGTCAAAAATTCTAAGAAAGTGGCCGATATGAGACCTATTAATACCTTGCCTACCATTGAAAAAATATTAGAAAAAGTAGTCTACGAACAGCTGAAAGAATTTATAAAAGAAAACGACATACTGGTTAACGAACAGGCTGGTTTTCGTGAATCATACTCAACTGAGACCGCCTTCCTTTTACTTTTAGACAAGTGGAAAACTGGCTTAGATGAGGGTAAGGTCATATTAATAGTGTTTCTCGATCTCAAGCGTGCATTTGAAACAATTGATGGAGGAAGGTTAATTCAAAAACTTAAAGAATATGGAATAAATGGGGATGTCATTGCATGGTTGGAAAATTATCTCACAAACAGAAAACAAAAGACCAAGTTTTTGGATGTACGTCTCAGCCAAGAATGAACAATATCGGTGTACCACAGGGCAGTATATTAGGGCCGATCCTTTTTATTTTGTATATTAATGATATAGTAAACACGCTCAAGCACTGTAAGATTCAACTTTTTGCTGATGATACTCTTATTTACATTATATGTAACTCAGTAGAAGAAGCAGTAAAACTTATAAACAATGATCTTTCAAAATTAAGTGATTGGTTACTGATAAATGTCTTAAAGTTAAATGCAAAATAAACAAAAGCTATGTTAATAGGAAAAAATTCCTATCTGAATGTATTTAAGGAACAAAATCTCAAAATAAAAATAAATGGTGATGATATTGACATAGTTGAAATCTTTAAGTATTTGGGAGTCAGCATCGATAATATATTAACTTTGAAGCGTCATGTCAGTGAAGTAATCGAAAAAATTGCAGTGAAAACTGGCTATTTTAACAGAGTTTCGAAACATTTAGATGTTGCAACAAAGATTCTACTTTACAACTCTTTAATTCTTCCATATTATCAATACTGCCCTAGCTTTTTATACTATGCATCTGCAGCTGATTTGGACAAACTTCAACGTTTACAAAATAGAGCAATGCGCACAATTCTAGTGGGAAACCGCTATAAACCAGTTTTTCATATGTTGTTCGTACTTAGGTGGCTAGACGTCCGAGAGTTGCTTAAATTTAATGTTATGGTATTTATATTCAAATTGAAAATTGGTTTACATCCGACAGTTATCCAAGATTTAGCCTCATTCAATAAAGATATTCATCAATATGATACCAGAAACAAACATGACTTCCATCATAAAAGGGCAGGCTCAAGATCATATTCCTCCATATTCCATCAAGGACTATTCGAGTTCAACGAACTACCGTCAGCTGTAAAACTAAAATCAACTGTGAATTGTTTTAAAACTGCTTTAAAAAAATTATATCTACAAAATTTAAATTTAAAATAGTCTTGTTTCAAACTTATATATTTTAAATGTATATTGTCATATATGTATTGTATATATTATATTGTAGCTGTTAGCTAAATAAATCTTCTTTATTATTATTATTATTATCTATAAGAGATATGTTGATAACAGCTTCATCAGTAATTCTAAAGAAGAACAAGACTATTTGGTCCTCATCAGGAAATAAACTTATTTTCGATATATGAGGTCCCGCGGTGAACATAAATCGCCTATGCTACAGAGTTCGATAAAATCTCCAATACCGGAGAGTTCCAACTGCAGCAGCAAATGTGTGATTGTGTTCTGCAGCAGGGGATTTCGTTTTTTGTTATTTTCATTTTAAAGTTTTCTATCCCATACTTGGCTACGGCGTTCTGATAAGGCCGAAATAAGTGTTAACGGTTGCAAACATTGGCGGGTATTTGTGTGCATATATATATATATATATATATATATATATATATATATGTATATATATATATATATATATGTATGTATATATATATATTATATAATATATATATATATATATATATATATATATATATATATATATATATATATATATATATATATATATATATGTATGTATATATATACATAAATATATATATATATATATACAGGGCTGTAACCAGGGGGCCAGAGGGGGCTGAGCCCCCTCTGGAATTATTTAAGCCCCCTCTAGAAAAGATACGAGAGTTATTACAAACCAAAAATGTTTATATCTGCGTTGAGAAATAAAACTAGCCTAGTTACAAACAAATCTACCTAATTGTAAAACTGACTTAAAATTATTTATTTGCGGCATCTTTCAACCCGCAAAACATGTTGACGTTTTTTGTCGAATAGCGACAAACGAGCGGCTACCATCAGGGTTGCCAGATTTTTCATCGTGTTGCACTTTAGACGCTGATTTGTCGCCCAGAAGCGCAATCGTGGTTGCGACATGTTAACAGGAAACATTGATAACAAGTATTATTACAAATATCTTTATTTTTATATAAACTGTTCACAAGACATCATTACATCATCATCATCTTTGTCTGTGCTTGAAGTTGTGGATTGGTTCTGCTACTGATACATATCAGAATTAAATTTTGCATACATAGATTTGCTAGGGTCAAATTATTTACAGCAAATCTCGTTTATTTCCAAGTGAGATCTAATAGACACAACTGAATTTAACATTTTTAGTATCATTTTGTTTCGAATTTTACATTTAACAATATAAATCAATGAAAATATCCTCTCCGCGAATTAATTGGATGACAGTAACCTTAGAAGAGCTAAAAATAAGCTAAATCTTCTATCTGTTTTATTTATTTAGAGTTTTCTATGAAAGAATTTTTATTTATTATTTTTATTAGAATAAATTTTTTTATTTTGCCAAAATGTTTTTCAATTAATATTCGTTTTTCAGTATACACTTCTATTTATTTTAGTACAATGTGAAAAACAAGCAACCAGAAGAATTTGTTCAGCCCCCCTAGAAAGCAGTGCTGGTTACGGCTCCATATATATATATATATATATATATATATATATATATATATATATATATATATTTATATATATATATATATATATATATATATATATATAATTATATATATATATATATATATATATATATATATATATATATATATATATATATATATATATATATATATATATATATATATATATATATAAAGATATATTTATATAAATATGTATAGGGTATCAAAAAACAACGTTTCAATACTTTGGGACATCAAAATAAGTAAAAAGTTCCATATAAACATGGGTCCGCAAATGAGCTGCTTTGAAGATATCAGCAATTTTCGGTTTTCAAAATATTAACTACTAGCGCAACCAAATACGATAAATTACAGAAGATATTCAATATATTTTTGACTTCTAGTGTTTTACAGAAGTTGTTCCATATGACCACCGTTCATTTCAATGCAGTTTCCCTCAATCAGCTAAAAACTTGACTGAACGTCACATGAGATGGAAGTTGACGATCTGGATATGCCGCTGCATAAAGGCGACGTGCTTCAGGATCACTTCCGTTGCCACGGTCATACAGAAAAACCATATTACTCATTTCAATGTTAGAATAAGACATTTCAAGTTAAGGAATAATAACTTTTTCTTAGCAACAAAGTAAAAGAAAGTTAACAACTCGAATCGGATGCAAAATACTCAATAAAAGTACGTAAATGTCATATGAAAAGCAGATGTTTTTTGCCAGCTCTGATTTTTTTTCAGACAAAGAGACAAATCATCTGAAAGATGAAAATAAATAGAATATGGTATTTGGTTGCGCTAGTAGTTAATTTGAATTCCGAATATCGCTTATATCTTCAAAACGGCTCATTTGCGGACCCATGTTTATATGAAACTTTTGACTTATTTTTAAGTCCATATGTACATATCAAAGTTATATTTTTTCTTATGGAACACCCTATATTTTATTATATTTTTAGATACTATTGATCAAATACAGGTAAGTTACTGTAATATTTTCTATAACTGAAACTCACCGTTTCTGAAAAATTTTGAGAAATTAAAATATACAGACCGTAATTTGAAAATTGTTTACACCCTGTAACGAGCTGCTCGTAACTGAATTTACTGCTTAGCTGAAAGGTTAAAGTTAAGTACCACATAAACGTTTTATTTCAATATTGTACCGAGTGGTGAAAAAATTGTATCAAATTTTGGGCACATTTTTTATTGAATAACTTCTTAAAGTTGAATGGAACATCCCGTATTTAACGCCATATTTTGATGCAGAATTAGATTCCCTTTAAAACTATATCAGGGTTCCCTATATTCATCTCTCATGATTTTTACGCAAGAGACGTTTCTATATTCTACTAGTGAGTAATTCCTTTATCTTAATCATGGAACATTCTGTATTTTGATTAAAAAGCATTTTTAAAATCTTTTTATTAAGGAACACATAGATTACCTAAAAGCACGAGTTCAAATTTTTGAAAATACGGTGTATCTCAAGCAAAACTCAAAGTATAAACTCAAATTTATTGCCATTTTTTTGTTATTAAGAGTTCAGCAATCATTTCAAGGAAGGGTTCGCTTATGCATAGAGAGTAATGGGCACTTCTTCGAGCATTTGTTAAAATAATAATTTTTTTACCATTTATCTTTGTTAATTCTTCAATAAAATGAGTAAAATGTTTTTAGCTTTTCATTACAATACAGGATGTTCCATTTTTAAGAAAAAATAATTACTAATAAGTAGAATATAAAAATGTCTTTTGCGTAAAAATCATAAGAGTTAGGTATAGGGAACCCTGATATAGTTTTAAAAGAAATCTAATTCTGCGTCAAAATATGCCATTAAATACGGGATGTTCAATTTAACTTTAAGAAGTTATTGAATTAAAAATGTGCCCAAACTTTGATGCAATTTTCGTCATCACTCGGTACAATATTAAAATGAACCTTTTATGTAATAGTTAACTTTAATCATTCAGCTAAGCAGTACATTCAGTTACGAGCAACTAGTAACATGCTACAAGGTGTAAACATTTTTTAATTATGGTCTGCAATTTTTAATATCTCGGAATTTCTGAGAAACGGACAGTCTTAGGTATAGGAAATATAACAGTAACTTTCCTTTTATTGGTCTAGGTATAGTATCTAAAAATATAAAAAAATATAGGGTGATCCATAAAAAAAATTAACTTTGATATGTACCCTTCTTTTGGGTCTCACTCTATTTTCCCCACTCTTTTCATTTCTGATAGAAACACCGAGGCGAATGTGGTGGGCCACCCTGTATATATATATATATATATATATATATATATATATATATATATATATATATATATATATATTTATAAATCACATACAAAAAAGCAAATTCGCGCTGTAACCCGAAAGGCAGCTACTGACAAGTGGTTTGGACTCACTGGTCCTTATCTGAAAATAATGGATAATGAAATGAATTTCTGATATTTTTCCAATGAATTTCACAACGTATTATCATCACTTCTTTATCATACACGCTGTGCCTGTTTTATACAAATGAATATTTATTCTACATATATATATATATATATATATATATATATATATATATATATATATATACCTATATATACACCGGTGAATTTTTTAAGTTAAATCAGTTGAAAATCTCGAAAAGGAAACACCTTACGGAAAAATGTTTAGAAGAATAAATTTCTTACGACTCCTCACAGATGGACCTGCGATCGAATTTTAATTTATCATCTGAACGACGTTAACCTCCGAATTTGAATTTCATTTGAACGATCAATAGAACGGATAAGTTAAAACATTCAGACGGTAAATTCATATTCGATTACACAGCCATCTTTGAGGAATCCTGAAAAAATGTTCGTACAAAACTTTTGTGTTTTTTGCCGTAGAATACGAATCTGCAATGCAAAAATAGAGAATTTCAATTAAAATTTCAAAGTTGGCCCCCCTTCGGCTCTCAAAGGTGAAGAAACTGGAATAGCTTTTAGCATAAGTGGACTTCCCCCTCAAGGCCATCATCTTTTCATTAAAAACTTTTATCTCACGGATAAATATTTTTAATAAAAAGATAATTGTTTTGAGGGGGAAGTATATATATATATATATATATATATATATATATATATATATATATATATATATATATATATATATATATAACTGAGATTGAATTCTCATTTATTATATTGTGAAACATAAGCCAAATGTTTTTATTTTAAAGTTTATACTTTATTATATATATATATATATATATATATATATATATATATATATATACATATATATATATATATATATATATATATATATATATATATATATATATATATATATATTCCTTCGCACATAACCGTTATCTTCTTCACTCCTTCCAACTAACAAGTAAATTTTACCAGTATTCTGATCCTTAGAAACTAAACGTAATCAGAGTGATCTCCAATAAGTACCTTCCAATTAGTGCGTACTCTGCACTTGCAGCTTCAGATACGCGCCTCGCCTCTTCGCACCTGTCAATCGTGAACGGACGGGCTGGTTACACCCCCCAGCCCACCCTTTAATTAGACTTCGGATATTTTTGTGGAACTTGAAGTGTCGGCAAATTTGCCTACTTCCTAATTTCTCCAAGAGTTTGACGCAAAGGCTATGCCAACTTTTCAGTTCTTTGTGACGGTTTTGGCGGCGTAGCGTTTGAGTTTTCTTTCGAGATGTAATTAGAGATGGAAAATTTTGACGCTGTGCCGATAGGGGTGTTTTCATGCGGGGGGTCGAAGAATGGAGTTAGATGATTTGCAAACGAAACTCATCGGATTCGCGTTGGTAGAATAAATGGGTTTCGGGTGCTTTGGAGTTAGAGTAAACGAAGTAACAATGCTGACAATTAAATGACCTTTATTCTAGAACTTTTTTTCATTGGATTGGTGAAGCTGACTATCATTTATTGAAATGTGGTCAAAAATAATTAGGAAATTTTCAACTTATTTGTTCACTGCAACTGTTTACATTCTGAACCTCATTATGTGTAATATTCCAAATCAACAATGGAAGACTCACAAAAGATATTGGTCAAAGATCCCAAATAAGGCCGACTTTCACTAATCTGCTTACCAGATAAAAATTATATTTTATCCAATAAAATATGTTTCTGAACTTACACCGATAGGGTTTCCGTAAAAGAAATGTTCAGAGCTATAATTAATTAAAATTAATTAAGAAATTAAAATGAATACAAAAAGTAGGTAATTGTTTTTTTCCAAATTCACAGACGTTCTTGCCAAACGAACTTACCTCCGAAGCAAAGCATATAATATACAAAATATGCTACAGCTAGGTTGCCTACCTTTGTCTGGTCCCTATTACCTGGTTGGCGTGTATAAACAAGTAAGTTAATATGAGTAATTGGGCTCATCTGCTTACCACTTGAAATATATATTAAAATTGAGGTAATTTTATTGCAGATACAGTAGTATAGGGTTAACTGCAAAAACCCGTTCATAAATAACCAAGATGGCCATTATTATAAATTAAATAATTGGAGCGAGCAAACATGTATGACAGGAAGGCATTGTGCGTACCTACTATTTGATGCGATAGAGGACACAAAATTTTCATAAAATTCTTCCTTTCAAAAAATACTACCTCTTCAAATATCGAATTCATTTGTATTAATATTTGATTTAATTCAAATTATCAACATCCTGCTTGTTAATAAAATTTTGAAAAAATGTTTATGATAACAATCAGAAAATTAATTCATTACACACTTAGTTCAAGATTGATAATTATTAACTGATGCATTAAAATCACCATTGTTATTATTTTTTTCAGTCAGTTTCTTATAACACGAGAAGTGATAACCCATAATTTCAATTAAATCTAGGTTTAACTGTACCTACGTCACTATATTTAAAACCTTTAGATTTTCGAAATATTAACTTCAAATAACAATGCTCAAATGTTTTTTCATTTAAATCAATTACGGAATCATTCAATTTGCATAAAAATTTTTTCGTCATATCAAATTTTTTATGAAATACACAACGTGCTCACCAACTATCATATGTGTTTGCTGGCTTCAATTTTTGAATTCAAAAGCCTGGCAACTGTTATTATTATTAAAGGATTTTTGTAGGAAACCCTATACTACTGTATTTGCAATAAAATTACTGCTATTTTAATTAATTATAGCTATAAACATTTTTTTACTTCAGCCATCTCGGTCATATTTCATTAGATAAAAAATAATTTTTATTCGATAAGCAGATGAGTGAAGGTCGACCTTATTTGGGAGCCCCTACTGTATATTGAGCTATTCTGATAAATGAGTTTACCCATCTTGTAAACTGCACCATCATTTCATTAACGGCATTAATTCAAATAAGTCTTGAAACGATGAATCAGATGCAATTTTAATAAAAGTTTGGAATGTAATTCTTGATTTTGTTGGACGAATTTTATTAGGACGAAGTTCCAAATCGTACATTATACTCTAATGGTTGTCTAGAGACTTGTCGAATCAAAGACAGGTCTAAGACTGGGTCCATCATGAGAATCACGCGCCGTGCCAGTCATAATACGCATAACCTCACTAATTCATCTAATTGCTCTCAAACATTATTGTTATTTTATCAGAAAATAATGAATTTTGAGAGTGATTGAGTAGAATTTCAGGAGAGCAATGATGAGGTTTGGTAAGTACCAGTGATTGTTAATTTCAGTAAGCTCTATATAAATATAAAGAAATGAGTATAATATCAGTGTAGTAGGTTTTATAGATTATGTATGATTTTGAAATGGAGAATCGATTATAATTTTCACAAATATTCTACTATCTATTCGTATATGACAATGAGAGATCGGAATTAATAATTAAATGTAAGAAATTTCATGATTTTTCAATTATTGTTCATATGAAAAAGTTTTCTAATTGAACCTTACAATGTCTTTTGGATGAAACTGATTTAAGGATTAACAATGATCCAATAAAATCTACAAGATACAGTACCACTATCGATGAAGTTTTTGCGGGACGTTTGTTGGTAATTGGGGTAAATTTAGCATTTCCAAATATTTGCGGAAGAGAGGAGCTGGGAGGTGCATGTACAACATATCCGATTTTTTTTGGAGGGTGCATTTTTTTAAAGAATTTTTGAAACGCCAGACCCCCACAAATTAATTTAGCAGGTTGATTATTTGTAAGTGTTCTTTTGTTTCAACCGCCGCCATTTTCACATAGATACTTCTTTTTTAGTGACTTTAAGAGTTTGCACACCTCCACTACTTCTACAGAATGGTTTAATGCGAATGCTGGGCCAGTATCAATCCTCTGAACCCTACCCACACTTCCTATGTTTCATAAATATCCCATCTCACCTATCCTTAATGTACTCGTACATACAAGTGTATCCCCCGATCTGGCTGAAGGAGTTAATCCCAAACTCAAGCTGCCCGCCTCCCTGACACATACTTCAGGGAGGAATGAAACAAGTGTGTTCCTTTCCTTTTTACCGCGCTGCACTACATGGCGTATATTTTCCGATCGTATCGCACCTGAACCTGCTTTCTACTCAATACTCAACACATTTCGCGGTAGGGCTAACAAGCATAATTGTCTCTAAAGGAAAAATATCACCTTAGAAAACGAGTTCTGCTGCTTACGTGTTATTCAAATGTTTTCCTCATTAACGTTCTGGAAAATAGAACGTAAGTTCAGCGGAATTATTTAGTGATAATTTAATCCTACATAGTGGTAGGTATAGGAGGAAAATTAGCGTGTCTTCACTGATAATACTGCAGTGTGTTTTTGTACTAAGTGCAGAATAAACGGCAATCAGATTTACCTTGAATCTAGAGAGCCTAAAGGGTTACAGAACTAATATCCTACTTCGAAATGTCCATTCGCGCCCGACGAAACGTCAATGAGGGCCCTCACTTTCAATTTTCCGGCAATGGGTAATAAAGGAGATGCGACAGCCCCTTAATTGAGTGTTTTAGATCCCTCGGGGCGTGCCTTTTGGTCGTGCAATCAACTACTGAATCCACATCAATTTGTCCGCAAATCAGTTTATAACGTTGAGCCCTTTGGGCACATACGTCATTGAACGGTCCATTGAATCGGTCCGAATGGGTTTTCACAAAATTCGTGACGGAAAAAAAATGGGGACGAATTTACGGAAGAAGCAGAAAATCATCTCACTTGGAAATAGGAATTTGCTACAATTTCATTTTAAACTGATGCATGATTCTTCATGGAGCAAGATATTGAAGATAGAAAAAAATCTTGTAGTGTGTTAACTGTATGAGCCGTGTTTAATACGATTGTTTTAGCTTGCCGTCTATGTAACAGAACCTTTCAACGTAAGTTTTTCCGACTTCAAAACATCTGATTATTTTGATAAGTTTCACAATCAATAAGGATCGACGAAAATACCATAATGTATTGACAGTATGATCAGGATAAGAAATCAGCTTGGTCTGTAAGTGACTTCTAGTCCGTTCTGATTATTCATTAACAGAAAACCTTTTTTTTGTTTCATGTTACATTCCATTTACATTAGGTACACTGTCTTTGATAAAATAAAAGTTTTCGGTTATAGTTTCTGATACGAAGTGCCTCTAAGCGGCTTACGGTAGGAGTTGACTGGTAGACATTGTCACGTAGCGATTGATATTATATGCGGCTTCCTTGGAGAACATCAACTGATGGTTGTCGGCACACTGTGAAAGATAATATTGAACTAGGACGTCATTTATGGCGTTGACAAGATGCTGATTTTGGATTTCCCACTGATTTTTTTCGAACATATTGATTTTCAAAAAGTTTTGCGAGCACAATTATGAAATTTGGATATATTCAGGGCCAATTTATATATTTAGTTTTGTTTCAAATCATACGTGAGTTATATTGTCTCATTATTGCAACTTTGCATTGAAGATTCGAGAAATGGAAGTTGTTGAAAAATTAAGTTGATAAAATTGTATAACTTGATATAAGTATTTACTGTTCACAAACGTTTAATGTACATGTGATTCGATCGTTTACTATTTACATACATAACAGAGAGACAATAGTGAGATCATATGCAGAGCGTCAAAGAGAGTATCGAAAGAGAAACAAAACGTATGCAGTTGAAAAAATCCAATTATTTAATTAAGATTTTCATTCAAAATTCAAACCAGTTTTCTATCTATTTAGATTACCAACTTTCAACCATTGCTTCAACATTGTGCCCTTTATCGTGTCAACAATTTGAAAATACATGAGCGCATACATACTTACGAATATATATATATATATATATATATATATATATATATATATATATATATATATATATATATATATATATATATATATATATATATTATATATATATATATATATATATATATATATATATATATATATATATATATATATATATATATATATATATATATATATATATATATATATATATATATATATATATATATATATATACATATATATATATATATATATATATATATATATATAATATATATATATATATATATAATATATATATATATATATATATATATATATATATATATATATATATATATATATATGCTGCACACGTTTTTTTACCAAATTTAGTTATTAAACTATTCGGCATATATCTCAACGGCAAAATATCATACTAAATTCTTGGAATTTCATCAACTTTCTAATAAGTGGTTTCCTCCACAAAACCCACTGCCGGCTTTGTAAAGCACGTGCAACGGCGTAAATGAAAACAACCGACCGCCTAACGACTCCCTCCCCACCGAATGTGGTCACCCTCATCAGCAGCACAAGGCAGGTAAATTAGTCGGACCGATGGAGAGGTCCTCGGGGAGGCGACCGTCAAACCGCACCTGAGACAATGGCGTAAAGTCATCTGCGAGTGTATTAAGGTGAAACAGAAGACTTTAGTGCATGTGGACCGCAACCAGAGGCCGAGGGAGAACAACCTACCTCCACGTCCATCCGGTAGACGTTTGAAAAATAGTGTATTGGGGTAATTTCTTTATGATATGCATTCAACTGATGAAAAAACAGCAAAAAGTAAGGTAGATACTTAACCATAAATTAGTTGAGTTAATGTATGTAAGAAATCTCAATTTTCAACGAGTGTTTAAACTGAAGTTTCTGAGAGTATCAGTGAATGTTATTAGTAGCATTTCCTCTTAAAATAAATGGGCTTCATGAATAAAAATGAGCATTTAGTTTATACTCAAAAATTTGGAGCATATACTCCACGTGGTATGAATAAAAACCAGAAGCAGATACTCCACTTGAGTAGGTACTCTTATGTTGCCTTGAGAAGTTTGTCGTCGTCCCTGTCAACGAGTGTTTTGAAATGGTTTATTTTTTACTATGTCAATCACACCTGCGATATGGTCTATTACTGTAGGGCCGCTGTGCGGGAGGAGATCGCATTTTTAAGATTCATCGTGGGGCTGTCAGATTTTTAGCTCAGATTGGCTATAGAGAATGCTGTGAAGATGCCTTCAAATTGTTGAAAATTCTTACTCTTTCGGGCCTTTTTGTATATTTATGCTCCTAAAAATGCAGAAGCAGTTGCCTCAAACTGTCATATTCACTCGTACGAGACACGTGGAAGGGATGACATACGCATAGATTTTTATAGATTGAAAAAATCACAGAACGGGATCAACTACCTGAGTTGGAAGTTCTTCAATAGGTTGCCTGATACTATAAGATTGCTGCCAATGAATACATTCAAGACACTTATAAAGTAGATATTATTGACGATGAATCTCTACAAATGGCAATATTTTTTTAAGTCTGACCCAAATCTGTTTTTTCCTCTAGTTTTTTATTTTTTATTTTTTGTTAACTGTGTTCCGTGTTGATTTGTTTGTGATTGGTATTTATATACATTAAATTGGATATATTTAAGATTTTCATATTCAAATGTTGTTCTGAATTTTATTATTTTTATATAAATGGAAGGAAATTCTTTTTTAGACGTGTGCAAAACTATATGAAGTTAATGCATAAATAAAGCTATCTTATTCACAATTTGTTGTGTGTACTTATTTTTGATATGAATAAAATTGTGTTTATGCTCCTTAGGATGAGAATCCACTCCATAATTTTGGAGTCTGATTATTTTCGATAATTCTATTGTTTTTTGTCTGGTGAAGATTATTATCAACTATTATGCCACTCTACTCACTTTTTTTTTTTTTTAACTCGAGGGACCTACAGTTTAACGCCGGTTCCGAACGGCCAATGGGCTTGTTAACTATGTACATTACCCAACAATTTTTAATCATATATAACCACTAAATTTCGGACATACACAACACCCAAGAGCGCGGTGGGACTCGAACCCACAATCCTCGGTTTACAAACGGTATAACGCCGTTCACCTTACCGCTGGTCTACCGAGGCCTCTCTCTCTACTCACTTGCAGCTTCTCTGTTATTATTTTCTTAATCCTGGTGACTATTTTTTGTATCCATAAAACCGAGTGGGCTATTGTAATAAATGAATATTTACTGAATATTCATTTGTTATTGTCATAATTTTTCGATGCGCTACCTAGTTTTTGGAATTGTGAAACTGTAATGAGGTCGGAAATGGTTGTAATGTATTGTAATTAATTGTAATTAATTACAGAAAAGTTCTGAATCAAAAATAATTAATATGGTATGAGTGTGGTGCAGCTTCAGACTAATTCTACACCACACCCTCATAACTTGAGTTCTGCAACTGTAACAAATTTGGAAGTAGGTGTAATAAATTGTAAGTAATGTGAAAAAAAATTCACGTAGAGTGAAATAGGGTGTGGTGTATAAAAGCTGGTGCACCGTGAGGGACATTTTGAACAACAGGAAGTGAAGAATTATTCAAATATTTTAATTTCTATGAAATTTTTCAAGCACAACTGGAAAAGTTCAGTAACCTAATAGAAACAATTTATATATTTGTTCTTATTTTACATCACACCTTAGTAATACTTATTGTCTCATCATTCCATTATTTCGTAATGAAGATTAAAAAAATGTTAACTGTAGAAAGTAAATGTAATGCAAACTAAGAAATAATAGTGAATCAAAAAGTATTGAATGTATACATGATTCGAATGTTTACTATTAACTCTTAAATCATTAATAAAAGGAATACATAAGGTACGTTTCGGACGGAGTACTCCGACCGCACCTTTTTTTGAATTTGATATATTTTTTTATAAATAATAATAATAATAATTATTAGAAGACCAGTGCTACCATATGTTCCACTAGCAAGTGAAGCGGTTGTTGAGAACGATAGAGCTCGCATATACTGGAACTATGCTTTTCCAACAACTCGGCAGATCCACGCAATAAAGCCAGATATAGTCCTACTGGACAAAGAGCTCAGAGAATTGTTTGTTGTCGAGTTTTCGTCCCCTGCCGAAAATAATGTGGTGATGAAAGAAGAACAGAAAAGGAAAAAATACAGAGATTTTATGTTCGAGCTGAGGACACTATACCCAGGGCATAAAGTAAGGATGGTCGTACTAATCATAGGTTGTCTAGGCGAAATGAGAGCTAACTATGTGACAGAACTGAAAATTATTCCGGCATGCAGATCTCTGGCCGATATATTGACGCGCAGAATGCAGAAAGCAGTGTTGCTCGGGTCACTTCGAGTCATCAGGTCCCATGAACTATAGAGGCTGCTTGCAGCTCATCTCTTTTGTTAAGGGACGCTGTAAGGACAGGATGAAGAACTACTCCAAGGAATGTGTGAGAGCTTTTTTAGTGAGTAACCAGTAACATCCGGAGTCTCACACACCCTGAGGATGCGTGCGCGATACTCTCAGGGTAGTCTATAAAAGATTTTTCCTCTCACACAGACGTAAAAAAAATAATAATAATATTTATCATTCATATATATATATATATATATATATATATATATATATATATATATATATATATATATATATATCTATATATGAATGATAAATATTATTATTATATATATATATATATATATATATATATATATATATATATATATATGTTCTAGAACAAGTCGACAACAGAAGGGACGCATTTGAGGCTGCAATGAGAAACCCAAACATGAAGACCGCACGACTAAAGACACGACTCAAGGCTGAGGACCTAGCCGCTATGAATAATATCATCGGCGAGCACCTAGACGAGGACTGTTCTGTGGAAGAGGTGGTTGCTGCAGTGAGAGCTGCTGCTTCTCTACTGTGTCCGCCGGAAAGAAAAAGAACCAAGGAGGACAAGGATAAGTTGAGATTGCAACGGCTAGATGAGAAGATAAAGATTTTGAGACAGTAGGCATCTTGGTATCAATGTATCATAGATGTTCTGAAAGGCCAATTGAAGCCGAGCTAGAAAATAGAAGGCATGATGGAGGAGCTTCGTACGATAGATTTACCCATTATGCATCTGTTGAAGCAGAAGGCTGTTGATAAAATAAGATCATTTGCGGCAGCAAGGAAGAAGCTTATCGAAAGGCAAAAGTGGATAGAAGATAACAACACCTTCAACACAGAACCTTCAAAATTATTTCAACCTCAACAAATGGAGACAAAGCATCCACCAACTCCTGAGGAAGTGGAATAGTTATGGAAAAACGAGAGACCAGCAGAAATTAGGGATACTCCGGCACTTTACAAATTCCAAGAGTTGCGCGAACAAGACCGGCAGCAGATTGAAGAATTGACAGAAATAACAACCGAAGAAATAAAAAAAGCTCTGAATAACAAGCGTGATTTCACTGCACCTGGAGTGGATGGTATTCAGAACTACTGGTGGAAAAATTTTTAAGCTACTCACCAACACGTAGCTAGAATTTCCAGCGGGATGATAATTCACCGTGAGCCAACTCCTTCATGGTTGGTAGAGGGCAGAACTGTACTGATACCGAAATCAGGTGATTTAGGACAGCCGAAGAACTACCGCCCAATCTCATGTCCCAACACGCTGTTTAAGATTTTTACAAGTGTTCTACAAAACCGGATTCTAGAGGTCATTGGACCGGTGTGGAATCACGTCTACGAACAGCGAGGTGCAAGGAAAGGAGTACAAAGATGTAAGGATAACTTACTGATAGACAAGAGCATATTTCAAGATGCGTGACACTACAAGCGTAACCTACATACACCATGGTTAGACTACGTGAAAGCTTACGATACATCGTCGCACAGCATGATAATACGACTGCTAGAAATGCTCACAATTCACCCTAATATCGTCTATGTGATGAAAAATATTATGGCGCTATGGAAAACTGAGTTTGCCATTCGACCAGAAGGTCGAACTACCTATACGTAATGGGTAACATATAGGCAAGGAGTTTTTCAGGGAGATTCGCTAAGCCCATTGTTGTTCTGCATAACACTTCTACCATTAACTGTTGAGTTGAGGGCTAGAGTGTTGCTCGGGTCACTTCCAGTCATCAGGTCCCATGAACTATAGAGGCCGCTTGCAGCTCATCTCTCTTGTTAAGGGACGCTGTAAGGGCAGTGAGTAACCAGCAACATCCGGAGTCTCACACACCCTGAGAATGCGTGCGGGATACTCTCAGGGTAGTCTATAAAAGATTTTTTCTCTCACACGGACGTGAAAAAAAAAATTTAATCATCTCAATAATTATTCACATTACAGATATAGCAGTGTTGCACTGAATAAAATAGAGACAAGTCAAAATGAAAATACCTTACTTTTTACAAAATGTAATAAATTCATTTATTGAATAAGGTTCACCGTCCACAATGAAACTATAAATGCGATTTCTGAATAACCTAAAATCTTCAATAAACATATATATATATATATATATATATATATATATATATATATATATATATATATATATATATATATATATATATATATATATATATATATATATATATATATATATATATATATATATATATATATATATTACCGGAAATGAAGCTCAAAAAATGATAAAACCTCGCAATTTTTTCATCCAGCAACGATTTGAATGAAAATTAGGAGTTAGGCTTATTTTACCCTCTAGTTCATTTTCTACATCATGGTGTTGTACGCTTTCTGTTTTTTAAGGGTGAAAACTACCCCTAATTGTAAAAAGTTATCAAATAACGTTGTAAACGCTAAGATGGGTGAAATTTGGTTTGGATTTGCTGAATAAAAATTGTTTCACGCTCTGGAATACAAATTTTAATGTTTCAATCCTTAAAGATCCACCCTTGTTAGAGCTTGATATAAAAAATTATTTATCCTAAAAAAAGGATTTCGTCTTTCATCGATCGTTATTTTATAATTTTTGACAATTATGGGTAGTTTTCACCCTTGAAAAATAAACAGTGCCCATGAGATATAAAATTTGAAGTAGAGGATGAGACGAGCCTAACTTCAAATTTAGGTGCAAATTGATGCAAGATGAAGTCATCGTTAGATAACTTCAAGATAAATTCTTTTTTTTCACATTAAGCTACAACAAGGGTGGATTTTTAAGAGTTGGAACAAAAATTGTATTTCAAAACATGAAACAATCATTATGCAACTAATCCAAACCAAATTTTACCCATCATAAGGTTTATAACATTATTTTATAACTTTTTACAATTAGGGGTAGTTTTCACCCTTAAAAAACGAAAAGCGTACAACGGCAAGAGCAGAAAATGAACTAGAGGGTGAAATAAACCCAATACCAAATTTTTACTCAAATCGATGCTGGAAGAAAGAATTGCAAGGTTTTGTCATTTTATGGGCTTTATTTCCTGTCGCTCCGAACCATGCTATTCGAATGTTTCGAAAAAAATGTTATTGGTTTTTTAAACTTAACTCCTTCAGTTTTTCCGAAAACCATTTTGTAGGAATTTTCAAGAGCTATAAGACTATGTAAATTCCTTAAGATCCCTTAGTTTTTGAATGGGGTGAGTTTAAAGGGCTCGTATAAGGTGGTGTTCGCTTGAAGATAGAGGTTTTAAACGGCTATATCTCACCAAATTATCACTGTACAGAAAATCTATGCAAATAAAAATTAAATTCATTGAATAAGCTACAATTTAGTACTTTATTATTTTTTTTGTATCTCCAGTAATTTCGGAGATATTTTAAAGAAAAGGGTGAAAAATACGAAATCGAAAAAAATCGTTTTCTTTTTAAACTCCAATTTTTCTGAAATTAGGCATTTTGAATTAGTCAAGCTTCTTGGGTGTATTGAAAATACATATATGAAGAGAACTACAGAAGGGTGAGGATCAATTTCAATTAGGGGGTAGTTAGGGGGTTGTTTAAACTGATATTTCCGTAGAAAAAAGTAGGTATCGACCTTATTTTGATCATAAGTCGCTAAATTTTTATACTGAAAATTTTTTTTTGTTGTTTGAAAGGTCTAATTAAATAATTCAAAATAGATTCAATGCAAATTTTTCCGACTATTTGTCTTTGAATCTTTCAAATTATGCATTCGGCGAAAAAAGATTACCATAAACATGCCGTATCTTGGTTCGTATTGGTCGTAGAAAAATAATTGAAAAACGGTTTTGTTTTTTTTTAAAGCTACAATTTTGTTCTCCGCAGTTTGTTTGATAAAATGCATATTTCACGAGCAATTCGCAAAAACCTTTAGAAAACATCGATTTGTTCGACGAAAAACTATTACTTTCAACCGCGAATAAATGAAAAAAATATTAGTTTTACGAAGAAAACGTAAAATAAATTTTTTTTTCGGAATTACTTGTTCCATCGATTCCTATAGTTGTAAATGTAGTAAAAAATTTCCACCCCCGGTATGGGGGTATGATATAGAAAATGATCCTCGGGCTATTCCCTACCTTCTGTGAAAATTTCACGTAATTCCATGCTGGATGAAAAAATTGCGAGCCAAAATGCCTTATTTCCTGTACTAATATATATATATATATATATATATATATATATATATATATATATATATATATATATATATATATATATATATATATATATATATATATATATATATATATATATATATATATATATATATATATATTTATTCGAATTGTTGTTGCCTGTGATCTATTTTTAATCTCTTGATAATTATTAGCAATAACAGGCTGGTTGAATCTTAAAAAACTCGATTTTATTGAAAGGTTGACGTTTCACTACGACATTTGTAGTTTATCAAAAGTTTTGAAAAAATTGAAATCTCCTTGACATTTATTGATTTGAAAAAATTTGAATAGACTAAGACTGCTTTGTCTCGCTAAAATTTTTTTCCGAATGTGGTTGTTCTTTATTATTTATTACGTGCTATTCAGTCTAATATCAACATTCAAAATTGTTATCATTAGATGGCAAGGGAAACCACAGAAACCTTTACCTACGTAATGTTCGAAAATAAAAATAATAGGGTACTATTTATCTAACAACAAAGAAATTAGTTGCAGGAAAATATTAAAAAAGTAGAGCAGAATTATCGGTTTAGAACGTTTATATGGAAGCAGCCGTTGACACGTGTTTCGGACTCTTTGGTCCTCATCAGAACGGCGTAGCAAAGCATTGGATTGAAAATTTGGAGATGAAAATAGTACAACAAATAAAAACCTCTGCTACGGAAGACAATCACACATTTGTGGACTATTGTTTGAACTCTCCGGTTTGGGAGATTTGGTCAAACTCTGCCACGGAGGCGATAAATGCCATCCGCGAGATCTCAGAACGAGTAAATAAACAATAATAAAGAAATTAGTCGCGGGAAAATATTAAATAAGTAGAGCAAAATTATCGGTATAGCCCGTTTATATGGAAGTAGCCGTTTTTAATGAAATTTTTATTTAGAATTTCAAATCTTTTAAAAAGGTACTCACAATCTAGAACAATGTTTGAAACTCTCAGCTTAAGTTTGGGATCATTGCCATATTTTCAGCTTGCAATATTTAATTATTTATTCGAATTGTTGTTGCCTGTGATCTATTTTTAATCTCTTGATAATTATTAGCAATAACAGGCTGGTTGATTCTTAAAAAACTCGATTTTATTAAAAAGTTGACGTTTCACTACGACATTTGTAGTTTATCAAAACTTTTGAAAAAATTGAAATCTCCTTGACATTTATTGATTTGAAAAAATTTGAATAGACTAAGACTGCTTTATCTCGCTAAAATTTTTTTCCGAATGTGGTTGTTCTTTGTTATTTATTACGTGCTATTCAGTTTCAAACATTGTTCTAGATTGTGAGTACCTTTTTAAAAGATTTGAAATTCTTAATAAAAATTTCATTAAAAACGGCTACTTCCATATAAACGGGCTATACCGATAATTTTGCTCTATTTATTTAATATTTTCCCGCGACTGATTTCTTTATTATTGTTTATTTACTCGTTCTGAGATCTCGCGGATGGCATTAATCGCCTCCGTGGCAGAGTTTGACCAAATCTCCCAAACCGGAGAGTTCAAACAATAGTCCACAAAGGTGTGATTGTCTTCCGTAGCAGAGGTTTTTATTTGTTGTACTATTTTCATCTCCAAATTTTCAATCCAATGCTTTGCTACGCCGTTCTGATGAGGACCAAAGAGTCCGAAACACGTGTCAACGGCTGCTTCCATATAAACGTTCTATACCGATAATTCTGCTCTACTTTTTTAATATTTTCCTGCAACTAATTTCTTTGTTGTTAGATAAATAGTACCCTATTATTTTTATTTTCGAACATTACGTAGGTAAAGGTTTCTGTGGTTTCCCTTGCCATCTAATGATAACAATTTTGAATGTTGATATTAGACTGAATAGCACGTAATAAATAACAAAGAACAACCACATTCGGAAAAAAATTTTAGCGAGACAAAGCAGTCTTAGTCTATTCAAATTTTTTCAAATCAATAAATGTCAAGGAGATTTCAATTTTTTCAAAAGTTTTGATAAACTAAAAATGTCGTAGTGAAACGTCAACGTTTTAATAAAATCGAGTTTTTTAAGATTCAACCAGCCTGTTATTGCTAATAATTATCAAGAGATTATATATATATATATATATATATATATATATATATATATATATATATATATATATATATATATATATATACTAGCTGACCCGGGGCAAACGTTGTTCTGCCATATAAATTATTTTTATCTATCTATCTAACTATCTATCTAGATAGTTATCTATCTTTTTTTCTATCTATTTGACAATCTTTCTATTATTATATACATCTATCAATCTATCTGAACCGGCAAACGTTGTTTAAATTATTAAAATGGCTATTAAAAATATGGGTTGTTGATAGAACGGTGAAACTTTAGAAATGTATGTATTTTTCAACGCAACATCTTAAAAAAATGAAAATAAATAATTTTGTCCAAAAAATTTATGAAAATGTTCGGTGTGGACCACCCTAATCACTTCAGGGGTATGAAATTATATTGTGACCTACTCTCAGACCGACTGTTGTTATTTTCGATTGCCATCTTGCAACTCTATTGTGGATCTGAGGAAAAAATTTAAAAAAATGAAGATTGCGATAGAATTTTCATTATAAGTCATGACAAAACAAAAATAAAAATCTTGCCAAAAAAATTAAAGTTCATAATCAACAAATGAAAATAGGGATTGATCGTAGAGGGATGAAAATTTAGGGTTGTATGTATGTTTGAATGCTGTATCATAAAAAAATAGAACAAAAATTTTGTCTGAAAAATAAAAAAATTTAATTAAGGGGTGGAACCTCAAAATTCAGGGGGATGAAAAATAGATTTTGTCCGATTCTCAGACCTAACCGATATGCACACAAAATTTTATGAAAATCGGTAGAGCCATTTCGGAGGAGTTTAACAAATTAAAAAAAAGGGTTGATCGTAAAGGGGTGAAAATGTAGGATTGTATGAATTTTTGAATGCTGTAAAATAAGAAAAAATAGAACAGAAAATTTTGTCTGGAAAATAAAAAATTTAAACTAAGGAGTGGCCCTCAACATTTAGGGGGATGAAAATAGATGTTGGCCGATTCTCAGACCTACCCGATATGCACACAAAATTTCATGAGAATCGGTCGAGCCATTTCGGAGTAGTTCAACACCGTGACACGAGAATTTTATATATTAATTTATATATATATATATATATATATATATATATATATATATATATAGAGAGAGAGAGAGAGAGAGAGAGAGAATTCTAACGAAGCTGAGCCAACGATAGCCTTATTTTTCAATTCAATTTCTCCCGCGTGATTTCTTTCATTACAGTTCTATGGCCAATTCTTCCCTCCAAAAAGTGGCTCAGGTTAGTATGTAATATATTAATTTTAGTTCCGCCTAAAGTCTACCATAGCGCTGTAGAACAAGTCGAATATACAAATAGTATATGGGTAGAGGTAAGTTCGTGCATTACAACCTGAGCCGGATAGTTGTGGCAACGTTGAGTTTCTAATCTATAGTTATTGTTAGCTTCCTCATTTTAATTCAGAAAATAAGCCGAATCCCAGTGCAAAAAAAATTGTCTCAAAGAGCCAAGAAGATTCTTTCTTAAATATAAAAAGACAAATGAAGTCAAGAAAACTGACTTATAATGGTAAAATATTTTAATGTTTAAAAAACTCCATGTGAACTAATTTCACACTCCAGGCAATAAGTTATTTGAATTAGATTCAGGACGGACTGAAAGGGGTAGTTTTTTTAGTGCAACTTAAAAGCTAAGCGGATTTCTAGAAAATTATGGGAAAACTTCGGTATAAAATGTAATTTACCATCGATTTCTGTACCTCGAAAAAAATGAACAAATTATGAACGAATATATAAATATATTCTTGGTTTTTCATATTTTGTGCTGTGTTTATACCTACAAAGCTTGAAAAATAGTTTCTCCAGGGCTACTGAAAACTATTTCAATGGAATCTCATTATTCTACGATAAGAACTCTGTTATTTTATTAAATTCTATTTAGTTTTTGAGTTATTAAGAAACCAAATATCCACATCTAATCATTATATTTCCCTAATAAGATACTAGTATTTAAGGGTGTGTTAAGAAATTTCAATATGAACGATTATGTACCTAATAAGTTACAGATTTATAAAAAAGTTAAATTCATTAAATCATTCATATCACTATACACATTTTTGTGAAATTTGATATTAACTTTCTATGCACCAGGAGACATTTTCTGGCATACAATAATTTTGTTATGCCTACCAGTGGCATCGTGCGTGATTTACATTTAAAATTTCTGAAGAAAAAACTATATGCAACCGATTTTCCGAAATTTTTTTTCAAATTTTCAATTAAACATCATCTTCCGTCTGATCCCCAGTTATAGTTTTAAATAAATTTTAATCGTAGTCTTGCATGCACCATATCGTTGATATCTCATACATCAAAACATTGTACAGGGTGGGCAAATTTTTATGTTTGTTTGGGGTATCTCGGTAACTATAGGAGAAACAAAAAATGGAGGGCGTATCCTCAATCTCTTTTTTCGAGACAAATTCACTGTCAAAAACCAAAATGTGCTATCGTTTCTTTTGGAGTTATAAACTAAAGTTCGATTTTTCGACATTTAGTGTGAATATCATTCATTCGTCGTTTATGAAGTAACGAGATAACTTTTACATCCTTAAGGCACTTTTTTCTGTATAATCCAGTGGAGTCGAGAAAATTTCAAAAAAATCGTTTTTGATGTGTATGTGTTTGAAAGCGAAAATAATGTTTTACTACATTACTTTTACCGTTTTTTATACGTATTTCAAGTAGGCTAGTGTCATCGACATAATTTGTCCAGTTCTTTTCGTCATAATATCAATTAACTGATTTAATCCTAAAAGTGAGAATTTCGTACGAAAATTATGAGAGATATGTTATGTTAGAAAACTCAATTCAAAGTAATAACAGTTTTGATAGTGCATCTGAGATATATTTAAATCGCTATCCAGAAAGAAGACAACCTAGTGAAGCTATTTTCATGAAAAATTATTATTAAACATCTCTTATGTTGTAATTTGTTGTCCTTGTTTGTTTAGTGATCCGCAATTAATAAGATTTTCTTTTAATCTTTTGAAAATAGCTACATTAGGTTGTCTTCTTTCTGGATAGCGATTGAAATATATCTCAGATCCATTATCACAACTATTAATACTTTGAATAAAGCTTTCTAAAATATCATATTCCTCGTAATTTTCGTACGATATCCTGACTTTTACGATTGAATCAGTTGATTGATATTAGGACGGAAAGAAATAGACAAACTCTGTCATAGATGGCACCCACCTACATGGAATACGTATAAAAAATGAAGGACACCCTGCTGCGTAGCTCTAGGAATGATAAAACCCCTCGGCGCATGAGCATGTCATCAATATTTTTTGAATGTACCTATTATATAAATTAAAAATAACAATGAAAGTCGATATTACGAATGAAATGAAGGACAATTGCAATAAATGTATTAATAAGTCGATATTACGTATAAAATCCGTGAAAATTTAGCAAAAAAATTCATGTTTTGACTGTAAAATTTGAATATTCTATCCCGGCTCATTTTGCTGCAAATTATGAATCAAAATAATAAGATATCTCTATGGATGGGAAGCAGACACAGACGCAGAATCAAGCTTAAGCTATCAACGTGGCTTGGTTACCGTGGCACACAGAGCACTTCGCATGTCGTAATGCCTATCTAAAAAACTATAACCCCTTTAGCTTCGCCTCGGGGTAAAAACTCAAAAGGTAATGTAGTAAAATATTATCTTCGCTTTTAAAGACTTTCAAATCAAAATTGACCTAACATATGATATATCGTAAGAACGAGAAAAAAAAATCTGTTTCAACCAAACTACAGCCAACTATGATTCCCATTAAAAAAAATACATCTTCAGGCCATAACTCGAATTCCACTTATTTTTCAAATTTTCTCAACGCCACTGGATTATACAGAAAAAGCGCCTTAAGAATCTAAAAGTTATTATCTCGTAACTTCATAAACAACCATGATTTACACTTGTCTAACAGTAGAAAAATCGACCTTTTGTTCACCTTTAACTCAAAAACAAAAGAAGATAGCAAATTTTGTTTTTTGCCAGTAAATTTTTCTCGAAAAATGAGATCCAGAATACGCCCTTTATTCTTTTGTATCTCATCAAACATAACAATTAATAACAAGCAGTGGCGGATTTCTAAATAGGCTAGCTAGGCTACAGTCTATAGCGGCAAATTTTTGTAACCGGAAAATTTTTAAAATATACAAAACATTCAAAGCAGAAACTTTTTTGCGGCGATGTGAGCCGCTCGCCACTATAAACAGAGTTCATAGATAAAATCAATCAAATTCACAAAATTTCTTATCTCTTTACTCGGAACATAGCGGCGGCGTGCTCTACAGTTTTTTCATTAAATAAACAAACACTACTTACTACGTGTACAATTTGAATCCGAAAGTTCAGTATGGAAGTGTGATATCATTTATAAATATAATTTTTCACTATTGTCGATGGATTAATCTCAGAACTAAACGGTCAAGAATGTGCGTACGACAGTGATCGAAATTTTCTACGTCTTTTTCAAATTTCGCGAACTTTCTGATCAGGAAATAAAAAATGAAGCATTTAAATTATGTGAAGTTTATTCACAAGATGTTTCAGATGATCTAGTGGAAGAGATTTTGCACATCAACGAGTATTTGACGTTAGATTATAAAAAACTATAAATATCAACAATATGTGCAATTGGATTAAGGATCAAAATCTGCTTGATATTTTTCCTAATATTGATATTACTCTGAGAATATACAAATCAACGGCTGTCAGCAATTGTTCATCGGAGCATTTTTCCTCATTTTTAAAACGAATTAAAATATATTTACGCTCAACGCTGTCCGATAGCAGATTAAGCGATTTAGCAGTTTTATCAATTTAAACTGATGTTGCAAATTCGATTTCATTGGATGATTAAATTAAAATTTTTATGAATAATAAATTCAAAAAAAAATTGTAATGTAAACCATAAAAAAAATTATTTTTAATTTAGTTGAATATTTATAAAATAAATTATTCAAGTTTTATATTTTCATGAAATGAAGTTTTTTGTATTTTATTTGATTCTGATAAT